>JAJEKV010000247.1:0-563092 GCA_021234155.1 Isoetes taiwanensis | reverse complement strand
GTGAAGTTAAGAAGGAAAGATTTTACATAACTAGCGCGTAAGTTCTCCTTTTAATGTGTTAATTGGTTTTCTCTGAGTCTCTTCATGTGCCTGAAACTCATATTGGAATAACATGGGTGATATCTTTTCCACCATAGAATAATGAAAGCTCTAGAGCAGGGCAACATTTATTTGTTAACCTTGGCGGGACCTGACTCCTATATGGAAGTATCAAACTATTAGCTAACATCCTTGTTTCTACTTTGCTCATCTTGGCAGGGATGCTGAATAAAATTGTATGGACGCTTTATGAAGAATCATGCCAAGTCTCATTACTTGGGGGTCCGAAATCAGGATTAATTTTGCAACTTTTATTTGCGCAGGGGCAAAGGGCGTAAAATTAAAGATCCTGAATTGCTGGAATCTATACGTTTGACTATTATAGACAACCTTTTGCAATATCATCCAGTATGCTTGTCAATTTGATAATGTTCGAGTTGCGAACATTGACATCTTAAGCTCCTGCAAATAATCATTCTAAATGGTTTGCAGGAATCAAGTCAACAACTGGCCATGGGGCAGGTCTTTGGTCAGCAAACCTTAGACAAAAGAGTAAGGACAATTCTTTACGATTTTCGCTTTTGTCCAATGTTTATAGTTTTTTTTATACGAAAAGCATTCCTATTTTTTTCATAAAGCAAGAAATTATCAAGAGACAGAAGCAGTACTTAATAAGGTTGTGTCATGATTTTGAACTAAACTAGGCATTCATAGTGGCATGCCAACATGTGAGCTGTCGCTAGCTATACCTCAGATATCTGTCTTTTAGAATAGGTTTGTCAGCCTTGGAGTGAGTTAACGCTATTGCACTTAGCCTGCACATCCATTAAGGGGGAATTTGTTTACAATAATAAATGTTACTTTGGCTGGCAACAAAAATGTACATTTCCAGGATGAGGGAGAAGAGGTGTTGTCCTTTATATGAAAAAACTTTGGCTCATAATCTACATTTTAATTTGGATAGAAAGACAGGAGTTTTTGGAACTATGTGGTTCCGACCAAAAGTACGAATAGGGGGAATGCTTTTCTGGATATCCAACAATTCACTTGATTATCAACAACTCCAGGACTTTTGGAAGTGAATGAATGAATTGAACTGAAGCCACACCTTATACTTGCGAAGTCACTGTGGTATCAAAAATCCTGTAAACAGAGGAGTTTTATGCCTCCTTATATGGTCTCTCATTGGCATGCGAAGTTCCTGTTTTGCCGTCTTTATCCTCCAGATTCTATTTCAGACTTTCCACAATCACATGCAGATGTCCATGGAATGATAGACAACAAGGATCTAACAAGTCAAGACAGACAGTCTTTATCCAGCCAGCATTCTCATCATTGTTTTTTCTGAAGTGTGATACTTAATTCTCTCAATTCAATTGCTCATTTTGTTTAGTATATGCATGAATTGATGGTTTTCTACCTCTTTGAAGCTCTGTTTTACTTGTTGGCATTATGACATCTATGGAGATATGGAGAGCCGCCCATTAGTTTTATTATTGCTTATCTTTTATCATGTGCAGCCAGAAGTTGATATCCCAACACGCATTACTATCCAAAATGAAAGCCCTGAAAGAAGGTACATCTCTATACAGCCACTCGACTGTTAAAAACCATATTGACCACCTCTTCATTTTGTGCAGTCTCCTTATACTTCAAACAGCTGATCACCCAGGATTGACAATGGAGGTCATTAGAACTATGCAGGACATAAACATTACTGTGGAATCTGCAGAATTAGATACAGAAGTAAGCCCCATAATGATATTTAATACAGTAGACTGATGAAGGATTATTGCATTACTTTAAGGCCATATAATCTGCAATTGCATTTCAGCTTTGCTTGAATAAATTCCATGACCTTTTTTTTGTTTTCCTTATCCACGTTTTTCTGTTTACTTTATCTCAACTAACCCTTCCCATTTTGGAATAAAAAGGGTCTGGTGGCCATAGATAAGTTCCACGTAAGCTATGGTGGAGCTGCCTTGTCCCCGTCAATGACCACGGTAATGTCACGCTTCAAGGCGCATCGTTGGTTGTTAAGTTTATATATCTAATCATGTTCCAACATTGCAGGTATTAACAAATTGCCTTCGATATCTCTTGAAAAGGCCAGGTGCAGAAGAAGAGAGTTACTAACTGATTCAATCCTCAATCGATGAACCACTATAATCTTTATAACTCGTTGTTGGTTCTGATAAAAGGAATGTAAAATTCTTCACGTGATAAATTCAAGTATATTTTACATTTACATCAGGCATACAAAATAAGATCTACCTCCTATGTATCATGTCGAAGCTAACATCTCATGGACATGAGCTTTTGGGGTCCTTGCTCCAAAATTTTGAGGATTTCAGTATTCCAACAAAGGAACTTTACAAAGTGGAATTGCTTGTGTAAACCAAAACCATTCTTCGACGCTTTTGCCCAAAAGAAAAAAAGAAAAGAGAAAAAAAATCTAGCGGCAGTACTCCATTTCTAATGAGATTGAGCTCGTTTTAGTTTAGAGATAGTATCTATTTTGCTTGAAAAAAGAGGTGTCTTATCAGAGGATCCATACTTAATTTGTTGCATTAATTGAAGATTATTCCCAATATGTCTCTTCATAGAGCTCCCAAACTTCATCGATGCTAGAAATCAACATTGTAAATATCATGTAGTGTTGAAAAACAAAAGTGTCTCTTTGTTTTGTTACTAACCATTCAACCTACAATATCACCATTGTGGGCGGCGCGTTTTATTTAATTCAAATATAGGCCTGAGGGAGAGAAATGTGATGAAGCAAGACAAAACTCAGCATGCACTAATCAAAAGTCTAAAACTCAATCTGCATTCAACGGGGATCGATTGTCTAAGATTTTGTTAGTCCCTCGCTTTGACCTCATTCTCAAGATGTGCTCGTTGGAGTCTTTTTCATGTGCAATGGGCAACTGTTTTGTATCTCTCATTTGCCACAACATCATGTATAGTGGTCCTGCAATGAATGCCTTCCTTACAACCATTATTGTGTTACCTTCTATTGTGGAGACCCAGCTCTTGTGGAATGTCATAGCATATGCTAGAGCAAGCGAGAATGTCCTTTTGAAGATGATTTTGGGTCCATGGTGACTGTATTGAATCATTGTTCGCTTGATATCACTGCTCAAGGCTGTTGACAATGTGAACCAAGAAAACTTTCGTATTTCTTGACAAATTCTCTCGATCTGTCCATTTTGGTTATGATGCGGTGGAATGCAAGATCATCAATCCTATTGCTCAATTGTCTTCTGTTGTCGCGTTGGTCTGCATCAATCTCTCGTGCACAAGGTTTTTGAGGAAATTTGACCATGGTGACGATACTGTAATTGACTCGTATGCATGCACATGATTATGGTGTTTTTTTTTTTTTTTTTTTGAAGTCAAGGATTTTTTTGATGATTATGGTGGTCTTCTCTACTTTGATGAGCATTTTTTGCATTGATGATGTGGGAACCTCCAGAGCTTGTGCGAGCTATGGCCACAACCTGATGGCGTTCAGAAATCTTATGCACTCTGGGCTGGAGGACTGCTTGCTGGTTTGCATCAAGTAGTATTTTCTACTTTCTTTAAGTAGGGGTTCTTTGTGAGGATGCATAGTTTGCATATATTGTCGACGTCCCCCTTCTCGTGTTTGCATATGGGTGGCATTTGGGCTTGTATTTGTTGGAATTTCCTTGGTGGCTATTTCAGGACTTCTTCAGTTTGCCAAAGTACCACGCTGAGATTAGTGTATGTGCGCATTGACATCCCTTCGACAATGAGAATTGAGAATGCTTGAATCTACTGATGCATGTCGTGAGTAGGTTTGATATTGTTTGGCCATTGTTGTTCTACTGCAGCAATTGAAGGTGGTTATTGTATTTGGCTTTATTGGTTGGTGTTATTACCTGGAAGTGCGAGTTAGTAATAGTTAGTAGTTGTCCTGGCCATAATCTCGTTGTAACAATTCATGTAGTTATTGTGGTTAGCACTGTTTTTTCATTGGGGATGAAATGCTCTACTATGTGTATCATTAGGTATATTTTTCCAGAGCTGTGATTGCTTAACATGCTCTTGCTCTGTCAATGGGGTGCTAAGCATCCATGGGGTGCACAATGGATGGCTTGCTTGAATTGTTTGTGGTGTTTCTTTTAAGTGATGTTGGTCTTCATCGATGCTTGGTGAGTATTGAATGTTGAGAATGGATCATTTGGAGTATGGCATCTACAACTTGTTGCTTCTTCGTCTTAAAAGGTGATATTCTGCATAGATGAAAATGTCAACTTCAGTTGTGAATGGTTCTTGAATCATGCATTTCGAGCTATATGACTGTGCATGATTGCTTGGACATAGCTCACTTTCGGATCTAAATTGGGGATTCTATCAATTAGTATGTTTTAATAGAATCTGTTGGTAGGGTGCATGGGGTGGTAGTAGTCGGTGAAGCGTACTAGTTACATCTGCCAGGTGATCTTATGGTCTAGTGTTGTATAGGATGTGGCTTGCTTTGCGAATATTGTTGGTTGATGGTGTATGAGTGCTAGAATTCTTTGTATGTGAGGTTCTCCATATTGAATGGCATTGATGTGTGATGGTCTATGAATGGGGTGTTTAGCATCATGCCTCATATGAGGTGCCACTCTTTGATCATTAGTGAGAGGAATCAGACAAAGCGGGTTCTAACTACACAACACTAAAAGTTATGAAAGAGGAAGAACATGATGAAGAAAAGGACCTATTTGGCAACCCAGAACATGACAAGAAAGAAGCAGCCAAGCCAGAAGAGGACGAGGAAGAAGATCTTGACATAGAAGACATTCAATTTTCTCCGTTAGCAAAACCCTAGTCGTAAATCAAGAGCCATATGAAATTGGCACAGTACTGGGCCTCGGCCTTTATCCGTCGTGAACTGGTATTATAAACTCACGTGCTTCACAAACTTCAAGCGCCTTCGGCACAATTATAGCCATACAACTTTGCTGAGGAGAAACCTAGTCCTTTCCTACTATGGGCCAAATAAGGGAGCATGGTGGTCGGACTTAGAGCTATGGCATCAGAATTTTAGCGATTGACAGGTCCTAAACCATCTTAGTCGACGCAAACTCCTCTATTTATCTAGTCCTCGCCTTGAAGAGGATCAAGAACAAGGACGAGGACGACTATTTGCTCGAGCCTCTCCCTATGAGATGTTATCATTGTTAGAGTCTTTGGAGATAATCTTCATATTATAAATCATTTTTCAAATAAAAATATATATTATATTCTTTTAATGAGCATGAAAGCATTCTTTAACGATATTGTTATATGGACGTGGTTAAGTGTCATAATGAATTTCATCTATAACGTAAATCTAGCTTAGATTCATACAGTAAGTGTATTGTCCAAAATGACAGAATGGATTGATAATCTTCTCCTGCTGAAATCAATTACACTACTAGTAAGAGAACAATTGCAACTTCTTATCACCGAAACAATATCAATCTTTTAGTAATTTTTGAAATTTGAGTGATATAATTGTAAGAAAAGTAGAATTTTGCAACTGCCATGGATCTTTGCAGCCAACTTGTCTTTGCGATTAGCGGACTTTACATCTTGAAATCCATCTTTCAAGTTTTCGATAATTGATTTAATAACAATAATTTCAGAAGGATTTCCAATCACAGATCTGAAAAGAAGAAAGAAGAAAGTTGTCATGTTGCACAAAATGAGCACTAGAAACTAATCTTTGATCTGGACAGAAGTGCCTTGCAAACAGCTCAAAATACAATGCACCAACATTTCAACACGCTGCCTTACTTGTTATGTGGCATAACCTATCCAATGTCAGAATATTTGCTTTTTGAACTACTAGATTCAATGTTTTCTCGCCCTCCATATATAGATTGAAATTGATGTGTGTATCCTGCAGACAAGATTGATATGTGTATCTATTGGAATTGTCTTCAGTGTTCGTTTTGGAAAGAGGGAATATTTTTGGAAAGGGAGAAATAGATCCATTCAAATATGATGCGTGCATACCCTTTTCATGCATTTACCCTCACCATAATTAATTATGGGACACGTTGATTAATTATGTTAGTAAAGGTATAACTAATTAGAGTTGCTAATTAATTACATTAACTAATTAATTAATTAAGCTTACTCAATTATTGATTATCCCTAATTGGGATGACATTTGATCTAAATCGATTGGCTAGATGGAACATGCCATGTTTAGCTTAACTAACCTAGTATCATCTGAAACCTAATTCATTTGGGAGATTTATATCCTAATCCAAGGAGCTATAGCAGCCAAGGCAGATGGAGAGGTCTCATGGCAGTGGATCAAGCTAGGAAACGAGTGAGATAGTTAGTTAGATTGATTGGTAGTTAGAAACTAACATTTTTTTGGTTAGATAGATAGACATTTTGTTGATTCGTAGTTACATGATATTGAATGGTTGTGTAGTAGTTCAATTATGCACCTTGGAAAAATTGGGGGTCTAAAAGCTAGTAGATGTATGGATTGACCCTAGGTAAAATCCCCATAAATCCCGAGATTCGGCATATGTACAAGGGCCCAACTAGATGTGGATGCTACGTTGTGATTGAGCACCAAACAACGGGTCTCATGGGATTGTGGAGGTATGGCCTTGCTGAACACAGATACTGAGGTCCTTACAGTGAGCTAGACTTATAGCCAGTCACTGTGTGTGGGCCAAGTATGGGTGTAACACCTCATGGGTAGAGTGAAACTTGACTCAGTATTTGAGGTGGTTAAGTCGGGTAAGGACGAGTGATCTCGATCCTCTAGCTCACCCATAATCCCATTCTACTCTTAGAGGAGACTGGTCTCGTTCTTGCCTCATCGGAGCGAGGAGGTGTGATATGGAGTAGTCCTATAGGTTGAATCCTAGGATCACATCTCCAGAAGGCTACAATTAGGGCACGAGTTGTTTCAACCTATATGCAAAGTGTGCACACGAGGGGTGGATGGAGTGCACTACCTTAGCCATTGTTCAATGCTTCATTGCTTAGAATAGTCTAGTGGCAAGACACTAGTCCTAGAATAGCTATGTCTCGAGTTTGAGACCGTCCTAAGCCACAATGTATATAGTTTCGTCCCACGACTATGTGAGGTCTTTGTGGATGTTAAATAATATCTATTTATCTATCTTTATTGACGTAGCTTGAAGTGCTTACCATGCCAAAGTTGCTCTATCTATATAACAAGTGCAATATGAACAATCTAATGTCCGCCCTACCATGAAGTACTCTTACATATGGGATCATGTCGAGGAACATAAGCTCAACATAAATATGCGGGTAATGAACAATGTGGGAAGCAACCTAGAAGAGCAAAGGGTGTTTGCTGACTATCTTTTACGAGTTGGAGATGGACTTGAAACCAGATTTCCCAACATTGGGTCGGATGTAATATGTCTTCAGGAAGAGATTTGTATCAAATCGCGGGACTTAAATGATTTGCTAGTCGTGGATGTAGACGAAGTAAACAAGAGGATGACAGAATGGTTGCCTGCTACGTCTATTGATTATTACAGTGTCGAGCGAACTGTGGATGAGAATGATGCAGGGGTCTATCCTATTGAATTTTTGAATGCGCAAACTTCGAGTGGGATGCCTCCACATCAATTGACATTGAAGGTTGGCATGATTGTCATGTTACTGAGGTCTGTTTCTACTTGTAAAGGACTCTACAATGGCATGGCACTCGCCTTATTATATGTTCATTGGGAAGGCGTGCTATAGATGCCGAGATTGTCACTGGAAATAATATTGGGAGTAGATTGTTCATATTTTGAATTCCTTTGGTGCCAAATAATGCAGAACTTCCATTTCAGTTTGACCGCATGCAATTTTCGCTGCGTCCAGCTTTTGTTATGACAATCAGCAAGCCCCAGGGCCAAACAATGAAAATGGTTGGTTTGTATTTGCTAACCCAGTATATAGTCACGGACAACTCTATGTGGCAATCTCTAGAGCTTAAGGAATCCAAGGCATAAATATACTCATTCTATCAAAGGATGGAGATGCTTCCTCAAACATTGACAAATCAAGATATACAATATACAAAGAACTCTAATTGTGAGCCTAATACTTAAAAATATCTACTTCCAGTTTCTCATTGATTTCTTGGAATATTAATCCAGTAAACAGAGGGCAGCCTAGCTTTAAAGCATTTAAGCCGGTCGCACGTTTTCAATCATAACTGGAGATCTGGAAGTCCGTTTCAGCCGAAATTTGTTGCGTTGGAAAGCCATCTCAGAGCTCTTTCTGTCGGTATGTGATTTGTATATGTTTCACTAATTATTCTGCATCAGAAACACAGATTTCCGGGCTGCAAATTGGGGGCCCCAAAAAACCCTGAAGTCACTTTTGTTCATACCTGGAGATTAAGAACTCTGTTTCAGCTGAAATTTATTGCGTTGGGAAGCCATCTCAGATTTCTTCCTATTGGTATGTAATCTGTATGTGTTTTTAATACTATTTCCTCAGCAAAACTCAGATTTTCGGGCTGCAAATTGAGGGCACAAAAACCCTGAAAGTGCTCGTGGTATTGTCCACATATTTTTTATCATATTTGGGGAATTTTAACTCCGTTTCAGCTGAAATTTATCGCGTTGGAGAGCTCCCTCAGAGATCTTTCTGAAGGTATGTGATTTGCATGTGTTTGAATGGTGTTTCCATAGCAAAAACACAGATTTTCAGCCTGCACCACCGCTTTGTGGTTCATATTACATTTTTGTTCATATCTATTTCTTTGTGACTCGGTTTTACGATTTAAATTTATATCTTTGGAGAGCTCTCTCGAGTTATTTCAAAGATATTTTATGTTGCTGATGTTTGAACAGGATTTCAGAGTGAAAACAACAGATTTTCAGTGCTGGATTTAGGGTTTCCATTGTTCTATTTTTCAGCACTATATACTTTTCTTCATATCTATTGATCTGCAGCTCTGTTTTGGGAGCAATGCATATCATTAGAATGCTTGTTCTGTGATGATTCTAAAGACATATGGTTTATCCACATTTGCTTAAGATCTGAGAGGAGAAAACAGCCAGTTTTTGCAACCCGATTTTAAGGCAGGATTCAAAGGGTGTGATACCATCCAATCACCTTGGATTAAAACATTTACATGCTAAAGCCTTGCAGACGGGCGTCTGTAAGAGGGAAAGCCACTGCTTATTTTCATTTCAGACAAGTGTCTGTAAGGTGGCAGAGGTTGAACTTGAGGCTGCGCTTGATTTATGCACTTTAACACTTTCAGACAGGTGTCTGTAAGGTGAAAGAGCCTGCACTTGCTTCTTGCACTTGGAAGCTGATATGGATATGGTAGCTCGGGGGAGTGGCCTTGAACGTTGGTCTTGGTGGACTAGCATGGGTGTGTGAGAAGGGCAAACTAATAGCATGGCAAGGCAATTAAATGGCAATTGTAATGGTTATGATCAAATAATATCTATTAAGCCAAGCTAATCTCCTTGATAATATCCCAGTCCAAAAATAGCAGTTTTTAAAAGGCCAACTTCAAAAGGTCATATCTCAGCGAATATAAGTCAAATTATTGCGATCTAGGGCTCATTGGAAAGCTCTCAGTGTCTAGTTTCTGGATTGGGGTCGCCCATTCGCTAACTCCTTGTGGATCGTGAGCTATCGCCAAAAGAGTGGCCGTGGGTCAGACTGGACTGCACAGCCAAGATTGTCTTTTTGAAGAGAACCAAGCTCCTTGCCTAGAAATTGCCATAGCCTTCTGCCTTGCTGTTAATCTGCCAGTTCTCAACACCGGTTGGCCCGGTTGGGTGGATAACTGCCATTATTTGCCTTGTATTGAGAATCTCCCTCTAGTTTTGGTGAACTAGAGTCGGATCATTCTGAGCTATTGGTGTAGTTCATATCAATTGGTGTAACTCGTATCTTGTGTTCATTGGATCTGTGCTTATCTGTATTCTTACTTCATACTTAGATCATTTTGTCATTGCTAACGGTTTATTCTGTGGATTCTGTAGCAAACCTAGACGGTTTACAGGTTATGATTTTATGATTTGTTTGAAGAGATCTGGTATTCTATTTAAAGGATATAAAAGGTATGGTTTATTGTTGTGAACCATATCAGAAGCCTGCGCCTACTTCTGACACGTGGAAGCTTTCGGACGGGCGTCTGTAAAGGGACAGAGGTTGTGCGTGATCAAAGTGCTTGGAGGCTTTCAGACAAGCGTCTGTAGGGTGACACCCTATTCATGGCAACTCCAGTGATAGAAGAGCCGGACGAGCCCTGCGTCCCTTCATCCAACCCCACGATATGCATGTGGATGGTGCGGATACGCAATCCCCTACCTAGCCTTGATATGGCAAAGAAACTTCTATTGGGAGAGTACATAGATGCCATCCCCAATCGCATGACCGGATGACACCGCAAAATTGATAGGTGCACATTGAAAAGAGAAGCGCGGGCAAAGTCTCGTGCAACAAATATAGCTCGACAGGGCCTATGATGGATACTCTAGCCTAGCGGCAAGCAGACCGGGAGGCTTCACCACCACCAAACCAGGCGGTTGAGGAGCACCGGAAACAGGTTCAAGCAATGGCGAGGGGCAACAAAGCTCGAATTGCTTGCTTGGCGGAGGAAATGCAGCCCCTCGCACCCAAATTGCTCAAGAAGCGGTGACTACTTGAAAAACAACGTGTTTTCGGCATGGAGACCAAGATACAAAGACCTAGAAGATGGCCTTAGCCTAGTGCACTCCGAAGGCGTAAGGACAAGAAGAGTCTTGGTCGACATGCGCAGGCCGCATGGATTCCATGTCCACCGCCATTGAAACCATGACACGAAAAAGCAACGTGTTGAGCAAGAGACAATGGCAACCATCTCCCGCCTTCAATCGAGGTCGAGGAGGCCGCTACTGTGATGCGAAAAGTTCAGTCGCTTTTGAAGAGAGCCAGTCCACAATTGAGAGCCCTTCAAACTAGGGTTGAGCCACAAGAAGTGGCCTCGCAATGAACCCTATGCTGGACTCTCGCTTGCAGAATCTGGAGCATAGCTCGCAGCTCGAGATCGGAAGGTGCGGGGAGCCGAGGGCAGCCATCATCGAACAAGGCAAGGGCCTCAATGCAGAGGCTCATGAGCAATGCAGCGGTGCATGCGGAATTGAAAAGGCAAAGAATAATTTCAGCAGGAGCTAAGCTCCCGGCCGGAAGGAGAGACCGCTATACCGCCACGGCAGCCCCACTGCCCCAAGAGTCCGCAAGGTGTCAGCCGGGGCCGCCTCACATCGCACCCCAAGCCACGCTATGCCACCCCACCCCAACGTAGGCCCACGGCCTATGCTCACCGACAACAAACAACTCCCCGCAGTGCGGGCGTGATTGACCCAAAAATCGAGAGAGTTCCGGGAGCCGAGGCGAGAAGCCACAATGTGGTGGTGCGTGGCCCGGCTGAAAGAGGCGGGGGAGGACCTCATTAACCGGCTCCAAATGTTGATTCTTGCTCGAATGACATTCCCGTGCCGGTACATATTATTAGGGCGAGACGCCATGGCGCCCGCATCACCGCCCTCAGGTAGTCACGCTCACGCGATCGCAGATGCTAGTGAAAGCGGCTATCCCACGCCCGGGGTAGGCAGTGAAGGAACTACCTTGTATGTTGACCGAGACCTGACCCCCGCCCAACAAGAAGACCGCAGGCACGAGTTGGCCAAAGTTAAAAGCATTCGCCGCAGACGGGGGAGGAGCTGCGGGGACTGATTCGGGGGTAAGATGCAAATTTTCAAGCCGGGCCAAATCTTTGCTGCGAATCCCGCTAACCCTCAGGCAGCCTCCTCCATGCCACTTCTTAGCGCTTCTGACCCGCCGCGCCTCAAGTTGCTTCACCTTACATTTGCTCGCACATCTCAGTTTGCCTCTATACGCCGCCATCCCCCTTCTGCTGCCGCCATTGAATCCCCAAACTAAACCCTTGCCGACAAATAGGAATTGTGCCTCGCGATGGTCTCCGGAATTGTCGGGGCTTCCCATGGCGTAAGGGAGATAGTCTCAACTCGCTCTTTGCAGATATGGATCTGATCTTCCTTATGGAAACATGGGAGCATGCGGGGACACAAGATACCCGACTTGCCGGATACCGGCGCTACTCAATCTTCAATGATTGCACAGGGAAGCGGGGGCATGGGGGAGTTACTGCTACTATCGAGCGGCCTTGGCACGATCGGTTTCCTTGTGTTCAAGGCGGACAAGCACAACCGGTACTTGTGGGTGCGTGTGCAAAACTGCAAAGAAGGAGACCCCTCTTTGTGGCGACTGCTACTTTCCACATGCGTAGCAACTTCTATCACACCCACTCTGGATGTGGATAGGCTGGACCCTATGTCGATCTATATGATGACATACGCCAAAGATAGCGGTTGGGCGGTGTCATACTCCTTGGAGACTTCAATGCGCCGCACCGGGTAGAACAACCCATGAGATTTGATCCCTTGATCGATGATATATTGCAGCTGCGTCCTGCTGAAGCGCCTTTGCCCACGGACATCGATGACAATCAGTCACACGCTATGGTAGACAATTGCTTTTGCTCTGTGGTATCTTTGACCTGGTAATGCGCAATGGATCGGCACAATGGGCCGGGCCCACCCGCAAGAGCACTTGTAGACGAGGAAAACCGGGGGGAGGATCTAGTGTGGTGGACTATGTGCCGGGTGCCCGAAAGGGATATGCATGTCGTCAAGCACTTCCAGGTGGGAACAACTAATAGGGATGAAGAGATCGACTCAGACCACTTACCACTTTACTTGAAGTTGGCTTGGCAGGTTGTGCGAACCCCCTGTGCCACAGCTCCTCACATGCCTCGGTGCGATTGGATTATGAACATCGCGGGGCTTATGCCCGGATGCTTATAGATGACCTGGCAGAAATTTTGCAATATCCTACACTAGAGCAACAGACAGGCCGGCTGACTGATGTGCTTAGGACTGCGGCAGAGAGATGCTTTGGGATAAGCCGCCCGCGACGGACCTCCAGGAACACAACCTTCCCACGTAATCAATGGTTTGATGCAGAGTGCAAGGAACACAAACGCTGGCTCCGCCAAGTCACAGACCCTGCTTTACACCCACATGCGGTCCGGACGACAAGACGTCTTCCTTAAAGCTAAGAAAGCCAGGTACATTGCAGCACATCAAAGGGAAATGTTTTATCTCCTGGAACGTCACCCCAGGACCTTCTGGCGAAGGGTTCTTAGAAAGCCAGTACAGCCCACAGGGAACATCACTCCCGAGCAGTGGAGGCAATACTTGCAACAGCTATACGACCCTCAGGGTGCACATGCAAAGATACCCCGCAAGAAGGCCCAGTCTTTGGGAAATCACGCAGATTCAGACGTGGAACAAGGCTTACAGCGTCTTGCCAATGGGAAAGCCCCGGACCTGGATGGCATGCAGGCAGAATTGCTTAAGTGGGCAGGGCCGTCCATAATACCAGTGCTGACCGCCTTGTTCAACAAGGCATTACAGGAAGGCTTCCCGATGCAAAGGGACCGAATAGCGAGTTGTTCCCATCTATAAAGGCGGACCCGACCGCCTACCAATTACCGAACAATCATGGTCGGTTCGGTGTTTGCAAAATTGCTTCTTTGGGATTCTCGAAAGCGGCAGCTTGACGGGCCAAGTGAGGGGCGCGGAGATACGGCCCTCATCCGAGGCGGGATTCGGACCCCGACACTCAACCATTGACCACATCTTCACATTGCGAGCTCGGTTGAAGACAGCGGAACCCCGTCGGGGATCTATATTGTTGCTTCGTGGATTTTGCAAAGGCATTCGACAACGTGCCTCGGGAAAAACTATGGGCAAGATTGCGGCGGTGGGGTTCCGGTAGATTTGCGAGGCATCTGATTATGCGAGCTTTATGAAAGATGCTCGGGTCGGTTGCAACCGACAAGCCAACCATTTGATAGTAGTATCGGGGTTCGCCAGGGATGCCCTCTCTCCCCAACATTGTTTGGGCTTTACATTGATCAATTGGAGAGCTGGCTTGCTGATAATGGGGGCGACGGGGCTCACCTTCTCTACCAGATCATCAAGCAGTTAATATATGCTGATGATGTGGACCTCTAAGCTTACACACCAGCAGATATGCAACGGCATCTCGATGCCACAGGACACATTTTGTCAAGCGGCCCGATATGCGCGTCGGCTTGGCCAAGACTAAGGTGGTTTTCATATCATCTTCCGCGACGGTAGGGATCCCTCCTTCCGTTACCGAGGGCAGAATGTGGAAGTAGCATCCACATACAAATATTTGGGAGTGGAGTTTCCGTCTACTATGCACTGGGACACATCCATACGGCTACGAGTTACGGCGGGCTGGAAAGCACTATATGCAATGCAAAACAATAGTCATAGAGCGGAGTTGTATGATTGGACCCATCACCACACACTGTTCAAAGTCTTAGTGGAGCCCTCCTTTTTATACGGGGTTGAAGTATGGGGCCCAAGTGGTATCCCTCGCTACTTGGAATGACTTGGAGCAGTGCGAGAAAAGCCTTCTTGGTACGAGCACTAGGGGTGAAGTCCACAGTCCCATATCAAATTCTACTGCAGGAAACAGGATTCTTGCCTCTTCAGAGGGCGGCCCTTGATCGCCACATTGTCTATTTTCAGAAGGTGGTCAACATGGACGATGCTCGTCTCCCAAAACTAGCTTATATCATGGCAATGGGGCCACAACGCCTCAAGGCCTGCTGGAGGGAAAAGAGAGCTCAATGGATGGCTAGATGGAATGTGCAGGAGCACAGGTGCATACATGTGCAAACAGAGGCAGATCGCCATAGCTTGAGGCAATATCTTGACGCTTGCTTCATCAGCAAGCTTTGGGATGCCAGCGCCCTTGAACAGGTCAAGACAGCACACTACCAGCGCCACATAAATCCCACATTGGAACGAGGCCCACAATGCTACCTGCGCACCCACTTGCCCATGAAAAGACGCAGACTCATTGCCTCCATTCGCACAGGGGCACATCATCTTCGAATTGAGACAGGCAGATGGATTGGTGAGCCACGTCAGGACAGGCTCTGTCAATGCTGCCAAATGGGAGTCATTGAGGATGAATCTCATACCCTTCAAAGTTGCCCAGCATATGATCAAATCCGGACGCGCTATGCTGAGTTGGTCAGGCCTGGCCAGCAGCTACATGTGACATTGAGCACGGCATCCGTACGGATGCTAGGATCATACCTTCAGGAGGTCATGGACATGCGAGATCAGCTATGTCCTCGGGCACGCACTTGACATGTACATACACATTTATTTCATGATGATGTATACTTGTACAGTTTGACAGCATTCTTATTACTGCCACGGTTTTTCCCTCGAAAACCCTTCGGGGCGGGGGTTTTTTAACCCGGACAGTAATAAGTTTGCTGCGCTCCTTCTGGGTCCCATAGGCCGATTGGTCTCAGTGGACGATAAAAAAAACTATTCTATTCTATTCTATTCTATTCTATTCTATTCTACTTTAATTCTTTTTTCACCATGTCGCCAAATGCCTAAAAGGTAACAAGAGTTATCATGCCTCCAGTGTTACTTTTGTCATATGTCCTCTTGGGTCATGGTATGATTGGGAATGAAAATACCATGCTCATTTGCATGGGATAACAAGGGTGGAAATTGAGGAGCTCATTGCAAAGCTCAAGGAAATATTTTGCACTGACGAGGTTGTCAAGTTGGAGCACTTCGTCCAATTAATTGATGACTTCCTATTTGCTCACGTGTATCCAAGGGAACATCTTTTACACAGACGTGCTTTGAGAGGTAGGCGGAGGATAGAGTGCATGTATCTATCTATTGGGTAATATAGTGCTTTGACTAACCTGCAATTATTATTATTATTACTGTTGTTGTTGTTGTTGTTGTTGTTGTTGTTGTTGTTGTTGTTGTTGTTGTTGTTGTTGTTGTTGTTGTTGTTGTTGTTGTTGTTGTTGTTGTTGTTGTTGTTGTTGTTGTTGTTGTTGTTGTTGTTGTTGTTGTTGTTGTTGTTGTTGTTGTTGTTGTTGTTGTTGTTGTTGTTGTTGTAAGAGTATGATATATTAAACAATATGATAAGATAAGTTTTTTTATCGTCCACGAGAACCCAATCGGGTTATAGGACCAGAACAAAGAAAGAGGGCATGAGCCCCCAACAAAAGAAAAGGCCTAAACCTAAACAAAACACGGTATGGGGACTAAGCCACGTAACAAAATACCAAAGAAATAACAAGAAGAACTAATACGGCACTATGCATATCCCAGCCAAGGGTTCTCAGGCCACTGGTCGCGAATGATAGCTGTCCCCCCTCTGTACACTGCCCACTTGTTCTGCAGTCGAGCCTCTCGGACTTTACACAACTCCCCCCGTCGCCTAGCCTACTGTACTGGGGAGAGATAATCCTGAACAGAGAAGCTAGTATTCTTCAAATGGCTGTCGTGCTGGAGTACATACAATCTGTCCTGAGAGGTGCTGAAGTGCACAACTATATGATGAGGTCGGTCCAGCTGGACCCCAACTTGCCGGGCTATGGTGATACTAGGTCGTTGAATGTGCATGATATCTATGAAAAAGTTTGTAGCTTGTTCAACATCTGAGCAAGAGTCTATTTCAGATAGCCCGACTACGCGCAGATTGAGGCCTCTATCTTGCTCGAGAACATCTATGGATGATGGAACCTGCCCCCCTGCCTGTGAGAATCAGTGTCTGAACCTAGAGGTATCTGTACATCGGTCATTATGGCATCCTTGCATGAGGCTGGACCTGTCTGAGTCATAACATCTGTGCTCATGTCTGGCCCTAGATCAGTCTGTATATTGGCCTCTGTGCACTATGGTCTATCCAGTTCTAGGTCAGTCTGTATACTGCCATCTGTGCACGCGGCCTGGAAGAGGGTGGCAGGCAATTCGACAGGGTCTTGGAAGAAAGCATAATCAGTATTTGAAGGAATTGCCGACCTTCTATCATGATAGTAGGGGCAAATATCGTCTGTTCCAAGGCAGAGGATAGTGTATCATGTTCTGTTGCTGATAGAAGATCCCCACCGGGTATGCTGGAATTTTTACATCGAGCCCGTCTGGTCATGGCAACTTTGCAAGACTTTGCAAGCAAGCCTGCCATTTGCTAAGCTGGCGTAACCTTCTTGGGCCTAAAGGAATCCTAATTCAAGTCTAATATGGCTGGCTGGTTTTTGCCATAAACAAGGGCAGCTATTGAGCTGATAACAGCAAATACCCCAACAATTCAAAATAATTTGACACAATCCAAATCTAACACAATAAAAAACCTGATATTTATGGTCGACCTCGCAGATAGGAATCTTTGTTGGGCTGAGGCGTAGGCTAGATGAATCTGAAGCTAGACAGGGAGAATCTGACCTCAGGGCATCGCTGCAGAATCAAACGGCATCCGTGGTACAGAGTCAGAACCTGCTGGGCCTTTGTGTCTTGTTGCTAACTCCGACAGTGAACTAGGCGAGCATAGCTGCGGGGCCTTCAGGGCGTAGGCACACAGACCAATGTATCCGTCCTCTGCCAATCATGGATGAGATAGTAATAGGAAAAAGAAAGCCCCCCTCTCGGATTCAAAGCGGCAGCAAGGAACTGGAAATCAGAACCAGATCATGAGTGTCGGATGTGAAGCCATTAATGCTAGTGCATCCAATCCCTCCCGTCGCGCTCGATTCCAACTCCGACTCCAACTGTTGTGCTTGTTGCTAGATGGTGTTGTTGCTGCCTGCGCTAGGCACTAGGCAGTGCGCTAGGTGCTGAAAGGGGCACACTAGAGGTGGAAAATAGTGTACAGACTAGTAAAACTTAAGCAAGGGCTAGCCTAAGCACGTCGTCACCCGTAATATCCTCAGATAACTAATGACATTTGAAGAACATGTAGAATCCTTGAATTCTACCAAGCTTATCCAGATCTTTGTTGTAATTTCTTCTAAACTTTCTGTGACGAGCTAAAGCCATAAGTGCCACCTCCATGTTGAAAATATTCTTTAGGTTATCCAAAAAAAGTTGTTTAGGGTCTGGGTTTGGGATCCTCTACAAGACAGCCCTCTATGAGGACCCTTAGATTAAACAGACAAATCCTTGGTATAGTATATCACGCAGGATTTTGCAAGGAATTGTATGCCGATAAGAGTCCTTGAATATCAGAAAGAGTACATGAAGTCTCGCGAGACGCTGAGACAAGAAAATGAAACAAGACGATACTAAGTCACATCTAAAACTTAAGGTCTAACAATACTGATATATATATAGTACAACGGCCTCAGGCCTAAAATATCCATATGGCAGAGTCTTGACGATCTTGGTTACCAACTCCTAGATCATATGTTTGATTTGAGGGAATCTTTTTGGTGCCATCATTAGTGCCCCAAGTCCTGCTAAGTTAAGGTCGTACTCCCCGGAGGTGGTCACTTATCACCCCTTGCCGTATTGACGGGGGCGTGGGTTTCTGCATGGATGTGGGTCTCTGCGTGGGCGTGGATTTGCTACCTGATGCTCCTGCTTGACCTTGACCCTTGCCTTTGGAGCCTTGTGTGCTGGCTTTTGTTGTGCTCAGAAATAGTCCAGTGCCCGCTGGCACAGGACTAACACTCCCCCCCACCAAAGAACACTCGGAAGAGAGAAAAGCAGGTACAGTCCCATGAGGTGGAAACCCTGTGACTTGATTGAAATCATCCTAGCGACTATGAGGTCGGGCCTCGGAATGGTACTTCTGAATGAGATCCTGTCGGTCTTTCAAGGCATCCGCAGTATTTAACCCAACAGAGAGTGTCATGTCCAATAGAAATCCAGACTGCACCATGTCTTCAAAGGCATGGTGGCCTCTGCTGGAACAAACTGGCATTCAATCAACAGATATGTCTGGAGGCCAAAAGCGCCTGCACTGGCGTTGGGATTGCAATAGTAAATTGGACGATTGCAAGCCAAAGAGCAGGTGAGAAGACACTTTAAAGCGCCACAGAAACCTGCTTGCTTGTGAACAGACGGATCCGACGAAGTGGCAGCTCTTTCCAAAAACTGAGTGAGGCCCCAGACTGCATTGGCCGTGGTTTGGTTTTCCAACCTCTTTCATTTGGGATGTAGATCCAATTCCTGTTATGATTCAAGGTTTCCCCTTCCTATTTCTCCGAGCCAAGTGGAGGTCCTTGAGCATCACTGTGACACTTTTCGCATGTATCGCGCATAGATTGCCCTCCTCGAATAGTTGAACGAGCTCAGCTTCGGCTGCCTCCTATAGGGATCGGACTGTCAGGGGAGTGACCTGATAATCTGTCCTAAACTCCTGCATGGAGCCGTTCGAATGGCGCCTTCAAAATCATGCATTGCCGAAAGTGCCTAATCTCTCGAAATACCCGTGCATGTCTAGAGTTGGGCCCATGATGGACCCTTTTGGGAGCTTCTGGCAGGTCTGCCACCCTTCATGTACTTTTGAATGTTTTGCTTACAATACCAATTATTGTAACAGTCCACTCCGGAAGTACTCTTGGTATGCCGCCTTCTTTCTTTCAAACTCACGATCTTGCTTGAGCTTGAATGCTCGCTCTTCCACCTTCTGCTTCTTATTTACCTTCGGTGACTTGGGCCACTTCGGGTAAGGCAGTCTGGCGTCGGGGTTTAATGTCTTCCTGACTTCCCCTTCGAGCTCCTCCTCTTCGTCTCCTCCCTCCACTTCTTCTTCAACCTCCTCCTCTTCCTCTTGCTCCTCGTCGCTTGCTTCTCAACGAGTTTCTTTGATCCTCACTGTTCCCATTGGCCGATCCTGATCCCTTTTGGATCTTTTCTCCTTCCGCCTCGCCTCCTGCTCTCTCTACTTCCTCTTCCTGGTCGCTCTCTCCTCTGCCCACTCTGTCACCTTCACCTTCTCCTTCCCCTTCTTCTTACTGGGGCCCACCTGCTCTTGTTGCTGCTCTTATTGCTGCACTTACTGCTGGGGTCTCCCTCTTCTCCCCGAAAGTGTCCCCGGTATCGACTCACCGGTCTGATGAGTGCTCTCGGGCGAGCTACTCGGGGCCTGCTCATCAGTGGTGTGATAGGTCTCGTCTGTAGAGCCCGATGTTTTGGGCTCCTCCTGCTCCTCCCATCCTGGCCTCAAGTGCTCCGGGATTTTCTTGCCGCTAGTTCCGCCATGCCTGGTCTCTGCCTAGGGCTTCTAACCTTCCTAGTGGTGCATTTGGTGCAAGCCATATCTTACGGTCAAAGAAACGGATTAACTTAAGGTGAAGATCAAGAGAAAGAGGTTTAGGGCGAAATAAGGGAGCGTTGGACCAAAATAGAGTTTAAAAAGGGAAATATACTCTCCATATCAAGGAATATTCCTTTGCCATTATTACACCTATTAATTAGCCACCCTTATTAATGACTAGTCCTTTTTATTATTATATACTTTTTAAATTTTGATTTTTTTTTCTAATGGTTTGGTGTGTTAATTATGAATTCGCGCCATTTTCCACTCGGGGCTTTGATTGGGATGATTCTTTGATCCATTTTGGGTGAAATTTGATGCTCATGTATAATTTTCATTCCAATTTTATTAATGTTTATTGGACTCATTCTTTTTTGCTGAATCTATAATTTAACCTAACTCTATGACCCTACTACTTGGGAGAAAATTCTTTTTCCCCACATTCGAGGTTCAATGCTGGAATTTTCCATTCCACGCTCTACTAGGCCGTTAATCTACTTAGCTAGGGATATAGTCAGTGCTAGCTCTTGGTCAACCAAGAACATTGCTCTGATACCATTGTGACAATCCCCACCAAATATACGACGCCCCGTCGTACATCTCGTGGGAAATCCCCCATCCAGCCCTTTGGCCGTATGTGCCCTCCATCCATCCCACACCCAAGATATCTCTGGTGCGGGAAGGGGCTACAAAGGTGTCTTGCGCGCCCTTCCCCTATGAGCTCCTATAACAGCGGAAGCATACAAAATGTCAGTACTGCAATACATCCAACTACCCCAGAGGGGTAGCACATCCGTACAACCATAGATACATCAAAGATAATAACATATCGTCAAACATGTGAGCACCTACTCGGGGCTCAGACTTGTAAGAGAAGTTGATTGATGGTTGGGCCTCAAGATAGAGCAGACTGAATGTGACAATGGCGGGGCTGGCTATAGATAATCTGCATACTTTGCAGACGGGCTAAATTGGGGCTCCGGCTGACTACAACCTGCCGGATAACTAGTCTCATGGTATTACCCATCGAGATTACTCTAGGTTGCATCTCCCTAGTCCGATGAGATAGGAAGGGTTGCATCTCCCTTCCAAGGTCTAGTGGCTCCATGGGCAGCTAGAGAATCGTGGCGACATACAATTTGTACTCGACTGAACTCCCCAAAACAAGAGCCAGGCCGACACTTGCAACTCTTTGAGAGTTAGGGCGACACCATTGACCCAGGAAGTGTCGGCCCATACCTAGCCCAAACGAAGTGACTGACTATAGGCCTAGCCCGCTATGGGTCCCCAGTAGTCACGCTCAGCAGGGACCTCCCTCCACTTTGCCACTAGCCTCGTTGTATGGTGCTAAGCCACTCTATAGCCCCCGTAGCCGGGTGGGTTCCTATGCACAGGCCGCATGTAATAGGAACTAAGGGGTCTAAACTAGGAGCATAATCTAGATAATGGCCACTAGGTCTCTACCCCCTTCCCAATACACAAGGGGGATCAACCATCATCGCACATCATCATAATCATGATAAATAATAAAGATAACATCTAATCTACACACATGAATCTACGTACTTGTTAGGGTTCCTTGATTAGGGTTCAAAACCTAGATTGGGGGTTCTAGGAAGGCTCTACTAGCAAGATAAGATATTATCTCATATGGAATCCTAGGTTCCAGATGGTCTACCTATGAAGCTACTCTGAATACCTGCTTCAGATGAACTTCCTCCAACTCCTGGGGTCTCCATGACTTGTGATGAGTCGGGTGGTTCCTCCTCCGTCTGATGAGCGCACTGCCTTGGGGCTGTAGATCTGAGCTATGCCACATTGAATGGTGTTCGAAATGGAATTTCGAGCGAAGAACAGGTCTCAAGGCAGGTGGAGCCGAAAAGTGGCCTAGGGTCAGGGTTAGGGTACTTATAGGTTAGGGTTACATGCCACTGCCACATGGCTCAAATGGAGTGCTTCCATGTGGCGGGTGCCCAATAGGATGAGGCCATATGGAAATAGCCCTAAAACTAAGGTTGGCTAAGTTATACGGATAATTTAGCCATGCTCCCTTTCACCTACTATGGTGTATAAGGCTATAATGGTAAACTTGTACGGTGACGTGGCCCAAGAATATACGTATTAATGGCATATATTTCGAGGGAATGTCACATTCTCCTCCCCTTAGGATAATGTTGTGTTCAGCATTATGCTAAGATGACGAACCTGCAACAACCCTGTAATTTACATTTATGAATATAAGGACTTAAATTTATTGAAACAATCAACTTCCCATTAATTACTTATTACGTAATTATACGGCTATATTTATACTTACAAGAAATTTATCTCCATTTCTCTTCTCCAACCCGCTGCAAAAGAAGTTTTGTGCTAAGTCGAATAGATTTCAATTCTGGACATCCTTGAGATGCGACGATAGAGATGTATGTTGATTGCAGTTCACATACTGTGAGACAAATCAAGACATGCATGTTCGACCCCATATTCTTTGCAGGAATGGTCTAGAGTGCCCAACTTAGAATATTCCCCATAAACTACTGCAATCTAATGGCCTCGAAAAAAATTAGAACACGCGAAATGATAATACACCCTACAAATAATGGAATATAACAAACTGCCTATATGTACAGATGAGACAAGTAGTAAGTAGATTTCAAAGTTAGTTACAGTTTGTGTACATTCTCATATACAACTATAGTCCCGAGATTTTGTTTGTACATGACCACTTATACCGACAAATTAAGGGTCTCTAGCCAAGTGGATGGGCATGAGTCCCTTGAAAAATGGGACAAAAATCAGAATCTACTTCCGTGTCAAAGAGTGGTCATATGAGACAGGCAAGAAGCTTCTCATGTAGCAACTGTTGTCTCTGAAGTAAACATGGTAAACCACATTATTGCCATTTTTGATGACACTCAATCTAAGCTCATAATGAACAAAGGAACTTGGAATACGCATTTTCACACTGATCACCTTATCAGCGGCGACGCCGCCTGCCGGTTTCCCGCCGGAAATCCACGACGGCCGGTGGGTTCCCTAGCATGTAATTGGGCGATGCATTCCTCCAATCAATCCTACTGATCCAGCAGAACGTTTTCATATGTAAGGCTTAGCTTAAACAACTTGTTAACTCAATGAATTGAGCTTCAAAACATATTATTGTGTTCTTGATCTGACGAATAATTTTTATAGCCTGTCTAAGCATCAAATCTATCTCAGGCCAAGGGTCGAGGATGACTTTACTATAGATTATACTCACCCTGAAATAATATAATTGGCATGGCCTCGCAGGTTATTTGCCATGACCCGCTCGAGAGGAGGGTTAACCTCCTCTTCATCTGGTTCATCGGATTCCTTTATCTAGATGCTGGATCAGGCAGATTACATAGTTACATAGGGAAACACCGATTGCAATTCTGGGAGAAATTGGCCTTGGCGGCAGCACCGCTCGTGGTTATCTCACTCTCGGTGGCGCCGCCAGGGCATTTCTCCAGGAAACTCCCTGCTCCTAGAAGTTTTCCCTCCCGTAATGCATCCTGAAACATCTAAAATCATGAACTTCGATAAATTCCAAGAACGACGCAACAAAAATTGCCGATATTCCTTAAAATGAAATTCTGCCATGGCACGTGGTGCTATCCACTCCACGAGCAAAATTGATCTTGGTTTACATTTATGTTGTGTTTGTTTGTAGCAGGCGGTTTGATATTTTTAAGCAGTTATAGATTGCTTCTTCCGCACCTTTATTCCCATGCCTACCTTTTTTTTAGCTGCAGTGGCCCCTCGCAGCAGTAGTTAAAAAGGTTTCAAGGCATAACAGCATATCCAAATGCCATTTGACTTCTTAGACCTGAATCCTCTAATTGTAAGTTGACTTAAGAAGCAGAAATATTACATAAAACATTCGGTGAAAAACTTCTGCAACGCAGAAATGTTTGGTGTTAAAAATGCATGCCCTATTAAATGGGTCTATATTATGAATGAGTCTGTACAATAAACCCATCATGTATCTACATAAATCCTCAATCACAATGGCTTTCTCTACATTGGCTCCATTGTTGTTGAAAACCAAGCATCAAAACTTGGATTCTTTTTACCTGATATTCACAGGAGAAGGGCACTTATGTGATAATCATCTAGCCTCCATCGTTGCACTCTGACACTGGCAAGTTTGAGCAAGTTCTTTCTCCCATTTCTCTGACAGTTCCAAGTAATTAGAAAGTTTGTAAGCAATGGCCCTCATATGGGACATTGATCAGGCTCATCTTCCACACATTGTTTAGCAAGACGTGCGATTTCATAAGCAACTTTGACAGAAGGCCAGCAGAAAATCGCGTTAAAACAGAGGCTTTTATCAGGGCTTTTGTTTGTCAAGCCCATTTTCAGAGTGGGCGTTAGAACAGAGGCCCATTTTCAGAGAAAGAAAAAACCACAGAAAACATCTGCCGGAATATCTGCCAAATTAATTTTCGCAGAATGCAACAGAAGACAGTGCAAAACACTGCTAAACCATCTCTGATACAAATTTTGGAAGAACCCAACTGCAAAATCATGGAAAAGGATGCTAGAATCAACACGAAATTGTGCAAAACGATGCTAGAATCTCTTGAATACGATGTTTCAGAAGAATCCAACTCCAAAATCATGAAAAAGGATGCTAGAATCATGGTACTACAGGTTTCAGATAGAAGAAAAAGGATGCAAATCAACAAAATCATGCAGAAAAATGCAAAAATCGATTTGATACAGGTTGCAGAGGAAGAATCAAGGGTAAAAATGCTAGAAATCATTACCAGAAGTGGAAAGAGGGAATATAATATACCATAAATCAAGGCAGCCAAGCTTCCGTTAGGCATGAAATCATAGATGGGAAGTTTTTCTTCGGTGCCCCAGAAATAAGCTCGGACTCTTTATGCTTGTTAATCCTGCCATCACCCAAATGCCAGACCACCAGAGTAAGCCCAGTAGCCGCCATAGCCAATGCTCAAAACAGGGCGCAGAACAGGGCCGTCAAAGGCCCTTTTTTTCATTTTACATCTTTTTTTCTTAAAGCCCCTATTTTTTCCCCCCGGAAATATCAACCCATCTTGCCCATGAGAGTTATATATGTTAAGATATACCAAATTAGAGCCGTCACATATATTACTATCAAAATTGTACATATAACATTATCACAACAAGTTTTAGAAGTTCATAGTTAAGTCTAAAATCTATGACTCCTGTCTTCTCATAACATGCTCCCTTTTCCATGCTCCCCTTTACTGGCCTGCACAAGTAGCACATTACGTTAGTAGCACAAGGACTACCCCCCTAATTACCTTCTTGAGCCGAACCACTAGCTCAAGGTACCCCTACTATCTTGCACTCGATCATAGCCCATAGGATTTGAGCTTAAGGACCGTTTAAGATGATCTTATCATCGTCCATGGTTGGGTGCTACCTTGTACAAGATCCCTTTATTTTGTACAGTCGCAGTGCCTCATGCCCCTGGGGTTTAAGCTAGGGAACGTCCCAGACGATCCCATCATCGCGCAAGATCACGCTCACCTTATCATGATGGGATCATGATCCCCGCTATGATCATATGCATGTGTCGTGCATCGTAGCATAGAGAATATCCTAACGATGATCCCATCATCGCCCACGATCCCTTGCCTACTCATGCATGATCCCTTCATTCACGCATACACCCAGTGCATCATGGCCCTTAAGGTTTTAAGCTAGGGAACCCTCTATTGATCCCATCATCGCCCATGATGCTGCGCTCCTCTCACATGACCCTCCCGGTCACGCACACTCTTGGTGCATACTAGCCTAGAGACGCCCTTGGGGGGGATCTCATCATCGCCTACACTCCAAGACCTTCGCATATGCATCCCAACTACCTTAGAATGCCTACGCTTCCCTGCACTTACACTAAAGCATACATAAGCTTAGCAAAGAGCACCTGATAGGTTGGCGTCGACCAATTCGGAGATGACTTGGCCATCGAATTGCGTCATAAATTCCGAGTATTGCTTCTCTAGATCTTGCTTTAATACCCATGTTGCGTCGTCCACGAGTAAGTGCTTCCATTTGACCTATTGGAGGAATGGGGACTGCCTTGTCTTCTTAAATGCTTTGTCGAGAATTAGCTCAGGGACTATCTCGATTTGCCCCTCCGTCATCTCCAACAAGGTTGGAGCCTCCAAGACCTCTTCCGAGTTTGAAGTGTGCCTCTTTAATAGGCTTACGTGGAAGACTTTGTGGACTTTGAGATGGGCAGGCAAGTCAAGGTTGTAGGCTTGATTTCCTACTCGCTCTAAAATCTTGAAAGGTCCCGCCCACCTTGGAGCAAGCTTCTGACTATTGCCGATTCTGAGCTTTGCTTGCTTGACCTTAATCTTACGCCAAATATTATCCCCTACTTGGAATTCTCTTTCGGTTCTATGCTTATCGGCTATGTTTTTTTGTTGACTTCTTGCTGCCAGTAGATAGCCTCGAACTTCTTCAACCAATTGCTAGATATCAGACAACATTTGTTGAGAAACTTCAACCTTGGACACTGGGTTATGCCAAGTGTCTGGTGTTAAGCATTGATAACCATAATTAATCATGAAGGGGAATATTTACGAGGATTCTTGTTGGTACTATTATATGCAAACTCTACCAAGTAAATATAGTCACCCCATTTTGACTGCTTATTCCATACATCAACATGTCTTCTAATATTTGATTGGTGCATTCCATTTGCCCATCAGTCTGGGGATGATAAGATGTACACATGGACAACTTTGTCTGGATCGTGTTGAAGAAGTCCTTCCAAAAGGCACTTATGAACTTGGGATCTCTATCGGAGATGATTTCCCTTGGGATCCCATGCAATCTAAATATCTCTTTTGCAAAAAGCAAGGCAATATCCAAGGTTGTATCTGTAGTTTGACATGGCAAAAACTGAGCCATCTTTGATAGCTTGTCGACTACAACCATTAAGGCATCATGGCCCCTGGCACACTTAAAAAGTGGTTTATTCTCATGTGATGGTTTTTGGGTCTCTGAATGCATAACTCCGTATCAAACTCAATGTGTAGATCCTTTTGCCCATAACACCCATTGAGAAGCCATAGGAATGTCCTTTGGGACCAATTGACTTGCTAAACAGTTTTTGTAAAAAATGCACCTATGTATGCAATTCAGCTGAGGGGAGGCTACTACAAACAAGACAATTGGATGCAACTCACCACTTGCAAGCATTTACGACTCAAAATGCTTTTTTTTTCAAAATAAAATTTATTATCTTCCAACTAATAACGAGTATTGCATACCTATCTTATGCTCCCTATTGCATACCTATCTCTTGCTTGGTACTATTATATGCAAACTCTACCAAGTAAATATAGTCACCCCATTTGACTGTTTATTCCATACATAGTTCCTCAACATGTCTTCTAATATTCGATTGGTGCAGCCCATCATTCTGGGGATGATAAGTTGACTCATGGACAACTTTATCTGGATTGTGTTCCTTCAAAAAGGCATTTATGAACTTGGGATCTCTATTGGAGATGATTTCCCTTGGCATCCCATGCAATCTAAATATCTCTTTTGCAAAAAGCAAGGCAGTATCCAAGGCTGTATCTGTAGTTCGACATGGCAAAAAGTGAACCATCTTTGATAGCTTGTCAACTACAACCATTAAGTCATCATGGAAGTCCGGTTATAAAATCCATGCTCACAACCTCCCATTTCGTATTTGGTACTGCCAAGGGTTCCAAAGTTCCCAGAATTCAGAGTTGCTCCGCTTTCGTTTGCTGACATAATTGACACTGCCGAATGTAGTTGGCTATGCCCTTCTTCATGCCGGGCCAAAAGTAACTATTTCTTATCTTGAAGTAAGTCTTCATGAACCTGCATGGCCGGCTATTGGACTATTATGAGTATCATGAAGAATTAACTTCCTTACTTTAGATGCCTCAATGACACAAAGTTTGTCCTTGTGATAGAGAAGATTGCCTTCTTTTTTATATCTTTTATAAGTTTTTCTTTCTTTATCTGCCTTGCTTCTTTGCAAAGGCTAGCCCATACTTCCTTGAATTCTTTGCTTGAAGGCAAGACCTTTTCAATCTTTTTGCAGAATTCACTGGACAAAGTGGAGATGGCGCTGCAATGCACTCGAGTCTCCAATGGCCGGCGAGAGAGAGTGTCGGCAACCACATTTAATTTGCCTGGCTCATAGACTATCTCGAAGCCATACTCTTCGAGGAATTCCATCCAGCGTCTTTGCCTCAAATTGAGGAGTGATTGCATGAAAATGTATTGGAGGCTTTGTGGTCAGTATTTAACTGAAATCTCCTGATTATTGCTACTAGGTTTCCCTCAGAGGATGCAAAATGTAATATACAGACTGTATGAGACAATCTCAGCTTGAATGCATTTATTGGACCAACCTAATAGTTGTAGTGTGCGAGTGCACCAAGGGTGTCTACTCTCTCTCTCTGATCTCTCACGTTGTTTGGACTGTACGTTGATCAACTCGAGGATTGGCTTGCTCAGCATGGAGGCGGAGGGATCTAGCTTGCTCATCACATCATTAGGCAATTGATATAGCAGATGAGGTCGATCTTTTGGTTCATAATCTTGCACATGCAGCTTCTTCTTGATGCATTGAGTGCTTTCTTCATAACACTGGAATGTGGGTCAACTTGGCCAAAATTAAGGTACTCCTAATCATCTTCTAGGCACCATAGACAACCTTGCTTTACTTATCAAAATCAAAATGTGAAAGTGGTGCAAACATATGAATATCTTGGACTGGAGTTTACTACCACCATATACTAAAACACTTACATCCAATAACGGGCAACTACAGGTTGGAAGGATTTGTACGTCATGTAGAACAATTACCACAAAGTGGAACTTTATGACTGGTCCCATCATTGGTGAAAGTACGGGATCTAGTGATATTGTTTGCCATTTGAGAAGACTTGGAATGTGTCTAAAAAGCCTTTCTAGCTCGGGCCATTGAAGTTAAGTCCATGGTTCCCTGTCCAGGTTTAGGGTTTATGGCAAATAGGTGAGTTGTCCCAAACATCTTAACCTTACAATATCATAATCGGGGAGCTGAACCATTTTTACTTGCT
This sequence comes from Isoetes taiwanensis, assembly GCA_021234155.1. Taxonomy (NCBI): domain Eukaryota; kingdom Viridiplantae; phylum Streptophyta; class Lycopodiopsida; order Isoetales; family Isoetaceae; genus Isoetes; species Isoetes taiwanensis. The sequence goes on along the minus strand of JAJEKV010000247.1, from coordinate 533,732 downwards.
TCCATTTTTACTTGCTTTCTCAACTGCGCCGCCAATGATGGAAAATCGTAGGACCCAGCTCGAGTTCCCTGTTTTGGCTCAGTCGACGGAAATGCACAACCAAAATAGAATGCGACCCAATTATGGTATTGACGACCCAATTATGGTATTGACAGAGAATTGTTGTTGTCCTAGTGAGGTAGCCCAATGTCAGGCTTTGGTGTACCAACTTTCTTATCCCACGTTAAGAGCGAACCAAGAAAACTTTCTTGACCAATTCTTTGAGTTCCCATTGCTAGGATGAACTGCTGTTATGGAGATTTAACAAGCAATTAAGGAAGTTACAGAGAGAGGGCACAGAATGCGCAAAGGAACAAACTCTCATTCCACAAGAAAAAAGGACAAAAATATGATACTAGAGACCCTTTTCTCTGGCAAACAGATGCATCAGACTCTACAATGGACATAGATGGAGAGACTTTAGATAACTTACCTATCCTCAGGTAAAATTAGATAATTCAGAAAATGGTCTTCCTCCCAATTTAGAAAGACATCATCCTTGACGTTGACAATTTATTTAATATCTTCCATACATCATCAAACGAAACACCCTCTGCATATATCCCTATCAGAACATTGTAAATGTACAAGTTTGGCGATATCCTGGCTGTTATCCTCACTGCACTTTAAAAAGTTTGAATTTCATTCATTAGCAGTCATAAAAATTGCTTCTTTCTGACAACAAAAATGGCCTTTGATAGCAATGCTCGTCAATTTCTCTGCTCCCGTAGCTAGGCTAAGCATTTCAAGCAACACTTAGTTTGTTGAAGTAATATTTCAGAAGGCAATACCATCCTCCACAACTGTCCTCGCATTCTCTCCTCGCATTCCCTGTTTTCTCCTCCTTCCATCTTTGGATTGTACCCCTCTCCTTGCATTCTCTGTTTTCTCATCCTTCTTTGGATTATACCATTCTCTTTTATTCTTCACACGTATATTGTCTTAAAACAATAAAGCTACAAGAGAGTAATGGTCATGTAATCATTGGCACAGATAACTGCACCCTTTTGGAAAGAAGATTCTGCAGCAGATATGAAGTCTTTCACCCCTTTCTCCTATCAAAAATCACAAAACAAGTTCATGAAAATAATTTCCAACTATGATAATATATGATGCTGGCTTACCTCGGGATCATAGAAACGAGTCAGTATGAGACATTTTGCTTTCATCGTGTTTGCAATTTCTCCTGCAGCAACTGCAACAATAAAAGCAATTAGGATAAACTAAATGAAGTCCTAAATCAGCTGAGATAAAGAAAGTATTACTTGCTGGGAGATAAATATTTGGACTACTTTCTTGCATAATTGCTTCATGCACAACTACATCTGCGTCTTGACCTAGCTCCACCAATAGCTCAGGATTTTTGGAATGACCAGTCAGAACTACAAGACAAGATTCAGAATTATTATAAAACGTAGATGCAAATGGAAAAACTATGAAAACATTTACTTGTCTTATCTTTTCCAAGCAAGTAGTGGTAAACTGATGCATCCATATTGTAGTTAGTTGCAAATCAAAAGTCTAACGGATCATATGATCTGAGCATGGAAGACCCAAATCTGTATTTGAAGAAAGTCCTTTCTTTTTAAACCACCCAGTTATTATTTTCCATTCAACCAACTGCCCACTTAGCTCAGAACGTGTTTAGAATGCTGTGTAGAAAATTACATGAATGCATAAGACAATGACTCCTGCTCTACAAATGCAATATAGGGTTTGAGACCACTTTTCGATCTCAGAAAAACTCCAAGCAAGGACATCATACAGCCTTTAGCATGTTGACCAGTTTGCTTCCCTCTTATGTTTCGTTCTTGTGCATATTATGCTTTTCGCATTGTTCTGCATGGTTTGGCTCATGCCATCATGATTTTAACCCTTAGTGTGCCATATTATGCCTGCGGTGACCCAATAAAGTTATTTGTCTGGCATCCTGCCCTGGAAAACTGGTCACGCTCACAGTGTCAAACACTTGGATTCTTTCAGTCTAAATCACTTTATAAACTCATGAGCATTCACCCTCGTATTTAGTGTACATCAATATTCAATTTCCCGGTATTGATTAAGGAAACATTCATTCTAACTAAACTATCAGACTTAACAAACATCCAAATTACGTTGAAAGCATCTTTTGCACACTTAAAAAGTGGTTTATTGGCTGAAATTGGCAACAGTTATGTGATGGTTTTCGGGTCTCTGAATGCATAACTCTGTATCGAACTCAATGTAGATCCTTTTGCCCATAGCACCCATTGACTAGCCATAGGAATGTCCCATGGGACCAATTGACTTGCCAAATAGTTTTTGTAAAAAATGCACCTATGTATGCAATTCAGCTGAGAGGAGGCCACTGCAAACAAAACAACTGGATGCAACTCACCACTTCCAGGCATTTACGACTCAAAATGCTTGTTTTTCAAAATAAAATTTATTACCTTCCAACTAATAACGAGTATTGCATACCTATCTTATGCCCCTTGCCTTCCATGTTGACCTGCTCACTAGACACCCCAGACAAAATTAGTTCCGTGGAATTACCATATGTCCAGCCCAGGTAACACTGAATACCTTCTAGTACATGGAGTTTCTTGAAAAACATATCCCCACGATAACGTTTTGCTGGACACAAGACATCCCCTCACAATGTATTGGCTGCATTTGAGCCTAGAGAAGTGGATACTTGATTTAGATATAATAGATTGATTCTCATACAAGACTTGGGAGAAATATGATATTGCTTACACATGCCAAGAGCCATCTTCTGAACACATAATATCACTTCCAAGAAGCTCATCATCATGAGGTTCATCGTCTAAGCTCCATTTTCCTTTATTATGGCTTGCCTACATAAGGTAAAGCATGCTTTGTAAAATTCGAGAACAAAAGGGAGATATCTTTAATGATCTAACTTGCATTCATTTACTGGTCCAAATATGTCATAATATGACTTCTATTCTTTAACTTTTGCCCTTCTTGCTGGTGGTTGGGGCAAGCCCAGTGAAATAGGACATCCATGTAAGGGATCTATACTTATTCCACTAGCAAAAAAAAATTGGTGACAAGTCTGTTGCTTCCAGATATGCAGAGAATGAATCATGCAAAGAATGAGTCAATATACGTGATTTCTATTTCTTATGTCACAGTTAAACCACAATTGGTCTGTTACTTCCAAATATGCAGAGAATGAACCAACATACATGAATTCTGGTTTCTTATGCCACAAAAAAGCCACTAACTTACTACCAGCTTCATTGACTCGCTTCTTCCACCCATCTTCTATGTAGTTGCAAATTAAATTGCTGTTTGCCAGTGATAGAACCAAGAACTGAGACTCCATGGCGTTGGCAACAGTTACAGAAGGATTTTTTAACATCATAAAGATCCAACAGCACAGCCAACATGATAAGGATTTTGTGTCCAAATATGTATGTAAAACAGACTCTTCTTCCAAAATATGGACCACTCTATATTACTAGAACTGTTATTAGGCATAAGTGTCATTTAACTGCATTTTCATTTCCATCCTAGGATTCCTTTAGTTAAGTATACCTTATCTGGCCAGAGTTCATGTACCACATATTTTAGTGGTACTCTTCCGAAGCATGCTCTAAGTGTCTTCCTGATGTACCTGCGTAAGCCAGGTGGACCAAAGACTTGAAATTGTTTCTGGAATTCTGAAGATTGCATAGCCTTCCCAGACAAGAAACCTGCTAACACCGAGAAACTAAGACAAGAAACCTCAAACTGTTTTTCCTAAATACTTCTTGTTACAATTAAGCAGAATGCAGACTGCTCGAAGAATCTTCTTTGAAATGAAAAAAGATCCATACTTGGAAGTCCTAATATCTAGAAACGTTTCTGTCAAGTACCGCATTGAATAAAGAAAAGAGAGAATGTGCTACAAAATCAGATTGCTTAAACAAAAGGATACATTGTCTGGAAGTAACTGAGTTATAAAAATGTTGTCAACATTTTGCTGGCGAATTGGAAGCCTCTGAAGCTGACGAAATGAACCTTCTCCGCAATTGACCATGAAGATCGACCCACCTAGTTAAGTACGTGTGGAATGAGAAGATTCCAAGCAAGCATACCTTTATGACTTTAACCTATTTCATATTTACATTACGTTTGTAGACACATGCACATCCGTTCAATTACTGCACCCTTTTATGGAATTGCACCAGCAGGCTAAAATATCCTTATCATATCATTGTAGTATCATACTACAGCTGCAGGAGGAACGGATTTGGTCAAAGAGCCATGGTATACTAATCCATAAGAGAGTTCAAAATAACTCGTCGCATCATTAAGAGAATGATGCTGAAAGTTGGTAAACTTATTATATTCTTGTAATTGTTGTAAACAACACCACCTGTAGAATCCTGTCAACTTCTAAATGAACACATCTAGCAACATTCATGCAATCTTCCAAGAATAGAAGAGGAAAGTGCCAACTGAAAGGGACTCTGATGACAACACAGTAAGCAAGTCTTCTGTTCATCGTTAATTGTCTCCAATGATATACATTACTTCAGTTGCGCTCTCACTGAGAGAAACATCTCTTTTACTTCTGCAACAGGTTATGGGCCTGCTGCATAGTTTATTCCAAAACTAGCTTCTATTTTTCGTTCTTTTCTATTCGACGAAAGATCTTTAGGTATGGTCATGTCTCCGCCATCTCTGCCTCTCGTCTTCAATAAATTGATTGGAAATTTTGAAGGAAGATATTTTCAACTCTGGGGAGATATCTTAGAGGATCGTGGATTATGGGAAGGAAGTGGAATGTCCTCTTGAAGACCAGTGGTGGATGAAAATCTTTCAGTCCAAGGTTTGACAAAGCCAAGGATGACAAGGCTAAACTCCTGATCTGCATCAGTCTGCTGTGATGTTGGTGAAATATGTTAATACTGCAAGAGAGGTCTGGCATCTTCCTGTCCAAGGATTTGATACAGGTAGCAGTGCAAATAGTACTTTAGAGCAACTTAAAGAGTTGATGCTTATAAACGGCGACTCATAAATGAAAGCTTTATTCAATGAAATGGCTGCCATTGGTCCACCCTGGACAGAAGAGGCTCAATGTACTACTTGGCAGCTTGCCAAAAGAATTTGGAGTTACTTGTTTCAAATGAGACTTACAATTTTAAAGACACTGTACTGACTGTAAGAAGTGAAACCCTTCATCAAACAAAAACTCTCAAAGACTTCGAAATTCTCTGCTTCATACCCGCACCGAATCATCTCAACGTTCTCGCCAGATGTCTCCAAGTACAGATGTGGATGCTTAGGATCTATTGCCAGGTTCTGTTCTACACCAAGTACACACTTCAGTACCGTCTGCTCCTTCCCTTCCATCTCTCTCCCCTGTACCCTCTCTTCACTCTCCTATCGGTATCTCTCCTCTTCGCCTTGACCTGCTCCTTATTATCTTCCTCATTTTGCAGCAATTGCTCATCACCTCCCTTTATCTCATGTATCATGGTCCTCTGATACAAGAAATGGCTGTCCACTAAGGAGGAAAAGGTTATCATGTGGTCCTGGAGGACAAATGAGACTAAAATAGCGTTTTACCAATAACATATAAACCCCACCTTAGAAGACGCAAAATACTTGATAGAATATATATCAGAACTTCCATCTCATACCATAGCTCATATGAGGCTTAGTTCCCATACGGAGGACGATAGCTAGGTCAGCATATTTGCGCTGTGTGTGTGAGGTGAAGTTGAAGATGAGGCCTATACTTTACTCCATTGTCCAGCCTACGAGGGATGAGGATTGAGTTTAATGTTCATTTCTCATCCTTGCAGGAATCATTCAGACCGCATGTGGACTTCCATATACGAACTTTGTATATGAATTATCCTTAGAAATGAGAAACATACTCAAACAAAAGAATCCAATGGGGGCTTGAAGCAATGATGATAAGATGATGGTGAAGGCATCACAGGAAAGGAAGTATCTTGATCCTAAAGGTGTGACATTGGCACTGTCTAAGAAGATAAAACGATCAGCAGTTGCAAAACATAAAAGGTCTTTCCAGAAGAAATATGTGACTTTGGTAACATGTTGATATTAATCTGGTTAACAAGAATCAGCTCATGCTCAGGCATTGCAATTCTGATTACATGCTTACCAGAGCTCTTCCATGACATAAATTGGAGCAACTTCCGTTGGGTGATGGTCCTCATTAACTCTGAAGTGAGGACATGTTCGTCCTCAGAGTTACGCCATGAATCTTGCAAAGAGTTAGTGCGGATTTTGAATCCACCTACATGGAACCTTCCAAGAATATAAGAGGAACATTGCAGCCCTAACTATAAAAACTCTTATGTTAACATAGTAAGCAAGTTTTCTGTACAATATTAACTGTGATCTCCATTACTTCACTTGCGCTCTCATTGAGGGGAACATCCTTTTTACTTTTGATTCAGTCGATAGATTATTCTGACTAGCTTTAGGTGCTTGAAAAACATTCTTCTGCCTTGAAGGCATTGGCAAATCGTAGCAAGGTACTGCAGTATGAACTACTTCACAAGTATTACTATTCTTGAATTACACATCACACCATTGCATGCATACCCAGCTTCAAAAGAGTACATGACATGCTTCTTTGTGCTGTCGGGATTGAAGATGTTCCAAGGAATACAATTTGAAGACCCTGATGACCATGAAAATTTGAAGAAATAATGATGCCATCCACGCCATTAACTTGATCTTCACCTGTATGAATTTTAAAGTAAAGTCCGTCCATGTTCTTCGAACAATCAGATTGAAAATAAGAAATAAACAACGTACATGGTACACTGTCGGGAAGTGGTAAATTTCTTTCTCGATAGGCATTGCCAATGAGGAATTTAGGTGGTCCCGAGCAGCAACGATGATGGGCGCGTACTCGCCGAGCTAGACTCGATCTCCAAAGCTGAACCAATCCCATTCCACATATGGTTTGATGAAACGCTTGCTTTCTTTTGCGAAAAAGTCATTAAAATACGTTTATATGCAAAATGCAAAATAGTGTGTTAAAATTGTAATGCAATTTTGGGTTGGTGGAAGGGCAAACCCTAAGGCTGGAGGGTGTGATTGTGGCATATGCTGACGAATATGCTTTTTAGAGAGTGAATTTGTTCGGCTGTGTGAAGTTTTCGACAGTGGAGATTTGGCCTGGAGCTAAGACAATGCGGATTCCAGCATTTCCAGTTTTTTTTCTACTTTGAGTGACGGTGAACTGGAAGTTTCCTTTGGATGCCTCTTTTTCTAAGAGATCTAAAAATGGAGTCATCTAGGTTTTTGCATGAAACATTCTTCTTTGTCAATTTTTTTATTTTCAATCGATAGATATAATTTTTAATCTTCATGAGCAATCGGAGCTTATGGGACACACACCCAGTTGGGACCTACCCCCACCACTGTACATGGGTCCTACCCTCACTACTTTTACAATGATCATGGCCACTTTTGCAACAAGTTGACATTATGTTTTAGCTCCCTCCATGTCAAAGAGAACCAAATATCCAGTTGTGCAGGATGTTTAGTCACAGATAGTGCAACATCTCTTTTTTTCTTTTTGCTTTTTTCTTTGTTTTTTAGCGTCTTCAGAAATGTAAGCTCTTTTTCTCATGTTTTTTTTTTGTATAAGCAGTTATTCTATACTCAGAGCATTGGATTTGTTTGTACTAAAAAAATAAATGCCTACTTTGTTTTGTATAAGTAGTTATTCTATACTCAGAGCATTGGATTTGTTTGTACTCAAAATAGATGCCTACTTTGAGAAATGAGGCCGCAGAGTGACCATCATTTGTTTGGATGCCTACTTTGAGAAATGAGGCCACATAGTGACCATGATTTGTCCACTTTGCTTTGTTCAATTCTATGGCATTAGACATGATATAAGGCATGTATTAGATTCGATATTAGATGAGATCCGTTGAAAAATAGTAGCCTCTTTCTCATTAGACCTGGACTTTTGACTTTCCCAGGGGAAAAGTCTTGCTCAAGTCGAGGTGACGTCTGCTTGCTCAAATCGCGCCGCAACACCATTTGACCCTAGTGAAGGCCCGCAGCGCAACCATCAAATAGCGCCATTTAGCGAAAGCTTTTGAGTCTTGTTCCTTATTCCTAACTTCCCTTTGAGCTTTTGAGCATCTTCCTTTCTTCAATCCACGCATATCCTAAAAGAATTTCGACAATAGCCTTAATCGAACGCCCCCTCCCCCCCCCACCCCCCACCCCACAAGATTGAATCCCTTCAAACCCCCGTACCAACCAGCGAGGGCGGGCATCGTTTATGTCTAAAAGCCATCTTTCAATCTGGTTGAGCCTTCCATAGCCCTTTAAGCCATCCTTTAAACCCCCTTCCTTTAAACCCCCCTACCTATTGCCATGGCCACCCCAGTGATAAAGGAACCGGCCGAGCCTTGCATCCCTTCGACTTACCCCATCGACATGCATGTCGATGGGCAAGACACACAGTTCCCCCCACCACGGGTGGACATGGCCTCAAGACTTCTCCTGAGAGAGTACGTCAATACAATCCCTGTTCGGAGACAAGATGACACTGGCAAGATCGACAGATATACCCTGAAAAGGGAGGCTAGAGCAAAAACACGCGCAACAAATATGGCCCGTCAGACATAAGGCAAGTACACCCACATAGCAGCGAGGCATGTGAAGCCATTCTCACCAGCTACACCGGACCAGACACCTGAAGAATACTAGAAGCAGATCCAAGCGATGGTGGAGGGCAACACAGCACCGATTGCATCTTTGACAGAAGAAGTGCAGGCTTCCGTGCCCATACTATTCAAAAAGAAACTCACCACAAAAAAGCAGCGCGTTTCCAACATGAAGAGCTGCATCCAACAGCTTGAGGATGGCCTTCGTCTAGCACACATTGAAAGGCAGCAAGACGGAGTGTGGCTTGCAGATTTCTATGCCATCCTGGATACCCTGTCCGCCAGAATGGATGCAATAGCCTGAGGCAGGGAACAGTTCGAGCAGGAGACCAAGATAAATATGTCGCTACTCCGCACAGAGGTAGAAGAGAGGGCAGCCACGGTCGAAAAGATCTTACAGGCAGCCAGTGAGATGCAACATGTGCACCTCCAGACCCTCCAAGACAAGTTCAACAATGTGCAAGAACACTTCTTGGCTAAGGAAGTGGAGATGGCCTTCAAACTTCAGGGATTGTCATACGGTAAACAAACAAGATCATGAGGTACGAGGGCTGCGGGCCGTAGTCATTCAGCAGGGCAAAGGCCTATATCCAGCAGGGAATAAATTACTAATCGCATATTTCTTATTAGCCAGAATGACTTTAGCTAAACTTGCCCGATTTTAATCCCAAAACTTTATGTGGTTTAGCTAAACTCTACACATTTTTCCTCTCATACTTTCTAGTGTTTAGCTAAACTAACCCAAACATCATCTCAAAAATTTCTATGGTGTGGCCAACAGAAAATGTTAAGCCAAATTACTATACTTTTTTCCAATATATTCCACTTATTTTAGTCATTTTCTTTGTGAAAACATTCTAAAAAATTGCTAACTAGCAAAGTCTAGGACTCAAATTAATTCATAAGGCTAGAAACTAAACTACTAATCATATATTTCAAATAAACTAGAATGATATTAGCTAAACTAGCCCGAAATTCATTCTAAAAGTTTCTATGGTTTAGCTAAACAATACAAAATTTCACTCTCTTACTTTCTAGTGTTTGGCTAAAGAGCTCCAGGGTTGGTCCAGTCCCGAAAAAAGTTAAGCTAAAATTATTATTTTTTTCCCAATTTTTTCCATTTACTTTAGCCAATGTTTTTTGAAAATGTGCTAAAAAATCGCCAAATAGCTAAGTTTAGCCCTTAAATTATTCCATGATATCCAGAGGCTCATGAGCAGCTACGACATTGCATGTGTGAGCTGGTAAGGCAAGACAAGCTCCATCAACAGCTTAGGTCTGAACTGCAGGAAGGCAAGGCCACTTAGCAAGCTGCAACGATTTCTCCAGCTCATGTCAATGCTACCCCTCCGTGACGGCAACCGGGGGCTCAGTGCAATCAGCAAGCAGCCCCCAGCATGCAACCAACAACATGTAGGGAGCGGGGAATATTTCCTCGCAACTCAGTGAGCAACAAGAGCAGAGTTGTAGCAGATATAATGTGGTAGTTCGAGGCCTCCTTCAAGTGGAGGGGAAGCACCTCATGGAGCGGCTGGTCATCATGCATGAGGTTTCATGTCCCCATACACATTGCCCCGGCTAGCTGCCGCAGTGTTCGGCACCCACAGACCACCCACACATTGTCAAATTCACGGTTGCCAATACACTGGTAAGAGATGCCATACTATATCAGGGGGTGAAACTGAGGGCACCTCAATGTATGTCGATCATGACCTCACCCCTCGACAATAAGAACAGCGTAGAAGGAAGTTAGCTCATGTGCGGGTCATCAATCGCATCAGAGGCGCAGCAGCCCTAGTCCAAGGCAAAGCGCGAGTGTTCAGGCCACCCAATGCTGAAGTTGGAGATGCAATATACAAAGCTGCTAAAACCCCTCGGGGTGCTGCTACCACGTCTACTCGGGCTCCCAGTGCTGCTGCTGCATCCAATGGTCAAGCTGGTGTTGATATTGCTGCTCCTGCGGCGGCCACTTCTACTCAGCATGTGCCTACCTCTTCCACTGCTCCACCCACTGCACGTCACATCACCCCTTGAGCTCTACTATTTCCGCTGCTGCTGCTTCTGCTGCTCATGCACAGTGCGTTGATGTTGCCCCCCTTGATGGCACTACTACGACCATCAAATATGAACAATGCTTGTGTATGGTCTCCTGGAATTGCAGGGGCTTCCCTTAGCAGAAGGGAGATAGTCTCCACTCCATTGCTGCAGACATGGATCTCATCTTCCTTATGGAAACTGGGGAACACACTGGGCACCGGATACCAGACCTACCAGGATAACAGTACTACTCATTACTCAATGAGTGCATCATGGGCAAACAGGACATGGGAGTGTCGCTTGTTACTACCGCACAAACTTGGCATCAGCAGCTGCGTTGCAGAAGATAGACAGACACAACTGCTACCTCTGGGTCCGAGTGTAGAACTGAAGTGGCGACAGCTTCTTTCTTGTAGCATGCTATTTTCCACATGTAGAGTCCAACTTTTATCACTACAACACAGGTTAGGATGGATCTGTATGTCGATCTATATGATGACATACAGTTGTACAGGCAATTGGGCAGAGTTGTACTGCTAGGAGACTTCAATGCATGGGAATAGAACAACTCACGAAGTTTGACCCGTTGCCAGAAGATGTCCTTCAGCTCTGCCCTGCAGAGACTACTTGGTCGCGAACATCAGGCAACGGCCCCCATCAGATTACACGACATGGCCGGCGATTGCTTCAGATGTGCAGCATCTTTAATTTAGTCATATGCAATGGTTTGGCGCAGTGGCCCTTATCTGTCCGCTACAACTGCATGCAAGAAAACTGGGGAGGCGGCTCCAGTGTTGTGGATTACGTGCTAGTGGCTGAATAAGATCTACACCTCACTGCCCAGCCCCGAGTAGGCATAGATAATAGAGATGAAGAGACTGATTCGGATCACCAGCCACTTTTTCTCCAAGTGGATTGGCAATCTGCTCGGACCACATGTGATCCAACCCCCGCTTGCCTCAGTTGCGGCTGATGCCCAGATGCTAATGGTTGACCTAGTGGAAATTCTGCAGCTCCCCACGCTATAGGAATAGACTAACCAGTTGGTCACAGTGCTTATGATTGTCGCGGAGAGATGTTTTGGTAGAAGCCGCCCCAGGAAGGTCTCTGGAACTACAACCTTTCCCCATAACCAGTGATTTGATGATGAATGTAGGGACCTCAAGTGATGGCTTCGACAAGTCACTGACCCCGCCCTGCGCCCCCTCGCGATCAGACAGTACCGTCTTTTTGTGAAAACAAAGAAAGCCAGATACATTGCAAAGCAATGTTTTACCTACTGGAGAGGCATCCCAGAATATTTTGGAGAAAGATGCCGAGCAAACCTCAGCAACCTGCATGAAATATCAGTCCGGACCAATGGGTGCAATACTTGCACCAGCTCTATGACCCTCCTAGGGTCCGGCTAGAGGTGCCTCCCCAAAGGAGCTCGACCTTGGAAATCACAGAGGCAGATGTCACTTAGGGCCTGCAGCGTCTTGCCAATGGCAAGGCGGCAGACTTGGATGGCATGCAGGCATAGTTGCTCAAGTGGGCGGGACCACCAATAGTGCCCATCCTGTCCGTACTATTTAATAGGGCATTACATGAAAGATTTCCCTAGCAATGGACCACTTGCAGAGTAGTCCCCATCTACAAGGCAGGAGACCCACACAGCCCAGCCAACTACAAGATAATCATGATCAGTTCACTCTTTTTAAAACTAATGGCTAGCATCATTGAACATCAATTGACAATGTGGGCAGAGGAGGCAGAGACGAAGGTGCTCACACAGGCAAGATTCAGGGCCCGACACTCCACCATTGACCATATATTCATGCTCCAGACCTTGATTAAAGATAGCAGGAACCGTCATCAGGATCTCTACTGCTGCTTTGTTGACTTTGCAAAGGCCTTTGACACTATGCCTAGAGAAAAGTTGTGGGAAAGACTAAGACAGTTGGAAGCCCCTGAAGACTTGCAAAATGCAGTATACAGACTCTATCAGACATGTTCCGACTGACTAACACCAATAGGACAACCTGTCAATAGTAGTATTGGTGTCCACCAAAGATGCCCGCTCTCCCCAACATTGTTTGGCCTCTACATTGACCAATTGGAGGGGTGGTTTGCCAACCACGGGGGTGATGGAGCTCAACTTGTATATCAGATCATTAGACAGCTCATATACACAGATGATATCGACCTTCTAGCACACACCCCAGATGCCATGCAGTATGCATCAAAGCTAAAACTGAAGGGGACCACCATCATCTGCGGCAATACCTAGATGCTTGCTTCCTCAGCAAACTTTGGGATAGCACACTATAAAGTTCAGGTCAACCCAATGCTGGCTCCACATCGTTACCTCCGTGCACATTTACCACTGAAAAAGCGCAGATTGATAGCTTCCATTCGCACAAGTGCACATCGCTTGTGAATTGAGACGGGCAGATGGGCTCGAGAGGCACAGGAAGATAGATTGTGTCTGTGTTGCCAACAGGGTGACGTCTCCACACTCTGTAGCATTGTCGGGCATCCAGTCACATTCGCGCCAGCTATGATGACTTACAACGTCAGTGGGCTCGTTAGGATCTTAGGACGATGCACTGAGACGCATCACAATATACCATTGTCATATATCATTGTACAGTCTCGCAGCATACCTATTACTGCCACAGTTTTTTCCTTGAAAACCCTCTGCGGCGAGGGTTTTTTAATCCTAGCAGTAATACGCTGCTTGTATTCCTTGTTTGGGTCCCATAGGCCAATTGGTCTCCGCGGATGATAAAAATCAGCTCAATTCAATTCTGATGGTTTATAGGTAATGCTCTAACTAGAGTGGGCTTTACTCAGCCCTTGGCATTTGCTTCCATAAAGCATGGGAAACATAGTACTGCTTATTTTGTTCATGTTGGTGCATATATCTAAGAGAGAATATTCTTAAAGAGTATGAAAGCCAGCTAAATTAACATGCATTTATTTAATTAAGCTCAATGTCTAGTTCTAAGTTGAAAAATGAATGGAGGCAGAGTAAGTAATAAAAAAAAATAGATGGATAAGTTTATTCAACTTGGCCATCTAAGATGTCGTTCAACAAGTATAGAAGTAAAATGTTACTTGAAGACTGATTTGTATATACATGCAGGGCATGATGCTTGTACAAAATCTGACTCTGAACAACTACCAAGTCTAATCCTTGCTTAGGTGTACAATTGTACTACCGTCAGATGATGTTGTATATTATGGGATGTTAAGAGTGCATTCAAAGATATCATCTATCTGCAAATTGTTTTATCCATGACTTGCATTCAACCACTAGATCAAGTCATATTAGTAATCTTATCTATTTCTCAAAATACTAAAAGATAGCATGATTCATTGCATTGATAATCTTTTCCAGGATTGAAGGCAAGGAAGAGTGAATAACTAAATGTTCAGTAAAGGTATGATGGCTCTTTTTCTTGTCTTGCTGAAGCATTCTATGGACAAATATAAAAAGGAGCTTGTAAAACATTCTAATGTGTAGCAAATTATGCTAATTAATGAACCGTCTTTATTGGCAGGTCACTTTCAGTTAGGTATGCGATCATATGAATATTGATCTCATGAGGTATTTTGTCTTTTCCTTCCTAACTCTATGGATATAATAGCCTGATTCTTCTTAGATTGAGTGTTCGTTATCTCATTGAAAAGTATGCCCACCTCCAAAACATCAAAAATCTGGATTTAGAAGTGCTCCTCTATATCTATATACTTTATTATCTCTACGGTACTAAATCTTTGTCGTTGTCATGTGTAGAACCTTGAGTTGATCAAGGTTCTTAATCCAGGAAGCAGTCATGTTATAGAGTGGTCGTGCACTCTATCTGATATCTTGAAGACGACTAAAAAACAGTTGGAGCATGTGAAGGAATTAGTTGCTTTAAAATACACTTTTGTCTAGTCCCGCAACATGATTACTGTATACATTGGTTTCCCAAATACTTTTAAAATCAAAAAACAATATGGACCTACAACATTCAGAGATATTTATATCTGATAAGCCCTCTGGAGTTCTCACGAATCAAAAATAAGTATTTTCTAAATCAGCAAGTGTAATTAGCAACAAACTGTTGGAATTGTCTGATTTGTTGTCTAAAGTTCACCACCAACAAATGTCAAAAGCTCATCCAACTAAGTTGTATTCAACAAATGTCTCTAAATTAATTTATAAGGGCAAGTTGTAGTCCGAAAGCACCTTGTTTAATTTAATTTTAAGAAATACTCCAAAGTACCATTGTGTTTTGCTAAAATTGCCAAACCCTCGTTTGGAATATTTTTATAAAAATAAACGTAGATTTTTTGCAATGATCCAAATGGGAATGCATTCCTCAGATATATTGTAGATGAGGAAGAGATCTTTCCATCAAAGTTAAGATCACTTGAATCGGACTCTGAAATTGTAATGATCTTGGCCATTTAATGGGCCAGTATACATATTTATATACATATGTACACATGCTTGGCATGCATGCAAAATAAAGATTGGTTTTGCCTCCAATGATTTTTCAAGAGGCTTTGGAGATCGTGAAGGCAGAGAAGGAGCAACAAGGAAGCAAGAGCTTGGAAATCATGTCAACTACTCTATCGTGAAGGTATTTTGAAAAAAAACTCCAAAATACCCTTATGTTTTGCTAAAATTGCCAAAACGCCTCTATTTTGGGGGTATTTTTATGGAAATACATTGTAAAGGAGGAAGAGATCTTTCCATTAAAGTTAAGATCATCTGAATCGGAGTCTGATCTTGTAGTGATCCTTGGCCATTTAATGGGGCAATATACGTATTTATACACGTATATATATATACTTGGCATGCAATAAAATAGAGAGAACATAAGGGTGCTTGCAACGATTTTTCAAGAGGCTTTGCAAAGTGTGAAGGCAGAGAAGGGGCACCGAGGAGGCAAGAGCTTGGAGATCATATCTTCATCTTCAGGTGGGGGTTTTCCATTGATTAAAATTGAGATATATGGGCTGCCATGTATGTATGACTTTATAAGAAGGTTATGTCTATGCATGTCCGAGGAACTATGCTATGCAAAAATGTCTAGAGGTAAGAAAGATGGAACGTTTTGGATGAAGGAAGCTTGAGATAAGTAGGGACAGAGAGAGAAGAACCAGTAAGTACTAGAAGAATTTTTGTAACAGTTAGAAGACTTCCTGTTCTGGAGTGCATCATGATGGTTTGGTACTCTGGCTATATTCTTTGCTTGATGCTCATGTATTGCATTTCCTTTGTTGGCATTGTCTAGCATTGCACTATAGGTCCTTGTGTATTTGATATGCTTATGTTCTTGTTATTCAAGATTCCAAAGTATTTCCATGCATGTATCGGCAGCCAGGATCCCCACTTACTCACGAGAACTAACCCCTTTAAGTGCATGTAGTGAATGGGCAAAGGTGATCCTTGGGCTAGTGGCAGCAGTGCAATTGGACAACGGGATTGAACTATAGAAAAAGCTTCTGTTTGAATTGTTCAATTAGATATTGTGAATACATGGCTTATAGAATTTCCTTTGGCTTTGTTATATAATTATGATGAATATTGAAGTTGTAAGAGCATGCTCATTTCTAAATGCAATGAAGATTCAATTCTTTATCAACTTGACACGCTTGTCACGTAAATTACATAACTTGTAATTACAAACTCGAATTCAATCTTAGCTTTGTTGAAAAGATCTTATCTTCCTCTACAATGCATTTGGACACTTTCCCATTTGGATCATCGCAAAAACGTTACGGTCATTTTGATAAAAATACCCCCCAAAACCAGGGGCATTTTACAATTCTAGCAAAACATATAGATGTGTTGGAGTTTTTCCTTTTTATTAGCTTGGGCAGCAGTTTTGGCATCCTGTGGCACCCTTATGCTAGAAGATCCCCTGCCTTTGGTTTGCCACTGGTAGAGCCCATAAAACATCAAGAATCAGACTCTGCTGCAAATTCAGACGACAGCCATTTTGCCATGGTGAAAGGGAAGGCGCTTTTCAGATTTTTATATAAAGAGAAAGAAGTGAAAATTGTAGATTTATACAAATATCTTGGTCTCATTGTAGACCATATATACAGTTGGAACATAACAATTGATCAAAGAACAACAGGTGGGCTAAGAGCGCATTGCAGCGAAAGTGTAAAGGCGAGGATTATGGATTTTGGACTGAAAAAGATGCTTTATGAGTCTCTAGTGTAGTCCTAATTCTCTATGGTTGTGAGATATGGGTCTCTCACTGAACATGTGGAAGAAGATAGAAAAGATTCGACAGAAATTCATGTTAACAGAATTAGAAGCCATTTGCCAAACCTTAACCTACCTGAAAAGGGTTTTGAGCTTAGATGAAACCAGCCTTGGCTCTTGAAGAAAGCAAAAATAGAGGGTGATATGTTGATATTAGAAAATGGTTACGGAAATAGGGAATAGACATAGAAGGCCTCTCACATCATAAGCACGGAATCAGAGATTAGGTACGTTGATAGGTAAAATATCATTAAAGCTGAGATATCAGATAAGTCAGTTTCGCCCAAGTTCCCACCATTTGGGGATAGAAGTGGAAAGATGGGAAAATATACCACGTAACAGGAGAACATGCAAGGTATGTGGATTAGCAGACATAGAAGACGAGAAGCATGTCATTATAGAATGTCCAGCATACCTTGCCATCAGGAAGAGATTTGGCATATGTGTAAGTACCTTGATGCAATTCTTTCAGTTGCCACCCAGGTGCATTGCTGACTATCTTATAGAGGTGTTCCAACTAAGAGGAATCTGCATAAACAATTATAGATCCCTAATAGAAGAATTTGAAAGAGATGAGTTACAATATGAACCTATTGAGGCTCTAACTGAGAGCCATTTAGATTATGATGATTAAATATTATGTACTATTAAGCATCCCATAAATCTGATGGTCTCATAGACGATAAATAAACATTTCATTTCATTTCTTTTCTTTTCTTTTCTATTCGACCCAAGATGCTCTTCCCCAAACAGGTCTAATGAAAAATAATTTGAAGAAGTCTTGTTTCATAAACAAATCAAAGGCAAGCGAGTTTCTATATCCTTCTCTTCGTTGTTAAGTATGAAAAATTTATATCGAATTGCTTGCCAAGCTTTTCCACTATGAAAGTGTTAAAGTATATAGCCCTCCTTTTCAATCTCAGATTAAGGGGGGTGGCCCATAAAGGCATCGCCCATTGTGCGAGGCAAACACACCACCACGCATACAAAATGAAAAAACTGGGTCGACTATATTCTCTGGCGTGCATTCCTATGCCGCCACGTGGCACCAGCCTACAGCTCGGAATGGAAGTCGGATCGTTCCATTTTGCACGAACAACTGAGCAGGCCTTGCTTTGAGACACAAGGCTCTGTAAATCTATATGTAATCGCGGCCAAGAAGCATCGCCACCTGCCAATCCTTTGAATTCCAAACCCTTTCCAAATCCTTTGCTATCAAACCCTTTCCAGCGCATTCAAGTCTGCAGCGCAAAGATTAAATTCAATCTTCACGGAGAAAACCTCCCAAAATAGGCTAAGATTGATTTTCGAGGAATGTTTAACGAAGATTGAAGTAGTTTTTCATGTTGCATGGCAAATTTACACAAAGATTTACAACTTTGCGTCACACTTTTGTCCAAACCTAAAGATTTTTTTTTGGGCTAATAATAACTTGCCATGTGGATAATAAAAGAAACAATTAACGTATCACACCGTGTTTGCGTAAAGTATGGCGTGGCTTTTTGGCATGCATTAAAATTTTGGACGAGCAATATTGCATGTCTAAACTTTTGCCATGCATTATTTTTTTGCCATGTAGCATTAAATTCGAATTTCTTTTGTGGTTTGGACGGGCTCCACTACGCAGGGTTGTGTTGGACAATGCCAAATGGGTGCCTTTATAATTTTTTATTTGTTTGGGCTTGGGCGCAAGTGTGATTTCGCCCTTAATCTGTCTCCCCAGTTCCATTTTCTAGGGGAAAGGGAAGCAAGGGACTCCCCTATACAGAATCGACAGGGTACAACACATTGTCGGACAACCCACACTAGGATGGCACCTTATTTTGGTGTGTAGACCTTCCATTTACATTGTTCTCCCGAACTATTGTTCTCCCAACGCAGGTAACTGGCTGCAACAAGTCATGCTAATTTTCATTCTTAAATAGATGGTAAGCCTGTCACTGGACACTAAACAAGAATGAAGATCAACCTAGTGTCGTGAGACCGTCTCTGTTGTGCAGCATGCCAAAATGCTAGACTCAAGCCCATTCCACAGGTCCACAGCGTACCCGACATGCACAAAGAGAAGAAATAAAGCGAAAAAGAATATCCATCACGCCCCGTCTTTTTCTCATACCATATTCTACTTCATGATTAATACATTTATTAATTAAGCTCATACTTGTAAATGCACTAAACAAGTTCCATCGTGATGGTTAAACAAGTTCTATGGAGATGGTTGTATTTCTTTAACCTCTTGCCTCCAGTAGAACTACGCTGTGAGCTTGAACGTCATAGCTCTCCATTGATCTAGATGGCAAGAATAGTACAGTTAGGAGAGAGATTTCACACCGGAAGCACCACAAATAGGTCATGCCCATTTGGATCATGACATTAAAACCCACCTTGCATTCTCATCTACAGATGCTAATGGCACTCCTCGCTCCACAAAGTTTTCAGGGTAAGGAAGACTTGTATCTGCAATGCGATGCCTGTAATTACACAGGAAAACATTATGATGTTATAATATTTCTATGGAACTTGTGATTAGCTAAAAAAGCAAGACAAGTACCATCTCATTTCTCCTGCCAACTCTGGTAAAATAGCATTTATGCAGAAGTCATGTGCATTGAAGGCTATATAGACATCACCAAGGGAGTCAGACCCTTTGGTTCCTGGAGGAACCTGTAGACTAACCGCAAGAAATGAACTGCAGCACACATACACATCATCATTTATGATGGAATTAAAGCATACAAGATAACGCTCACCATACCTGTTGGGGTTTTCCCAGAGAGGAGTGTTGGGCATAGCTCCATGCCATTTCACCTCATCTATGCTGGCAAACCTTTTCTTCTGCAAAGTTTTCGCTTTTAACATCGTAATCATGTTGCGACGCGCATGTAGACATATATAAATATCTAATTTTACATGTTTGTCGCAACTAACGAAGCTTACATCAATTATTCAACACACTTCCAGCCCAATTTCTTGGAAAAACATATACAATGAAAAAGGCAATGGTGGAATTGGAATGGCCTCAAGGAAGAAATTGGCAATAAAGAAAGCTCCCTTGACATGAGAACTCAAAAAATAGAGGAAATCTACTGTTCTGCACTCTCCTAAGCTAATGTGCAGGTTGATCTATACACTACATACACACAAGCATTTAAAAATAAAGCTTAGGGACTCATTAGAAAGTTATGACTGGACAGGATAGCGTCTGCAATTAAAGATGCTAAATACCTGAAATAATTCTTTGCGCCGCAATCGTAGTGCACAAAGAGAACGAACAATATTCTTAAGGTCAAGCGCAAGCTTGGTTTCTAACTGATTCCATTGGAAATAATTTAAGCTGCAGGTGTAGATGGATATTGTTACAAAGTAGAAGACAAAAAAAGATGCAGAAAAAGATTGATGATTTGCCATCAAAGGATAGTCCAAATATATGGCAAATAAAACATTTTCAGCTCTACAAAGCAAACAATCTCAAACCTCTCATCAACAGTCCGTCTTCCCCCCTTGGAATGGCCATATTCATCACCCATATTTAGAACAGGGATGCCATGAGACAGGAATAAACCCATAAGCATATTTCGAACCTGTAATAATATCAGCTTGTTAGTGACACATAGTCTCAAATAATTCTATCGCCCTTTAAGGAGTTTCTTAATTGAAATGAAATACTATATGGATTCAGTACAGTAGTCGTACAGGACCAGGTGCAGGCTATATAAATGCCAAACTGTGTTTCTATATCGAACTAAAGCTGTCAGCATAAATTGATGATGTGAGGCAAATTTGGTTGATTACGTCAGCTGGAATGACATGACATGTCAGCCCAATGCATTCTCAAATCTGCCACATCATGTATAGTTAGTTAATCTGACTAAAATGCAGATACAGGTTGAAGATTTCTTTGCCAAGCATACCCAAAGGAGCAGTAAAGTAATCACATGAGACAGGGAAATAAGATTACAAGCTAATGGATAATTGAAGTTACATGCATGTTGGAATACTCCTCATGCCTTTTGGACTTCCTAACATGTCTAACATCTTTTGGAAGAATCTAATGTATCTAATATAAACTCCTGCCATGTACCAACCATCATTTACAACGTATATGCTTGGGTATCAATAATCTCGTGCTTTCCTATCAGACTACTAATAATCCTTTTCGTACCTGTTGATATTCCCTCAATATTAATCTAGGTCTTGCTTCTTCTGGTAAGGATCCAGAATGTAAACAAGGAACAGATAAACATTCATTAGGAGAGTAGCTTCACCTGCTTAACTCTAGTCTCAAGCACAGTTTGGTCAAGTGATGGGCCCTCTTCCCCACAATTCCAGCTGGAAAAATCAAGCAAGCACAAGTTATAAGAATAATAAGATTCAGGTCCCATAAAAGAAGAAACCAGCATCACTATACCTGCATTCACTTTGGGCTGCATCTGAACTACTGTAATAGCATGAATAGAGGAGTTAGCATACGAAGATACCTCAAAACAAAGGACAGCCCGTTAAATGTTAAACTTCATATGAAATTGTTTCTTGTTAATCAAGTAAAAAGTGAATCAGAAAGCATAAGGAAAATACATATTGGTTTTAAGATAGGTTCCACCATTATGAGTAAAAGACAAGACCAAAGGAAGATTTAAAAGCAGACCTGTAGCTGACTAAGTCGGCTAATGAGAAACCATCTGAGTTTGTAATAAAATTCATAGAGAAACTTGGACCACGCCCATCAGCAACATCCCCACTATAAGGAACAGATACTCCATTGAGGGTAGCATATATAAACAAGAGAAATGTCAAAAGTATCTACCTACATAATGTATATATATACACAACTAGGTCCTTAATACAGTGAGGAAGCAATGAATATGCATTATAGATGCCTAATATGGGAAAGTAAGTCAATACTAATGCTGGACGAAATGCATTTGGTACTCAATCAGCACATGAAAAGGAAGCCAGCATAAACATATACTAACTGCACTGCAAACTAACAGTTTCAAGTCTATTATTGAATTATAACAATCAGGTGGAGGGGAGGAATATGCCATGTGAATTAATTGGGCATAGTTGGGCGACTAAAGACAATCAACATAATCAAACGACCAAATTCCATATTCAGATCCAATTCATGACAAAAGATATCAAGTTCTAACTCTAGCAGGGCCACATGTGCACCTTCCACAAAGTCTAGTTGCTAACTTGCTCAGCATTCCCTTGTCACCACGGAAAAATTGACGAATATCATTACGAAAACTGTTATTTAACTCACACCAATGCTTCCAGTGTGGAAAAGGAAGTTCCTAAAACATTGGAAACCAGTGAAAGTTCAGGAAATTCTCCAGTTGACAACATATGACTTCATTTGGATCATCATTTCACCTTGCAAGTCCCAGAGATTGGTGAACCGGCATCTGCAATGAGCTTCGATTTTGATAGCAATGGGTCAAAAGAGATTGCTTCCACGAGAAGTGGCCTACTTAGCTCCTGGCCATGGGGTCCCATCGTAAGTGCCATTGCGTTCTTAAAACAAAACCCATCAACATGGTATTCTTCAACCCAATATCTCAAGCTGTCCAGTATCTGAAAATCACAAAGTAAGATTAGATCCGGAAATGTTTGGATCTTTAGATGTATGATAAGAATGATTAATGGTTCAATCAAGTGTTTGTTTCTCCCCCCCTCAAATGGGATGAACAGTATTCCTTCCTTTACTTATCAAGTTATTTTAAATTAAGAATCTGTGTTTTAGGCCAAGCATCAAGCATCAAAGCAAGCCAAGAAAGGGTATTATGAATTACTTTGCAGCAGTCACAGGAACGAATGGGCTATCTCCATCAAACCCTATCTGAGCAGATTCTTAGATTTTCAATTGTTAAACTTAATATTTTCGTTTGCATACTTTAGATAACAGGAGGGTTTTCCTCCTGGAGGTCTTGAATTCTGTTTGTGTTATGGTCTTATAGACCCTTCGGGTCTTATGTAGACGTTAATAAATCTTTCTTTCTTTCTTTCTTTCCTTTTCTTCTTCTGACTCTCACATAACATAATTAATTCAACCCAATACCTCAAGCTGTCCAGTATCTGAAAATCACAAAGTAAGATTAGATCCGGAAATGTTCGGTGTTGCCAATTTTATAAATGGTGGCTGAGGCATATTCTAGTGCGTTTACACTTATCGTGCTTATAGCTATCTTCTATAATAATGTAATGCTACTATTCTTTCGGCCTGAATCGCAACCACTCTAAATCTAAAGATGACATAAAAATGGTGCTGCCGCACATCCCAAGCAATATAGACTACCAATCAACAAAAAATATTGTATCCAGGGTGCAAACAAAAGAGAGTAAAAACGCCCATGCATCACATATCTGCTTGAATACATGAAAGCAATCTTCCCATATTCTTCGTTAAATGCCTACATTTTATATTTTAGTGAAGCATCTCATAGGGTAATCCTCCCGTATTCTTTATCATATACCAACTTATTACATTTTATTGAAGCATCTCGTGAACGGCCTTTGACCAATCAATTGTGGCAGTTAATTAATACTAACTTCCCTTGAGACGTTGTCATTGGCAACCACATTGCTATCACACATGGTACGCAAATAAAAGAATACCCAATGCTGCCGTACCATTCTGTGGACAACGGGATGATTGCAATTGAAAGCGTTTGCAGCTCCATATTCAGAAGACACAACCCTACAAAGACAAGAGGCATGCATGCCAATCAGAAAGCATTTGAAGTTTTAAGTACAAAACAAATTGTTAAATATCTCCCGACATAAAGACTAGTCTAAAATAAGGCCAAAATAAGGAAAAGTGTATCAACAATCTACGAATCATAAACAAAGATATCCAATGAAAAGATGGCTTCAGAAGCAAGAATAAGCAGAGCAGCTGGAAGTTATGGGAACTACTGCCATGTTACTCCGGTTCCTAAGAGACTTAGAACTTGTGAGTATGTTAACAATTTCAATTGTATTTCGATGTATTTACTCCCAAGGATTTATATTGGATGGAAGAGAGAACGTACTGAAAATTGCTTGACGACCAGTCTACTTACTTTCCATATGAGTCTAGAATGTAGTAAGTTGCATTGTCAATGCCACGAAATGTTGCTGTCAAAGCCGATTCATCCCCATTTTCAGCTGTATGACTGTAGATGGCATCCAAAAGCACCTGCTTGGAGTGTAAGATATATCACACTTCATAATATACTATTGAACTTACAATAAACGGTTGTAACCCATGGACTCAAATCATCTCACAGTAGGAAAGTAAGGAAAGGGCATTTTCTCCTTCTAGACACAGGCAGGCAGGCAGAACCAGACAAGGATAAAGCAAAATTGTACTGGCTCTAGAATGCATTGCCCAGATTCAAATAATCCGATAGAGATTAATAGGAACAGATAATGAGCGAGATGTAGCATCCTTCCCCATTAGGCTCTGATTGAAGAGCTTATTCCACCTTAAGCATAAAGTTTATAAGCACTTGCATCATTTTTACATATCTTTACACAAAAGGATAAATGGCAAAAAGAGAGCAGGACCTCTATCCCATTTTTATGGAGCTCCTTCACCATCTCCTTAAAGCAAAGACCTGTCAAGATGCTGTCTCCATTTGAGCCGTAATACCCCATAGGAGCAAAAAAGCTGCCAATAGAGATAGTAAATTGTTGGAACAACGGAACAAAGTCAAAACAGCATACATTTACAGAGAGAGTACTTTGGTAACCAAAAAGGAAAAAACTTCATCTAGCAATTGGTAAAATTCCTGGTGATCTCCACATGCTTATACCATTTGTCTCAAGAAAATACATTTATGTCAGGATACGAACCTGTGAGGAGTTCTGAAGGAATTATTATTCATACTTACCCAACTTCTGCATCGGATTTATATAGACAACAAGTATATGCACAAATGACTATCATATGTAGACCACACGTTTCAGGATGGGACAACATATACAGGTAGCAAAAATAAACAAGAAGGTTGCTCAACACTTGAGAACTGGCCAGGGGAATTGTAAGCTAAAATCCACAAGTCTTTTTGCTGGTCGCCATGCTCCTGATTATATAAAAGATGAAAAGGGAGACATACCTTAATGGATGGAATGGTCCTTGGCTTCCATGAGCAAATATTGGCTGAAGTATAACTGCGTTCACGCCTGCATGGGTCATTGTGAGCAAGGTGATCTAAGCAGAACACGCATATCCCTTGAAGTCATTATTTACTTTTCCTTTTGAGTGCAACATGTCCCATGAATCCCGGGTTCATTTAAACATTTGTTTAACAAGTGTGCATCCCGTATTATTCATGGTCAACTAATCAAACACCTAAAGCTGTGATAAAAGCAGGAACATTCTGAGATTATCAAAACGGTGATTTAGCAGAGGAAAGGTGTTAAAGAACACTCACCAAGTGAAAGGAGGTAATCAACCTTATCTTTAATCCCAGAGAAGGTACCCCTTGATGTTTCACCTACCCCACTTGAGGCATCCTTTGTGAAAGCTGAAACATTTAATCTATAAGCCACAGTTGCTTCCAAAGGGATGCTGTAAAATGTTGTCAGTGTCAGCATCTTTGACAATCTAAACTCGCATGCAGTGTAGGCATGCAGTATATAAAAGAAAAACAAATGCCTGATCAGCCCACACGAGAAGTAACAATTGCAGAATAAAAGATCCATATTAGTCTGTAAAATTCTTGATAAACAAAAGTCTTATGAAGGGCAGGTATGCAATGTACGAATGAGTTGAATGGGCAAAGGATGTGTAAGAATTCTTTCACATCATTCAGAACATGACTCGTATAAACCCATCCATTCTAGGTAATTGCTCTAACAAATATGTATCTATTCCCTTATTACCAAGGAAAATGATCATCCTCCCAGTCAAATGTAGGAGCATCTTTCATCCAACCAAGAGCTGCAGCGGGGGATGGAAGTTTCTCTGCAAATCGGATTTATTACCAAAGTCACTGATTACAAAAATAACATCAAGTAAAGCAATAAGAACCTTGTCCTGGGACTGTTGGTGAAATAAACTTTGCATACGGATCCAAAAGTACACACCGTCCATTAAATCTGTTTCCCTTTTCCCAGCTGACATCACCCTGGTAAAGCAATAGCAGAGCATATTCAATTATCTATGCATCAAATGGAAGCGCAGAACAATGATTGACATTTGTTATTACATTTGATGCGGAATTTAGTGTTATGAACGAACTATCTAGTTCTTCTCAATGATTGTACTTATAAAAGTTTTACACGTGCAAGTTCTGCATGTGTATGCAAGATGGATGAACGCTTATTTTCAGAAAACTTATAAACAGGTTAAAGGCCTGACCTTGCATCTGTAGCCATATCTTTCAAAATCTCCTAAGCTTTCCAATTTGACATGCCAAATGTTCCCTGTCCTATGCAAGCCCCGATCAAGGTCAATCTCTAGCTGGAAATACGTCAATATGACTGCAGTCAGCATAAGGTATCTTCATAGAAAAACGGGATATGCAGGTGGCTCAATGACAACAATGTCTAAGGATGAAGGAAACCACCATACTATTATGTAACCAACCACCCCCAAAGCTTCGATGCTTCACTTTAAATTATCTAATGCAATCTAACAAACTACCTAATACACAAGTGTTCAATGAAGGAAACCTGCAATACTAATTTCCCTTTACTTTATGGTGCTCAAAACAATAGAGAACTTACAGATGGTTCGATGTCATCTGGACTATATAAACAGAGAACAACATTGCTGGCACTTTTCGAATAAAGAGCAAAATTAACATGTCCATTTTTTTCTCTAGTGAACCCCAGCGGCTCCGGTGAGCCCCTGTGTATTCCAACAGGGACACAGAAATTCCTCCCAAGTACATTTCTGCAAGCACATAGTTGGTGAAGGTTGACATGCAACACAGACACAAAAGCATGCATCATGGTATGATAATATGATAATCCACTAAACACTTGTGCTAACCACATAATGGATGGCTAGACTGATTTGGTCATTTAGTTAATTCGGTCCGTTCTCTCTTGATGTAAATTGCTATGTATATGACGTTTGTTTTGACCAGGTTGACGTCATAGGTGGCAAGGCGGTTGAAAGGTCCAAAAGAAAGTTTTGTTTTTAACTGTACAACAACATCAGAGGCCATAAGAATGTTCTATATGGGAAGAGAAATAACCTATTAAGCATTCCTAGTAGCTGCTCTGTTGATATCCATATTCACTAGCTAATTATGATTATATTCTTGCAGATCCACATTTACATGGAAATTCTGCTGGATAGAATCAGCCTTCGAGTGCAAAAATATACCTTATCCACACCTCTTCTTTGTCAAGAATGGGTGGCTTATAAAGTACGAAAGCAACATAAAAAGGAGCTAGTTCTGTATCAAATTCAAGCGTTAATGATTGTGAATTGACGCTATCCATTAAGAAGGGCGTCTGCATGGCCTCAGTCCTGCACAAAACAGCATAGAATCAATTAAGCTACTGGTACTTATGCGCATTAGTTCTCATCAAAATTGAATAAAAACATATTGCCTAAGGTTCAATGCTTGTACAATCCACAGGCGATAATTGTCTTTGGAGGAGATTTGTGAGGTTCAAGGACTGCCCAATCACTGGAATCAGTTCGATAAAGACCCTGCCACCAATCAAGAAAAAAAATAGTCTAAGGCTTTTAAAAGGCCCAGGAAAACATTGCACATATATGGACATAGATGTGCAGAAGAGTAGCAAGTAGGTAAAACTGAATAATCATTAGCTTTGACATGCTGCAACTGAATATGCATTGCGACTGCGGGAAGAATTAAGCTACAATTAAAAACATTATCTTTGTTGCAATGCAACAACCTAATTTGCTTTAGTAAAGCTTTGTTGGGCGGAATAACAAAGAATTATTTCCAATATTGCCTTTTTCTACATCTCTATTTATTACAGAGAAGTATTTGATTATGATTAGAAAAACTGTCTTTATCGTCTGTACGAACCCAATGTAAATAAAGAGGACCACTTAACGACGAGGACGGACTCGAGAGCAGAATTTCCATGTTCATTATGTACTTTGACGCACCCTTCTGTACTTTCACTCTGACCTGCAGAAATGCGCAATTGAATCAATGATAAAGAATGAAACAATTTGTTCCTTTTTGGGACCCATCACAAAATCACATTATTATCTCTAGCTGGCTTAACAAGTAATCCATTCTTTGACTAGCTGGACATGATTGATGTATATTTGGTCTCATAGACCCAAGCGGTCTCTCGTAGACGTTAATATAATCTTTCTTTGACTGGTAAAATAACATTGCCACGCTCCATCAATGCCTAGTGAACTTTATATATGCTTCATGTATTACGCTACTGCATTTTACCCATACATGACATCTTTCCCCATTAGATATGCTCCTCTATCACAGTTGTACCACCAAATGCATGGATCTTATTGTATCTGATGGTTTTGCATAGGAGATCGATTCACGAAATCCATATTCTCATTGAATTATCACCTTCAGTTGGTTCTTCTCAAGACTTCCCAAGAAATCTTGTCCTTCTCTTATAGTGCATTCCAAAAGAGGCAGTTTACAAAACATGATCCTATCGTCTGAATTCCTTCATCGGGGTGCTTGATAGAACTTATTCCATACTCCCATGCGTAAAGGTACTATCAGAGGTCCTATGGGTCCACTTCAAGCCACAATTGTTTCAAAGAGAACAATATCCAATAGCAACAAGTAAGATCTGTATGGTGGAGATACTTGATAGATGAAAGCTGTAATTATTGCATATACTTGCCACATTAAATATTTCCTTTGCAACACTTACTCCTAACTTATCTGCCTAATAATGCCATCGATTGAACTTTATGTACCTGACTACCACCCTCTGCAAAAAGCATGAACTTCTCTGCAGTAGTGGCCACATCCTCAATGATTTCTAACTCTTGAATCTGTTCGTTTACTTGGGGCACCGCTTTAACCTTCACCTCTGCAGTTAGCTTACCACGTTTCATTTCAGCTGGAGGCAAAACGTTATCATGAGCTTGAGCGGATACTTGCAGCCCAGTATCACGTAATTGAAGATAAGTGATGGCAATAGCCTGCAAAGTCAATAATGTAATCATTAAGCTGTGATAAAATAACAATGCACATGTCATTGGCTATGCAGTCATTAAGCATTCAGCAAATTAATTCAGTTGCGTGCTGTCGATCAGACTATTATGGATAGGATCTGAACGTGATGAATTTGAAGTACAATGAAGATGACCAAACATCTATGTGAATTGAGGTCTTGCCTTGTGCTTGCCTCGACCAGGCATGTTTTGGCCAAGAAATCCATGAAAAATAGCTGGAGCCTGTAGAAGCGCCATAGTCCAGCAGCAACAAAGAGTGAAGCTGGGTTATGGTGGAAGAGGACATGTGGCAATGACTACGGTGCTCACGAGCATTTTAATAAGATCCAAACATAGATACTTATCGGTGTGGTAACTTGAGTATATTTGCCATTACGTTCATTTTGGATAAAATACTACTACGTAATAAAATACTACTACGTAATAATAATTAGGAATAGAATAGAATAGGTTTTTTAGCGTCCTTGGAGACTAATTGGCAACGTATTACTAACAGGATTAAAAAACCCCGCCCCGAGGGTAGGATTTCGGCTCCAGCCTTATCATGCTAAGGTGATGGTGAGGCGTGGATGTGTTTTGAGGGAAGGGAGGTTGCTTGTCGATTCAATTTAGCTCTTTTGCCTGGATAATAAATCCTAGGAATGGTAGAATTGGGGTGGGTTCACACCATAGGGTTATTTCTGTTAAATTAAAAAATAATAGGTTCGCATATAATTCTGTTAAGGTTTTGGTTAGTATAGGGGGGTTAAATTTTAAGGGTCGTAGTTACGTTAAATTTTAGTTTAACCCCCGATTTACACATGCTTTGGTTACATTAAGAATTAACCATGTCTTAACTGCACCTAAAATCCCCTGTTTGTTTTTAACCCCTGCCCCCCGAGCACCTTTAAGATCCGTTAAAGAAACGAAGCGCGGAGCTCGAAGAAGATCGACCATGGCCAGGGAGCTCAGAGCTGCTGGAAGAACACCATTGCCAATGCCGGCCATCATCCAAGAGCCCATTCCGACCGTCCAGGACCCCGTAGAATCAGATGCTACAGGTTTTTATCACATCCTTTGTTTTTTTTTTTCAAATGATCTGTAGCTTTAAATGCAAGTCTGTACTTTGTTTTTTTCGTCTCTTGCATGAAGTCTCTTGCAGCATAAGCCTTCTTCCATTCGTGGTCAGGGTCAAGAATCTTAAACCCTTTGAAAATATTGATCAAACCCAGAAGGATGGTCAAGTAGCCAATAGCATGGTGGTAAACATTCCAAAGAAAGTCTCAGACTTGTCTTTTTGCTTATCCGTCTCGAAACATGGCCAAAATTTGGAGAGTTGCAAAGATAATAATTGTGATGCCAATATTTCTATGTGAGTGATATACAACACCAACAGATTTATGCTCTAAATAGAGCCCTATGCTCCAAGGATGAGGAGGATCCCCACTTACAGAATGTGCTGTTGGAGAATGTACAGAATGTACAGAATGTATCCCCACTTACAGAATGTACAGAATGCACTTAGAGAATGTGCTGCTGGAGCATCACCACTTACAGTGCTGCGAAGTCTTAAACACATAGACAAAGGAATTACGCCGAAAAACGAAATTTCCCCAATGAAATGATGTCTTGAATAGCTCCCATTTGCTTATAGCATATCTATCATACACAAGTGCTGCCTTATGTGCCTTCTCTTTGTCAAATGGGGGTGAAAGTTGTTGGGCCAAGGTATGGCCAACATGAAATTCCTTAAATTTCGCAAAAAAATCGCTCACAGGAACATAACGGTATGGCTTCCGCTTGTCGGACCAATCTTCGCTCCCCGATCTTTGAGAGATGTAACCTGAAGTCACCCACTCTAGTTAATTGTGTGTTTGTTTGTACTCCAAACAGGTTTGTTGTAGTTTGGAAAGTCGAAAACATACCTCTTGCAAAAAGTCGGAAGACCCTTCCTATCCGGGCACTTAAAGCCACAACTCTCAAAGAAACCTAGTATATGTTCTCGAGGCCCATGGTAAACAACTTGTCCCTCGAGAAAGCAACAACAAGATGTCATCAAAAAGGTTATGCGTCTCGAGCTGGTTGAAGTAATGATATCACTATTGTAGATTCCAGGATATGCACAAAGTGTTGAAGACATTTGACAATCTGATATGTGGTGGAACTGTCCAGTGGTGGAACTGTCCAGTCCAGTTGATATCTCATCCATAAATAATGTCTTTGTCGGTCCCACAATCATCTCACCTTCATCCCACCGAGAAAATCCCCCACGAAATTCCCCTCATCATGGCATTTCCAACCATTGTATCGGCACATATATCAATCCCATTCTTTGAAAAGGTGCACAGCAAATCCTATTTCGAGTATGGTGCCACTTGCAACAGTCTGCTATGGGGTGAATGGCACTTCAGAAACATGTGTCCCATCCATTCCTCCTTTGTCTTGTTATGTGAATGAACATTATGTCTCCAGTGAATCTTTAGGTGAATCATTTTGTGAATCTTTAGGTGAATCACACGGTGGATGGGAAGAAACAGTTGCAACTTCTTCCAAGGCTGAGAAAAGAGTAAGGTCCAGAAATTGGACCTTACATGAAATACTGATCTTGGTGGAAGCCAAACGAGTTGAGTGGTCAGCCGTGGACTCTGGCAATGTAACTTCAAGGGATGTTATCGAGACTGCAGCTTCAAAGTGGAAAAAAATTTCAGAAACCTTGGAATGTTCAGGTGTGATAAGGAACGCAGATATGTGCAAGACCAAATGGGAAAATGTTTTGTCCGACTACAAAATGATCAAAGACTTTGAGAAGAAAACAGGAAATCCTCCATACTTTGTCTTATCAAAGAAAGAGAGGAAGGAGTTCAAGATGCCTCTTCAATTTGAGCAAAGTGTATACGAGGGTCTTGAAACCTTCCAAGGCAGGAGGCCAGCCATTGTACCACCATCCACTATAGATAGTAGTAGGGATGTGGAAGATTCCGAGACTACTGTCACTCCTGGAGATAGGGAGGCTGGTTCAAGTGGCAAAAAAAGGAAGACTAGTGCGATGGAAGGCTTTGCTAAGATAATTGGCGATGTGGAAGGGAAGAAGATTGCTATCCAAGAGAAATTTGTTGACATTGAGGCAACTAAAATAGAGGCTGAGCG
Organism: Isoetes taiwanensis; assembly: GCA_021234155.1. Taxonomy (NCBI): domain Eukaryota; kingdom Viridiplantae; phylum Streptophyta; class Lycopodiopsida; order Isoetales; family Isoetaceae; genus Isoetes; species Isoetes taiwanensis. The sequence continues at coordinate 501,460 of JAJEKV010000247.1, read as the reverse complement.
AGAGCATCGCGAGAGGTTCGTGACCGCATTTGAGAGCATGGCACGCTCTTGGGAAAGACTTGCTGATAGGCATGTCTGAAAATACTACTGTTGAAACTCATTGGTTGTTTGCTATTTGTTGAACTCATTGGCAGCTCATTGGATGTTTGCTGAACTATATGAGTAGGCCAAACTGAATTTTAGAGTAAACTCTCCATGTTTTAAGCTTTGGAAGCATTTGAAACACTTTTTACTGTTCTATTTCTTTTAATGGGAAGGTGTTATGATAATTGGCTGGTCAATCAAGACATCATAGTTACACTTGCATGTTTCTACAGCATGGTCTTGTGATTATGACGAGGTCTCTGAGAGATTTGGGATAGGGAAGAGCACCTCTTCTTTGGTGCTCAAGGAAGTTTGTCGTGGTATCAACATCCACTTCAAACGTTGTATTAAGTGGCCAACAGGTGGCAATTTGCAGCGCATGGAAGCCTCGTTCACGGAAGTAAGCGGTCTTCCGAATTGTCATGGTGCCATAGACTGCACCCATGTTGAGATCTTGAAACCTGTTGGACCTGCTGGTGGTGATTACTTTGATAGAAAACAAAGGCATTCAATTATATTACAAGCTGTGTGTGACACAAATAGAAGGTTTCTTGATGTGTTTATTGGGTATCCAGGATCTGTACATGATGCACGTGTTCTTAGAAACTCGGGCTTGGCAGAAAAGGCACAACACCATCAGATTTTGCATGAACCAACTATGGTTATCAATGGCTCTTATATCTTACGCCCGTACTTGGTAGGCGACAAAGGTTATACGCCTTCTCCATGGCTAATGTCACCGTATGTTGGAGATGCATCCAATCTTAGTGTAATTCAAAACTTGTTTAATGATCGTCATGTGAGGGCAAGGTTAGTTATTGAGCAGTCCTTTGGAGTTCTTAAAAGGGTATTCAAGAGTTTGAGGACAACGCTTGCAGTGGATATTCATTTCGTGCCAGAGTTGATATACTCATGTTGCTTGTTGCATAACTTACTGTTGGAGTCAAGGGATATAGATTTGGAAGCAGAGCTTCGAGGACTTGAAGAGGAGGAAGAGGAGGAAGACGATGAGGAACCTGAAAATACAGTTAGGGATGTGGGTGAGAGCATTCGAGACAATCTCTCTCAGTATTTGGTCTTCTTAAAGTAAATTGAGGATGCAACTCAATGTTGGAGAAAATGAGGTAAGGGATAGAGCTTACATTAGTATTTGAGTTTTTCTTTAACTATGTTGGAAACTATGTTGGAAACTATGTTGATCCTCAACTATGTTTTTCTTTTCTTTAACTATGTTGGAAACTTATGTTGATCCTCAAGGAAATTATGTTGGTGAAGCTAAATAGGCATAAAACATATGGTTGAATCAAAATCCACAACTAAAATAAGCATATGGTAGATCAAGAGGGTGTATTGGGGGTTAACATAACGAATTATGGTGTGAAGGTATATTTAACGAGATTCGTTATATTAAAAAAAAAATTAAGATAATAGATTATAATGTGAAGGTGTATTTAACGGAATCCGTTATGTTAAAAATTTTAATATAACGGATTATGGTGCGAAGGTATATTTAACGGAGTCCGTTATATTAAATTTTTTAACATAACGGATTACTGTGTGAAGGTATATTTAACGGAATTCGTTATGTTAAAAATATTAACATAACGGATAATGTGCGAACGTAAGTTTAACGGAATTGGTTATGTTACTAGCTAACATAACCAATGGTATGAACCAAATCTTAATTTTCCCCTAATTAAAGATAACTAGCAAATAGTTAATATAAAATTTAACTTAACTTAACCCTATGGTGTGAACCCCCCCTTGGACTTTTATTTTTGACTTGAAAAAAAAAAGGAAACTCCAAAATACCGTTATGTTTTGCTAAAATTGCCAAAATGCCTCTAGTTTATTATGAGGTATATTATGGAAATAACTGTAACTTTTTTGTAACAATCCAAATAGAAATGTTATTTCAGATGCATTATAGATGAGAATACCTTCCGATCAACACTAAGAATACCTAAATTGGAGTTCACAATTTTAAGTTATAGTTTCCTAAATCCCTCCTAAATCCATACAATTTTTATGTGTATTAAAAGTAATATAACTTGTGATTGGAACCCTGTTTCAGGTGATCTTACTTACATTCATTTCCATCAAAATACCCCTTAAACTAGGGGCATTTTGGCAATTTTAGCAAAATAGAAGGGTATTTTAGAGTTTTCCAAATAAAATAAACAAAGCTTGGAGATGCTGATATCGTAGCGACACTTTAATAAGGGATTTGACCTCAAATTTAAAGGCGACGAAGGATTCTTCGAGGGAGCATTTTGCATGGGTGGAGTTATATGCATGATTCTCTCTTAACACTAGACATGTCTCTGGGATCCTTGATCCATGGATCAGAACTGATACGCATGACTTCTGCCACTTAAATCCATGTAGCTCACGATAGAAATTTCAATTTTGTAATATTTCGCCACCATTTGAGTCTTTGTTTATTTTTTAATGATCTCTGAGGATTTCAAGACCAATGGGGTCACCTATACCTTGTGGTGATTGCTCAAATTTTTGGCAGTTTTTGCGTCAATTCAGAACTGCCTTCTTCAAATTTTCTAACATAAAGTGACCTCAACCTTATTGAAATTAGAGCTATTTGCCTTTTATCAAAAAACACATTTTGTTTTATGTTTCCATATTTTCTTGCTATCATCTAATCTAATATCGGTGGAAGCCGCCAAGCCCTTGGTCAAAAAACCTGCTTGAGGTCGGAGAATTATTTCTCTGTTATTATTATAAGTTTTGACTTAATTTTTGTAGTCATGAGTTGCTACGTATACGAACTTATGTTTAGATTTTATGGGAGCGTTCATAAGTCGTATTAACCTCAACATATACTAAAGTATCTACCATAGAGAATTCAGAACATAAATATATGTTAAAATGCTTCAATAACAACCATCTATAAATACCATGAGGGTAATAAATTATGTGTTCTACTTATATTTACATAGAACATAACTCTTATCAACTTACAAATAGTGTAACTAATGTGAAACCATGCATTCTTCGAGATTAAAACATGATGTAAATCAATAATATTAACACATCCGAGCACAAAAAGTTGAGCTAATTAATTATAGGTCCAAACTCCACAACGATTATAGCTAATAATGTTTATTGATGAAAGCAAGTGAATCTCGTGAAGTTTAGCCATGACAATATGTAATTAGACTATATGACCTTTCATGTATCAATCAATCTTGTTAATTTGAGATTTCTGGATTCGATAGAAAATCTTTTGGGTATTTTTATTGTGGGATATCAGTATGATATCGAGTTTTTTGGCATCTGGAAACAATTTCAGCCTATAAAGTTTGAGATGACATTTTGGCAACATCGAAAATAGTTGATGAAGGCTTGGGTTTAACCGAATTTTGGCACGCTTGCTGAAAAGATAATACCACTTTTCTTTTCCACTTGAAATTGTGTAATGTTCTTAACCGACATGCCCTTAACCAATTGAGCAAAATCGTCTAGACGTTTATGAGTAGTCACTTCTATCTATTTATGTCAGTGTCTGGGGAACGGTGACACCAAGGTTCATTCGAGCAAAATTAAGGATTCAAATGTGAAGCCATAAGAGGGCCCATATTTTATAAGACTATAACTCATCGTAAGATACTTGGAAAGGTGAGGGCGATTGATCTCCTCTTGGTTGCAAATGGAATCTAATGGATTAAAGCAGTAGAAAGAATAATGTACAAAAGGGATTTATGTGACGTGGAATACAGCCCTTCCCATGCATATGATATATTGCATAGAGGCATTGGGTAAGGAGTGGTATTGAGTGATTAATAATGAAGTCCATTGAAGATGTTATATACAAATATTCAAGATGAGCTCACTCATGAGGACATGGATTGAAATTTGAATGTAACAAGACTCGCGTGTTAGCAAGCAGTCTGGTGTAAGTAATTCATTATATTTTGTTATTTTGTTTTTGAGCAAAAGCATTATGAGAAATACCTCACAAATCCCTGAGATGGATAATACATACGTATTATGTATGGGCATATCAAACATTGTGCACAAGGTCTATAAATGCTCAAATGGGTGAGCATAGTTCCAGAGGAGGAGCTTGGTGTGAAAGAGATTGGAGCTTAAGAGGAGGAGCTTGGTGTGAAAGAGATTAGAGCTTAAGATGCAAGCACGATTACAAATGTGGGTGGTTTTGGCTTACACCAGGATATCATCTGGTATTCTTAAGCTAAATAGAGAAAGAAAGAGCTAGTAAACAAGCAAGGCAATGGAAGTAGTCATGAAAAATATTAGGATTTCCTGGAAAGGGATTCTTGGTGATTTGCAGTAGACCGGTATCATGGAGATGGAAGATTAGGGTTGAGTTGTACACTAGGTTCCAAATCATGAGTTAAGGCTTGTAGCATGCTGATATTAGTGTATGAGGAGCCACTATGGCAGATTAGATATGCTATGGATCGAAAGCATAGGCAGGATGAATGGAACAGAAGGTTGCAAACTAGACGGAATGGTATGCAATTGCTATGGAGAGGCCTAAATCAAATAGGAATCTAACGTAGAATGGATCAAGAGATGGAATAAAATAAGAAATAGGTTTTACTCAAGAGGATGGTGTGACGTTCCAGCATAATATATGATCCGAATACGTATATTATACTGCCACGTCACACGTACATGTCACGAATGACATGTACTTGAGAGCCGTAAAAGGATGCACCTAGGGGGCAAGAGTTGCACCTAGGGGGGCAACCTCGAATGTTGTGCATGTTTAATAAACATACACAACTATAAACCCCATAGACCCCATTGCCAAATGGCAAAACCCCATTTGGCCAATGTCTAACCTAACCCTAAAAGTCTCTATATAAGGGCTTTCCCCTTAAACCCTAAACCCTTTTCTTCTTTCACATTTAGGGTTTTCCTTGAGCTCCTTTCCTTCTCTCGCATTTAGGGTTCTCTTGAGCCATTCCGGCCAAGCCAGGACTCTAGTTCGCATTGCCAGGCTCTGAAAAGCCGCCCTTGCACAACAGATCTTCCAACAGCAGCAGGATTAGAAGCATGGACGCATTCCGAGGATCTGGAGCAAGTCAGAGGCCAGGGCATCCATAAGAACATGTCAGACTGATGCATTTGGTAAAATAGATGCAACACCTCCATTATTAGTCTTGTAGAATATATTCATGTTATCATTATGGTATTGTAGTTTGGAGATGTCATGACCTAGACAAATAGTTCATACAGATTGTTAAAGCATTGAAGAATTTATGATGATGAATTATTGGTTTAAGACCTTAAGGTTATATGAATCTAAGGTTAAAACAAAGGGAAGTGAATCTTAGAGTAAAATAACCTTATGGATAATTCGTCTAAGGGGGAAAAGTCATTCAAATTGGAAACTTGCTAGTTCTAGCAAGCAGGTGATCGATCGGCCCGCCTAGGCGGCCGGATCATGATCCGTAAATACAGAACAAGGATTTAATGGATGCATCGCTTTGTATGCAGGTTTTTTTTTAAGATATATTTGAGTCGGATTGCAGACGAGCTTGGGCTCTCGAAGATATGGTCAAACCTGCTACAGTGGTTAAGTCAATACCATTGCTACAGTGTTTTTTACTGTAGCATCTCAATGGTTAAGACAATATTTCATGCATAAAATTATAATCATTGAATCATTGCATGATTGATTTGGAGTCTTGTATTCATAGGAATTCAATAGCATTTTGAATTTCTTCATTGGTATCAGAGCCTGGTAAACATGGCAAGTAGGTTTGGTGCTAATCTACTTAATGCTATAGAAGTCTTTAAAGGAGAGAGTGGCTTTCAGATCTGGAAGCAAAGTATTAGAGAGGTTTTGGAATTTGAAAAATTATGGTACTTGGTTGAGCCAAGCACAAGCAGACGTCTTGAAGGTACTAATGTTGTCTTAGTAACAGCTAGTACAGGGGGAGCTAGCTCCAGCTCGGATGGAGAGAGTTCAGTAGCTGGTGGAGATGCAGGAGGTACTGAAGGGGGTAATACTACTGCACAAGTATTGTCAGCAACCAGTACAGGAGTATGAGCAACTCAAAATCATGGAGGCACAAGCAATCATTTGCTGTAAGGTTGGTCCAGTAATTAAGTAGAAATTGAGAGGGTTGAGTCCTAGGGAGATGTGGCAATATATGATCAATAATTATGAAGCTAAAACTTCTTCACAAATAGATGTTTTAGAAAAACAATTAAGGAAGCTGAAACTATATGATAGGGAGAACATAACTGAATTTCTGGAGAAATTTGACTCAATAATAGCAGGTGTTATTTTGAATGAGCAGTATCAGTTGCTGGCCATTTCTAGAGCAGTTGTAATGCTTACCTTGCTACCTTGGCGAGAAACATTGCAAAAACAAAGGAACATGCTATTCAAATCATAAGGACAGAATTTGAGCAGAAGCAAATAGGACAGGAGGATGATGAGCAGACCACAGAAGTTTTGTATGCTGGTAAATATAAGGGAAAGAAAAACAGTAATAATAATGATAAGGAGAGGATTGGGCCATGCTACAATTGCAACAATTATGGACACTTGAAGGCTGACTGTCCTAAATTGAGAAAAGAGACAGTTTGCTATAATTGTGAAGGGAAAGGCCACATTGCATCAAACTGTTCAAGCCCTAAGGGTCAGAACTATAAAGGAAGGGGCAGAGGTAAAGGAAATAGAGGGGGGTTTGCTGCCAGAGGAAGGGGTACACCAAAGACTAATCCATCTCTGAACCTAGCTCAGGAGACACGAGGGGATGAAGATGAACAAAACGAAGATGATGAGGTAAAACATCCTAAACGGTGTCACTTGTCAAATGATGCAAATGACCATGATATGTTGATTTTAGATTCAGGAGCTGAGAGGACAGTAACTTCGTCCACACAATTGCTCAAGAACTGCAAGGGAGTCAAAGGGGGACATGTGCAATTGGGAAATGGAGTGTTACAAGAAATAAAGGATGTAGGGATGCTGGAACTTTTTGATTTAGAGGGAAGAGCTGTCAAATAGGAGAAGTGCTTTGTGTGCCAGGGCTAGTCAGAAACTTGATTTCTGTGTGCCAATTAGTAGACCTTGGCTATAAAGTTTTGTTTGAAAAATTGCAGTGTAAGGTGTTTCAAGATAATAAATTAAAGTTTGTTGGCAAGAGAGTTGGAAATTTGTTTGGTTTAAATTCTGATCATCTTGTTCAAAGTGTAAATTTGGTGACTTGCTCAGATATCAACTTGTGGCATGAATGGATGTGTCATGTGAATTCAAAGACCATTGAGCTTTTAATTAAAAAGGGACTAGTTGAGGCATCAGAAATTAAAAATGAAAGGTTTAAGTGTGCAGGATGCATTCTGGGCAAACATACAAGGCTTCCTTTCAAAAAATCCTTAAAAAGAGCAAAAGGTGTGTTAGATCTAATCCACTCTGATCTATGTGGACCACTGAATGTGACAAGTCTTGCAGGGAAGAGATATTTTATAACTTTTGTAGACAATTATAGTAGAATGGCTAAAGTGTATTGCTTAAATACTAAGGATCAGGCTTTGCAAGCTTTTAAGAAATTTGTAAATGAAGTGGAATTGGAAACTGGAAGGAAAGTCAGGCGTTTACGGACAGATAGAGGAGGGGAATTTTTATCACATGAATTTAAACACTACTGCAATGAACTTGGCATCAAAAGGCAGTTGACCTGTAGATTCTCCCCTCAACAAAATGGAATTGCAGAGAGAAGGAATAGAACCATACTTAATGCTGTCAGAAGTATGCTTAAGTATTCAGGTTTGCCAAATTTTCTCTGGGAAGAGGCTGTTAAGACAGCAGTGTTTGTGCAAAATTTACTGCCTTCCATAAGCATTAAGGGGCAAATTCCATTGACACTTTGGTGTTCAAAGACCCCTGACTACACCAGGCTAAAAGCCTATGGCTATTTGGCATATGCCCATGTACCAGAGGAACTTAGAAAGAAATTGGATGATCGGGCATACATCACTTACATGGTAGGGTATGATTTGCAATCTAAAGCTTATAGGTTGTATGATCCAAGCAAAAGGAGAATTATAATAAGTAGGGATGTATTATTTGATGAGGAACAATTTTATAAGGTACTGCCAAGAATTAACAGCCCTGCAGATACATCTGAATGTAAAGTTAATAAAAAGGTACATTTCAAAGGGGATCTGAACAAACCTGTTATGCTGACGGATACGGATGAAATGAACAAATATTGCCTGATGCTGATACAAATGTACAGCAAGAAGATCCAGAAAAGGAAGTAAGTATTGAATACATGTTACCTAATACTAATATTGATTCTGGAAGTGTGCAACAAGAAGAACCAGCTCAGCAACAGGTCAACGAACATGTAGGCCCTACCAGGAGAAAGAAAAGGACTGAAGCTCAGATCATTAAAGATGAAGGGGTAGCAAATCATGAAAGGTTTGGAAGGGATGAACTAGGCAAAAGCAAGAGGCTTAAAGAAAATAAAGGTGAGATCCTTGGGTTGTTTGAAATTTTAATGCACTTAGATGTTTCAGTTCCAAAAACATATGAAGAAGCAGTTGTCTCAACTAATAGTAAAGAATGGTTGAAAGCAATGCAAGGAGAAATGAATTCATTCGACAGAACAGGTACATATGAGCTGGTAGATACACCAAATGGCAGAAACATTGTGGGATGTATGGATATATAAGTTAAAAACAGAGGCTGATGGTAAAACTCCAAAGTTTAAGGCCCGATTGGTGGCTCAAGGTTTCTCACAGAAATATGGCCAGGATTATGAAGAAACTTTTTCACCTCTTGTAAAAATGAATAGCATAAGAATGCTTTTGGCTATTGCTAATGCATCAAATTTGGAGATACATCACATGGATGTAAACACTGCATTTTTGAATGCAAAGCTTGAGGAGGACATTTATATGAGACAGCCAAAAGGTTTTGAAATAGGAACTGGGAAAGTCTGGAAGCTAAAAAGGGCTGTGTATGGTCTGAAGCAGTCTCCAAGGGAGTGGTACAAGTGTATAGACTCCTATCTCAGAGAACAAGGCTTTGATAAATTTCAGAATGATGGCAACCTTTATAAATACAAAGCTGGAGAGGAATGGTGTATAATTGCCCTTTATGTTGATGATAATTTGATGGTCTCAAATGGTGTTAAAGCATTAGATCATTGCAAGAAGGTTCTGAATAACAAGTTCAAGATGTCAGACTTAGGGGAACTAAGGAAATTTCTGGGAATTGAGGTGCACAGGAATAGGTTTAGCAAAACCTGAAGGGATGCTTAAAAAATTTAATATGGAAGATTGTAATATCTCAAAGATTCCTATTGTGCCAGGAAGTAAGATATCTGCCATGATGAGTCCTAAGAGTGAGAAGGAAAGAATAGAATAGAATAGAATAAATTTTTTAATGTTCACGGAGAAGAAATGAAAAATATACCTTACATGTCTCTAATAGGATGCTTATCCTATGTTGCAAACTGCACACGCCCTGACATAGCATTTGCTGTAAATATGTTAAGCAGGTACAATAATGATCCAGGAAGGGATCATTGGATAGCTGCAAAAAGGGTTTTAAGATACCTTAAGGGAACAATGGATGATGGAATAACTTATTGCACAGAGAACATGCAATTACAAGCTTATTGTGATGCAGACTGGTGAGGGGATCTTGACACATGTAAATCCACCTCTGGTTATTTAATTTTCTTAGGAGGAGCTCCTGTTGCTTGGAAATGCAAAAAGCAAAATGCTATTGCAATGTCTAGTGCTGAAGCAGAATATGCTTCAGCTGCTTTAACCACTAAAGAGTTGGTATGGGAAAGAAGGCTGATGGGTGAACTTGGTTATAATCAGTCTAAGGCCACCGAACTATTTTGTGACAGCACTAGCTGTATTGCAATGACCAAAGATCCAGTCCTACATGAGAGGACTAAGCATATAGAATTAGAACTTCATTTCATCAGAGAAATTGTTAAGAAAGATGCAGTCAAACTAGTATATGTCAATACCTCAAAGCAATTGGCAGATATTTTAACTAAAGCATTATCAGAAGGCAGGTTTACAGAATTGAAACATAAGATCCAGTGCAGCAGGGATGATAACATGAATAGAATATATTCATGTTATCATTATGGTATTGTGGTTTGGAGATGTCATGACCTAGATAAATAGTTCATACAGATTGTTAAAGCATTGAAGAATTTATGATGTTGAATTATTGGTTTAAGACCTTAAGGTTATATGAACCTAAGGTTAAAACAAAGGGAAGTGAATCTTAGAGTAAAATACCCTTATGGATAATTCGTCTAAGGGGGAAAAGTCATTCAAATTGGAAACTTGCTAGTTCTAGCAAGCAGGTGATCGATCGGCCCGCCTAGGCGGCCGGATCATGATCCGTAAATATAGAAGAAGGATTTAATGGATGCATCGCTTTGTATGCAGGTTTTTTTGAAGATATATTTGAGTCGGACTGCAGACGAGCTTGGGCTCTCGAAGATATGGTCAAACCTGCTACAATGGTTAAGTCAATACCATTGCTACAGTGTTTTTTGCTGTAGCATCTCAATGGTTAAGACAATATTTCATGCATAAAATTATAATCATTGAATCATTGCATGATTGATTTGGAGTCTTGTATTCATAGGAATTCAATAGCACTTTTGAATTGCCTAGATCAAATAATCTATAGCATTGATTTCTTCATGTCTTTGCTGGGCATAAACTGTCGTCATCGTGTTCCGAGAGATGGCTCTCTTTGGGGTCTATTGGAAGAGACAGAGTGCATCTCTCAATTGCCCTTCCTGGGCATATCCTACAATTATAGAATTATGCAAATGCTCAGGCATTTGTTGGAACATCAGATATGCTTCTCTGAGCTCGTTTTGTGATGTTATTACATACAGTAAAGCACAATTTCATTATATATGGACTTTCCGTAAGTCTATATATATCTCAAATGGTAGCTATTGTCTAGAATACAGGGTTGTAAGAGCATATTGTGCACAATAAGATGAACTAGAACAACTTTAACACATTAAAATTATACATAATTTCATTAAAACATCATACACTTTTCAAAGTTTTCATATAGTAATTGAAAGTAAAGTTAATGTTTTGACAATGTTAAAGTTTCAAATATCCATCATCCGTATGTTATGTGACTGCAATTCCTCATCAGTTGGGAGACTTTTCTTGGCTCTTCTGGGACTATTGTTATTTTCCTGCACATACCCGAGTAAATGTTAGTATTGTAATAGGTTATCGAGAGGGACATACAAGTGTGAAATTGGGCAACTGCCATATTTGAGTCTACATTCAAGAATGTCAGATTTAATGTTATGGAAGTGTTGCCTAAAGAGGCATTATGCAAAAAGAATTCAATTAACTAATAAAAAAATGAATTGTGTAACTAAAGAATTAAAATTAAGTTAAAAAAATCAATTTCACAACTAAACCTAACCTAACCCTAACGGCTAACCCTAACACAGCTTCAAGCTATGGCAGCAAAGCTATTGGGTATGGTATGGCGGCAAAGGTATCGGGTATGGCCAAGCTCAGGTACTGCGTTTCAGGGCCAAGCTCAGTACTGCTATTCAGAAGAAGAAGCTCGTGGAAGTGAGTTTTTTTATTTTCATGTGTTGGAGTTTGGCACCATGATCGGATTGAAATCATCCCCGATGAACAGGGCAGTTTGTGGCCTTCACAGACATGATGTTTCATCGGAGATGCAGCCGAGAAGGATAAGGAGAATCAAATATCTTCAGAAGGATTTGCTTCAAATGGTGCTTGTTTTGAGGCATATCTGCTTCTAAGGATATAAGAAAATATTAAGTTTAACAGGATTTGTGCATCAGGAATTGCTTCAAAGAGCATATGTGGCAGGCAAATTGATGTGAAGCTGGATGGGAAATGTGGTTGCAGAAATCAATCGAGCACAAGGATTTGGGCACAAGGAATTGCATACGCACAGGATTCTAGAGAAGGGGTACAAGGGAGCCGTAGCAGTTGTAATGGCCTGCAAATTGGGCGGTTGCCAGATTTCTTGCCAGACAGGACTCAGTTACAGTTACTAGACTGCAGTACTAGACAAGACAAGAGGTAAAAAAAACTGATGGTCCTACAAATTGGATGGTCGTCGGATCTCTTGCCACAAAGCGTCAAGCCATCACCGCAAGGAGCATTGATCCATGAAAGGATAAACCTATGCCCTGATGATGACTTGTGTCTAACGTGGAAGATGGAAGCTAATGACTGCTAGTAACTACATAGAGATAGAGACTATTGACTATGCTTGGGAACCGTCAAACAAGAAGAAGATACCCAATACTATCAAGATATCCGTCCATGCTGCGGAGCATATGCAGCACTCGCAGGGGATGTCAATTAGTATATGGAAAAGAGTCATTGATGCGAGAATTTAAAAAATGGTCCATAAATTCAGGTATTGTCCAAAAATAATGAAACTGTGCTTAGTATAATATTCTGTAAAGTCACATTTGGGTTGGATATGTGCTGAAACAGCTGAAATGCCAATCCTAGTTTGCTCTTTTCAATGTGAACAAAGATCATAGTATTCTAATGTACTACATTCTTGTCAGGCATCTGATTAAAAACTACGCCTCATCAAGCTGTCATGATGTAAATAAACTTTGATCATGGCATTCCAGGAAATAACATTCTTTTCAAGCATACATTGGAATATATTAAAAGTTTTATCAATTTGTCCTTGATGTGCATATATGCAATAATTATGACATTCCAAGAGAGAGCATTTTTTTCAGGCATAATTTGAAACAGTTTCATGCAGAAGACAACTGCCCATATTTGGGAAAGACTACTATGATTATATGATGTTGTCTCGACAGGGACTTGTAGAGGCAATGTTGTTGTTTGAAAAATGCTTCAAATGTCTATGAATCTTAACTCTTAGGGTCTTTACAGTAGAGAGTACATGTTGTGCTGCCAAAGCCCATTTTACAACGAACAATAATGTTAATGTGGAAAACAAAAAAGTTTATAGATTTTTCTTCTGTCTTCACACTGGTTCCTTGGTCCATTCTTGTATATGGGTATTAAATAATTATTATTCATGATTCTGTTGTATTCGCCGGAAGATATTTTTCTATTTCATGTCAGATGAAATTGAAGGGTTGGCTAGTGCAGTTTCTCAATGATGAATAATAGCAATAGAGGTTTATTGGGCAGAAACTTAACAGTGCCACATTACTTGATGGAAGATTCCCAAGGATACAAGCACATGTGCAAGTTTGGTAACTCTATCAAGTCTGTTATGACAATGTTTTTTGAGTCTTGCCATGAATGTTAAGAGCCACATGCCACTTGCATTTCGAATTGCTTCCCACATGTAACAACAATATACTGGAGGATAGCTCCAAGCAAGCTGGGGATTGGCAACAAAGGATGTATTCGATGTTAGTAAAAAGGGTAATCAAAGCAAAGGATGTACAGTAGCAATACAACAATTGGTGACCTGCCAAACTAACAGAGCACCTATGGTAATCTCGGAATAGTTTCAACAATTCCATAGAGGCAGAGTGCATGTATACCCTGTCAACAAAATGCAAGTACATTTTTGGTGTACACAGGATAGTTTCATTCCAAGAAGTTGCACATAAAGGGGACAGGCGGGTCAGCACGTCAACCAAAGTACTTCTGCAACATTCATTAAAGATGCAGGCTATATCACTCTCTGCATCCAATGATTTCAAGTATTCGAGGTCAGGTTTAGATGTAAGTCTACATTTTTATATAATTGCACATCTTCTCAGGCGTGCAACTTCTAAATGTTTACTTCATTTGAATTTAGATCAAAACTATGGGGTCAACATTCTATGGTGTTATTTCAGCAAATGCATTGCTTGCAATAAAAAAAAAAAAAAAAAAAAAAAAAAAAAAGAAAAAGAAAAACAATTGGAGGCAACAAACTCATCTATCAACATTGAAGGGGCAAGACCCTTGTTTGGACTAGGAAGGTGCTAGCTATGTAGGAAATACAGTAAACAAATTGTAAGGCCTAAAAATTGCAAGGGAGCTATCATTCCTCACTAACATCAATCTTGGAGAAATTTAACAAACATTGGAAAGTGCCATATATCATATACTATCATACTCTTTTGGTGAGCTCATCTTTAAATTATGTGTCTTGTCTCTCTTTGGTCCATTTCTTAGATTTTCACTCATGCTACAACATATATATATGATAATGTAATTATAAACAAGTGTAAATACACTTTTTTGCATAGGGCAACCCAAAATATGCAGGCTTTCTATCTCGTTTTAATGGTTGAGGATACATGTAGACTAGATGAGAAGACCAACTCAAGTGTATAAATTAAATGGTTTCGATCAGTAAATGGCTAATTAAAACATGTTTGCTTTGATATTTCTATTTGCAAGCTGCAATAGAGTGACAAACTAATAGAGAAGTATATTTAGATTGTAACGATAGAAAACTACGAATTATGGATGTTAATTGTGGATGTTAAAAATGCCAAAAATGTAGGAGTCTAGGATTCAATGCCCATAATTTCAACAAAACCAAGAATGCATGGGACAATGTCAGAACCATTCAAGCATGTCATGTGAAGTACCATAATCACTTACATTTTGATTGATCAATGATAAAAATTTTACAATAAAAACAAAATCAACATAGGACGCCCACCCATTCACCTAACCTTTGCCCCAAACCTACGGTACCGCTAGTTTTTCTAGTATTTTTGGACATCAAACTAGAGCACATACATCTTATAGGTATCCAATCTCTGTGTAATGCTTTGACAAGGAGTGCATTGCCATTAACCTTTTTGTGTCTGTTGATATAAGTTTCCAACATATTGCTGACATGTTGACAGATCAAGAAGACAGACTAGCATAAGTTCATGTTCTCTCTAGATTGAACTCCCTTTTCCACTTAGTTGGAAGGTTGAAGGGCTTGAGATAGGGTTGAAATCCATGCTTCCATTTTGGAACATGGGATGGAGTCAGATGTTTATTGCTAATGCTTTCGTAAGCAGATGATGTAGTAATTTAAGAAGATCAGATAGAAGAATATAGTATTTCAAAATTCTAAGCTGGTAATCTTTGCAAATTACATTCTCAACAACTACATACCAAAGCTTATGGAAATAATGCAACATGAAGGTATATGTCCATACCAGTTCACATTTGTCAGATCTTTAAACGCATGCAGAGGTGGAACATGCTTTCTGAATGCTCAGGTGGAACATGCTTTGCCGAAGAAAGACTCGCCTATAACCATAATAGAATGCCTAGGGTTTAATTTTTCGTAGTAGTAATGCATGTGCTCTCTACTTCTATCTTCACTTCATATTTGTAACTAAACTCACTAAAGAAGTGCTCATTACTAAAGAACTCGCATTTGTGGTTTCACTACTCGCAATACTCCTGGGCCCAATTCGAAAATAATATTCAAATTCAAATCCAAACCCTAATTCAACTCATTTTCCTACAACTTGCTTCTCAATTAGATTTGTGAGGTTCCGGGGATGCTTCTGAGGCGTGCAGTAATTTGTGACTTCAGAATTTGTTTTCTCCTCTATTTATACGGCCTCAACGACCTGACCTTGAGCAGAGGAAGAGCAAAGGTACCCGATTCCTCCATCACTTTTAGGCCCTTTCAATTCTGATTTAACAAGCGAAACGATATAGAAGAAATTCATTTCTGCATGTTTGTGCAGTTATTCAGCTAGTAATCTCTAGATTTAAATATCAGATGTTCTTATTGTTTGATGCAAGAATTTAGTGGTTATTGATGTTTCCATGGAATTATAGAAGCGAAGATGGAGGATATGAAAGCATTTCGCCTAAATCTTGGCGCTTTAATTCCATCCATAGCCTTTTGGCACAGGTCAAACAAGCCCGAGCTCAAGAGCTCAATTTTATATGCAATCAAGGTCTGGTCATAATTTGTTTGTCTCATTTCCATTCATTTTAGCTCTTTATTTGACACAAGCATCCGCTTATATCTTTGGCAGATTGGTTATAGGCATTTTGATACTTGCCGGCCTTTATATGGTGAAGCTTGCCTTGGAGAAGCCCTTGCGAGAAGCATTCTCAATGTGGGCTAGTAAAACGCGAAGAGGTCTTTGTTACTACAAAACTCTAGTCTACTGCACCATGATGAAGTTCTTCTTTGACCGAAAAAGCAGCTTTTAGGGTAATCAATTCTTTGTAACCGAGCAAAAGTCCGACCTCTTTGTTTCATTGTTTTTTTCTCTTTGGCTTTTCTCAACCAGAAACCTGAAGCCGGATTATGTTGATCTTTATTTGGTCCACTTGGCCTTGTGAAGTTTGAATAAAAAAGACGACAAATTTTTATGCCAAAGGAGGAGGATTTTCTTCCTCTTGATTTAAGAGGGACATGGGAAGATATGGAGAAATGTGTGGAGCTTGGATTTACTAAAGCAATAGGTGTTAGCAATTATTGATTAGGCATCTAAAGGATCTTTTATCATATGCCAAAATTCCTCCAAAGAAATAATCGTAATTTTTTTTTTATTGCGTCTTCTTGAAGCATACATTTTCATTATGATATATAGTTTATATTGCGGCACAGGATGAGATGCACCCGACTTGGCAACAAAGACGTCTGAAGGAATATTGTGATAGTGTCAACATAAGATTGGCAGCATGGTCTCCATTAGGTGGTGTTGCAAGGTTCATGGGGAACAAGTATGATATAGACAAACCAATCATTGCCGAAATTGCGAACAAATATGGAAAGACCTCTGCCCAGGTAATATCATGTTCAGTTACATCTTTTACCACTTTATTGCATAGGTCTACACCAAAACTAATGTTAAGATTTATATACCAATGTGACACAAACAGGTCGCACTCAGGTGGAGGGGGAACATTGTTGTTCTCAAGAGTTACAATGAGTCAAGGCTATCGGAGAACCTGAACATATTTGATTTTAAGCTGACACAAGTAGACCATGACAAGATTATGGAGTTGGAACAAGAACGTTTGCTTGATGGTTCCATGTATTGTAGACTCCGTTCGATGTATGGGATGGTGATATATGATTTCAAGAAAATCGTCTATCTCAGCTCCATAGCTGCGTGCATGGCAGAGGTTTCTAAGTATCTAGTATCAGCGTTAAGTTTTTGAAATTCCAGATGTAGGAATTGGTTGTACAATTCCTTGAGTAATTTCTATTTAAGAGAATAAGTCAACCAAGACTTAAGCATTGCTTGGAAAGCCAGACTCAAGTATTGCTTGGAAGTCGTGAAGGAGGCAGAACCTACAACATTTAATCATGATAAAATACTTTCACTCTAGTGTGTTCGACATATTGAGAATGTTTCGGATTTCAAGTTTAAGGGCTTGTTGTATTGGGGAATGCCATAGGGGACCCCCTTTCCAGTTTAGAAGGGCCCCCCCCGACCGGCGTCCCTTCCAAACCGGAAAGGGGGTCCCTATGGCATTCCCCAACAAAATGGAAGTTGGGTTGTCTAACTTTTTGTCCTTTTTGTTGGGTCACTCATTTTCGATTTTGTTCATTTTTGAACCCCAACTTCCATTCTGGATTAGAAAGATTGCCACATGGCATCACCAAATTAAACTTCAAATAAAAATAGAGACCCAACTTCCATTTTGTGGGGTTCCTGGCATTAAAATTCCTCTAAAATATATGGCACCGACAGAAGTCAACAACACCAATTAAAACCTGCAATGTTTTTTTATACTTTCGTGGACGTTAAAATATCCTTCCTTCCTTCCTTTATTCTTTGCACATATATACGCTAAGGAAATCTTCGGGGATAGATGGATAATTAATCAAAAAAATTGTTTTGCCCAACTTATTTTTAAGCGGTTTAAGGGGATAGAATGAGAGATTGGGGTTTGATAGATGCCGGCAACCCTACTTTTTGCAAGTGTTTTCCTCTCTATTTTTTCGCACATACCGGCAAAGGTTGTTCTCGACTGGCAAAAGTTGTTTTTTACTGGCTTTCGATAGGATTGCACGTTTTTTTTTTCCATTGTTTGTCTCCAAACATTAGTGCAAGGAACTCGAAAATGTTGTCTCCCTATATGGACAACAAATTCCCTTGAATTTCTAATCAAATCAACCTCGATATCAAGTTTCCACGAGAATGCAATTTCCTATGCATTTCTTACATATATATCACAAGAGATCATACCTATGCATACACTTCAAGTATTACAACACCCCCACATTAATAATGGCATATGGGCAACTATAACAACCATGACCAAAGAAACATTAGGCCATTCCTAACTAGCACAACCGTGATCTGTGATCTGGCTAGAATAAATACAGAAGACGTAATATAATTGATGCTACCAGTTTTAGTAAAATCATCAAGATCATGAACAACATATATTTTTATGTATAAAGGGATCCAGGAGCTACTCATAACCCAGAACTCAGCTTGAGATGGATTAACATAAGGAGGTTATTAAATTTTAAATCGACCATGGGCCAGTAATAGGCAGATATATAGAAATTATTTTTTACCATGTCTTTTGCTCTTTCATGGGTTGTGGTCTGTGGTGGGGGTATGGCGACATGGGCCATCGTGATAGTACAACAGTTGCCTGTCTGGGTTGACATCGTATGGGCATTTGAAAATTTGAGGCAACTGCAGCATGGCATGGCCTTCCCCTCCTGAAGCCTGGAGCTCAGTTCTTGCTGGAACAGTTTTTGCCTTGTCAAATTCTGCATGCACTATTGTAGTTGCTCATGAGCATCTGCATAGAGGCCTTACCCTATTGGGCAATGATTGCTTGTAGCTTCTGCATATCCAGATCCCAAGCAATAGAGCTATGCTCCAAGGTTTGTACCCAAGAGGTAAATACAATATCCACTGCTAATGAGGTTGTCTCGAGCGCGCTGATCGTTCTCTGAAGAGCCTGGAGCTATTACTGGCTTTCTTCGATAGCTGCATGGACTGTCCTTTGAATGGTAGTGATCTCCTCAGTTTCTAATAGAAGGCAAAAGATAGCTACATTTGTCTCTTGCTTAAAACATTCTGTGTCATGTGCCATGGTGCCATGGCATCAATGCTTATGGACAAGGTATCTGTAGTGTGTTTTATCTTGGCCATTTTTGTATGATGTGCTTAAATTTGTGAAATAAATGCATAAATGGAGAAATATATGGGTGTAATGCGGAGAAAATGTAAGAAATGTGCAAATATTGTGGAGAAGCATGAGGAGGAACATTTATGTTCTATTGAAGTGTAATCTATGGACTTGGAGGAGTATTAGAGTCCTTATGGAAATATTTCCAATGGGCATGTAGTCAGCAATATCTAACTTATCCTGCTATATTTTAAATTGCAACAAGCATACTTATCCTCCAGTTGTTATATGCGGGCCTTCATCCTGTAGCATGCGATTTTGTTGTAACCAGTTGCCTTTTGAGCACTTCGACCACTAAGGACTATAATTCTTTCGCTGCCTACAATATGAGTAGCGTTACTCTCAACCATCATTTGGATTTGTCTCCAACTCTCCGTAAATATCTGGTGTGTTGTCAGATCTGAGCAGCAGAGCCATCGGCCTGCCGAGCCGAGTTTGGTGACTGAGCCTTTGCACGAGCATTCTTTTTCACTTGCCTTTACTGTCCGGTCTAGGCTATTTCCATGATAGGCCATCTGGTTGTCCGGACCGCTCTAATGCTATCTCTTTGATCTAAATCTTGTCCAAAAATTCGAAAAAATTTGGCATGTATGCTGGTAATGACTTAGGAAGCTAGCTGACAAAAAAACAAAATTTAATATCGTATTATGCATTAATTACGACTTTATGAATTTCTTGCTACTGCAAAAGCGGCCCTCAAATTCTAATTGCCACATCAGAAGGAGGGCAGATCGAAACTCCATTCCGTCAATTCCATTTGCTTCGTCTTCTCAATTACAACGTCTTGGCTACGTCCCAAGTGCAAAAGAGCAAAACTCAGCCCCCAAAATGCAAACCCTTCAAGAACCTAGCAACTCACATGATTTATGTTTCGGAGGGCCTATCCTTGTCAGATTCGACCAGGACCTTGCGCCGTGTCTTGAAGTAGAGGGTCGTGGTGTTAACGCCAGAGCATGGACCCTAAAAACCCTCAGAAGCAGCTTGCCCCAAAAGTCCTCTCCCGAAGTCCCTAGTGAGGGACGGGCAACCTCCCCTATCCAGAACTGTGATTTGGCTCTTCCAATTGGCTCAGAGCATCGGCATTGCCCTGGGGACCAAGTTTTGTGACCACCCCTTCTCCAAAAAGCACCAAAGTAGCTCATGTCCAGCACACTCGTAGTCAATTGGCCTTAGAGGTGGATGCTATATACTGCCATGTAGGGCGTACGTGTTTCTTTCTTTTGTAAAACTGACCGTGTAACTTGATCCATAAGATAATTTTGCCATTCCGGATGACATTCCGAAGTCGAATCATCATTCCATGTAGAAAACACTTTGGTTTCTACATGGTCGCCCATAGGACGCTTTGTGGTTTGATAAGTTTCCCCAGACTGACCTTGGAATTTTTTGGACTGCCCGAAGCAGGGCCCTTGAACAGGGGATTCAACGGTCGGATAGGGGAACTGAGCTTCGGGAGGATGGTCATTAGCGTGCGATCCCTGGGGGAGCGCTGCCAAGAAAGGCTACCTCGGGAACTTTTTTGGGTCCCGCCTCCTGGGGTCCGTACTCTCCCCTCTTGTAAGACGGCCTTGCAAGGTCCTGGCCTTGTTTGACTTGGGGAAGAGTGCAAGCTCAATTGCTTGAACCCCTCTTGGCGTTTAGTCTAGTGGTAATACATTAGGTCTAGCAACTATGGGTCTCGAGTTCGAGACCGCCCAGAATCGCACTCTGAACTGTTGGGTGTCAAAACCCACAGACGCAATGTAAAGTGGTTGGGGGCAGGGCCCAACAAAGCAATGTAGTGTGGTGTGTGGTCACATGTACAGTTGGATGCTGCCTAGTGGCGTGACGTTAAAATACTATCTATCTAATGGTAACTCTTTGATCTAAATCTGGTCCGAAAATTCGAAAAATTGGCATGTATGCTGATGATGGCTTAGGAAGCCAGCTGACCAAAAATCAGAATTTAATTTCGTACTATGCATTCATTACAAATTTATGAATGTCTTGCCATTGCAAAAGCGGTCCTCGACTTCTAATTGCCACATCGGAAGGAGAAACTCCATTCCGTCAGTTCCACTTGTTTCACATTCTCAAATGCACCTTCTCAGCCATGTCCCAAGTGCAAAAAACCAAAACTCGGCCCCCAAAACGCAAACCCTTCAAGAACTCGGCAACTCACAGGGTTTACGTTTCAGAGGTCCTATCCTTGTCAGATTCGGCGAGGACCTTGCGTTGTGTCTTGATATAGAGGTCACCCAAAAGATCCCGGAAAGATCTTTCCAGCACAATAAAAAGCACTCAAAACGGAGTCTGGATTCAAAAGTTATGATAAAAACCATATCACCATCTGCATAACTTTGTAAAAAAAATACGGATTGAAAAGTACAACAAACATATATCTGTCTTGGTAGATCTAGGTAAGATCATATGCCAATGGAAAGCTCTCTGCATAAGCTTTCCAAAACCTCAAGATCATTTGAAGCTGGCCTCTACAACTCAAGTTATGTGTGCAGGAACAATTGACATTCTCTCTCTAGTGCTTCTCCTCTTTATCTATTTTTAGTGACTTAAATATTACATGATGGTTTGGTAAGAAAAAACCTCTCACAAAAATCTTATTTTTGATTAAAACATTTTCTTCTAACCAAAAATTTATAAAAAGCATTTGCAAACGTAATCAAGTCATATTAGCCTCCATCTTTCATAAATCAAAAGTTACCTTAGCCTAATATTCACCTTAGCTTACATAACGTTGTAACAAAGCCAAATGGTCAATATTTCAGAAGTCCACTTACACAACTTACATATTTCCTTAAATCTTATGGTTCCACAAGTGCATGATGACTTCAGTTTCCATGCTTACATAAAAATGGGAGGGGCTTTCGGGTCAGTCACATTGTTCATATGGCTAAAACTACGTGAATCGGTGAAATCTCATCCTTTTCTTCTTGATTATGATGTGTATTTCTTATCATGTGCTCCACATCCGTATGTCATAGATTATGCTTATAACCAAGTGAAACAAAACATCCCATATGAACAAATGAAATTAATTAAAAAATCTAACAACTACATTAAGTTCATTAAGTTTATTTTCTTTTTGAAAATTTTAGTGATAACTTTAGTGAACAATGACCTTTATATGGAGAGGGTGTGGCATTTTTCAAGACATATGATTTTTATTTGAGGGCGCTGATGATGGCGTCTAGGGTTTCAGCCCCGTTCATTTGCTCATAACTTTTGATTCCAATGTCTGGGTGATTTTGTCTCTTTGGAAAGTTCGGTGCATGCCCTTTCCATTGATTTATGATTTGTATGGTGATTAGACTATTTTGATAGAGAAAAATAAGCAGACTTTTTCGGCCCCTTCGTTGGCAGTGGTAGGGTTTGGCAGCAATCTTCTTTGCATCATAACACCTGTGTTTGGTGGCAGTTTTAGACGTGTTGGACTTATTGGAAAGCTCATTAGCACTCTTTTTGGTGGTACTGAAATTAATTGAAAGTCTTTTTTTCTTGTGGGATTGTTGAAATCTAAAATCTCGGCCCCTTTCAGTGGAGATGCCAAAAGCAACTCGGAATCCTTCCAAGCGCTCCTCTAGTAATTGTAATGGGATACAAAGCACTGGTGGAAGGTAATATCCTCTAGATTCTCTAAAGATTAGTATCTGAGATCTACTCAAACTAGCCCGTGAGGGTGCTCTTTCTAGTCTCAAGAGTTTGATATCATCAGTAGCGGTTGGATCTGAGGGGTAGGAGAGGCAAGCTTCTGTGCATCTCAATCTTCTGGCATTGCCTCATGCTCTTCCTCAGCAGCATCGACAACTATATTTCAAAGAGCGGCTAACCTCACTAGCCTTGGATCTCTATTCTAGGATTATAGAGAGATGATGACAGTACACCTTGACAAGTACTCATCAGAGCACCAAAGCACCCCAGGAGCGCGAGGCGACCTCATCTAGGAGGAGCGCTCAAGTATTGTATGCCTCTCCTAACCAATGGCAGAATAGCAATAATGCATAGAGCATTCAGCCCACGGGGAGAAGAGGCCATCTACATGCTTATCGCACTCTCAGAATTCGACAGACATGCAAGACTGGCCGACAATACGGAATGCGTCATCTTGGTGAAGCAGACAATAGCATTAAGTATATTTGATTTCGCAGTCCCTCACATTTGACAAGGCAGGTCAGCAGTTATAGCAGCCCACACATCTGATAGAAGGGTGGAAGGGCTAGTCTCGGCCATCCGAGGGAGGTCATCTAGGGACATCCTCAGAAACTTGGGACGTACAATTGGGACAGCCCAAGTGAAGAAATTCCTGGAAGATAACCCGTCCTATCAATGAAGCATTATGTCGACCATCATAATCGATGTTAATATATTGGATATCCCATATTATAAAACCATGGCATCTGTCTGTCTGCCCGATCGACGGCCGAGATCGTCCCAATGTCCCTCCTCTCCCCCCCCTCCCCCCCTCCCGATAGCCCATATTTGTCTGTTTGTCGCTCCGCATTGATCAATGGCTTAGATTGTGCCATATGGGATGTTGTCGTTGTGTCCCCAAATGAAAGGGTGCGACGTCTAATAATCTTAGTCTAATATTGTCGCCGTTCGTGCAAATTTTATGCACATGGGCTTGGGGTTTCTTTTGCTCGCTACATTCGGACGTCCAAAGGGGTTACTGAAGCGGGGAAATATTTAGATTTTTTTTTCCCCTTTTGTGCTTTCCTGCACCCTGGCTTCCGGAACGAAGCTAGAAAGTATGGCTTTTGTGTTCCTGTGTATTGAAGAAAGGTTTTGCTTGATCAAGCCTGGAGCACAGTGACTGCAGAAATAAATACTTCTGTTTCTAAAAAGCAGTGTTCTAGGATAATAGGATTCTGGCTGCAGGAGAATTCGGTTGTATTCTGCACAGTTCTATTTAAGGCCTTCTTTCAGCTCTACTCAAGGGCTTCTTTTGCCTCAGGTACAGATTTAGTTATCTGATATTATGCCATATCTTAATCTTCCTACTTTTTCTTAATAATATTATGCCATATCTTAATCTTCCTAGTTTTTGTGCTATATTGTTCTTTGCCACTTGCATTTTCAGTATCCTCATCTAACTGAATAAAATGCCTTTTGCTTACGTCCTTGCATATTTGTGTCCCTTCCTTTGAATGAATCTCCAAATCATTTTCTCCATCTTCTGATAGAACAATTCTTTTTTTGCTTTTGTGTGCTTACTTGGTACTTTTCTGTCACCTCTCCTTCATCTGCATTTCAGAGCTAGCACCCCTTTATTTGCTTGATTATAAATCTATTTTCTTTTGACAGCCTTTGATGTTGGTCCAGATTTTTTTTACCCTGATCCCTAATCTCATGCTCAAAAGGCATCATTTTTCTGCAAAGAATCCTTTTCACATACATATTCATGTCTACAGTCTGGCTGCAAATCACGACTGACATCTTAAGCTCTTTGTCCAGTTGACAAAATAAGATATCCCCCTCTTTGATGCCATTACAGTGGGCAAACTCAGGCCATCCAATAGCTAGATAAGCACGATTTCTCCAAGTAATCAGCTGGACATGCATGCAGTAATCCAGAATTAAGTTCCTGCAACAACACGAGCGGAGATGATTCCATACATATGAGGGGAAAAAACACAAAGCAAGCAAGAAAGGATTGGGTACCAACCAGGAAAGGATTACTATGTACATAGGCATAGAATACTGCAAGTCGTGCATGTAGCTAACTTAGATATTGTAGTTTAGCTTCAATTTCAGAAGCTTCCTTTATCTTCCAAACAAAGGCCCAAATCTCGGATCTATAATTTGCCCAATATTGCCCTTCTGTAAAAGCTCCCTTCCCTGTAGTTCAGAAACAAGAATATAGTCACTCTGTTAACCCATGTTCAGGCATGTTTTTTGCAAACAAAATCAGAAAGAGTGCAAAATATCTACTGCTGTTTGAAAGTAAATATGTATTATAGTGTGGCACTTACTATTTCTGATATCCCGATATCTTGTCTGCATTTAGTGGCATTGGTGACTGCAAGTTGCACCACTGTTTCAACAACTTCCAAGCAAGACAAGCAAAGTGAATTTCTTTTGAGTTGCCAATGTGTTTAACATGTTTCTCAATTGGATCATAGCCATTTTTATCTATAATCTCATGTTCCTGAATTATCTGCATCAATGGATATTGCAGTTCAAGACCCATTTATGCAATGTTGGATTTTTCTCTATCTGAATTTTGATACATGATTCTCCTTTTTGGTTCTGTTTATAAACTGCATAAATCCAATTTTACATCAAGGTGCTATTTCTCCATCTTTTTGCAACATATGAATCAAAGGGACCACTGTATAAATAAGAATGTTGTATAAATAAGAAGGCAGGCAGCTTGAGATATGGCACTGGATCTTTATATTATAAATGCAGGATGAGACATAAACTTCGTCCCATAAGTAGATCAAAATATCCTCTTTTCTAAGAAAGTAGAGTCGTGGTTGCTATTTGAGTTTACTTATCCTTTACACTTACTACATTATACATCAGCATGTGAAGAAATAATTTCCTATAATGCAGCTTCAGCTAACGTCATAGCAATGTTGTCATATCTGGATAAGTTGAAAGACATTGAACACGCTGGAAGCCCAATTTGTTTCTGTCAATTTGTTTCTTCCCAATTTGTTTTACGTTGAAGGTTCCACATTATTTTACTGTTCTTATTTTCAACATGCAACCTTTTGCTACAATTTATATAAGAGACATGGCTGGGCAGAAAGATGATGGCTACAAATGCAAGCAAATTTTTAACCCTATGTCTGATATAAGTTTTAGCAGATTATTTGTTGTAAACGGTTGTAGACCAGCTCATTCATTTTTAGGTAATTCCGGCAATCCAACGCTCTACGTAAATTTGTTAGTTAATGTGGCTATGCGTGAACTTCTGTTTTGTATCTTCAAAAACACTATCATAACTATATTTCAAGAATCCAAGATTGTATCTAGATGTTTTAGTTAACATACCTATGCCTAAACTTTTGTTCTTTCTGTTCATACTCTGATGATGCATTTTTTAGTATTAGTAAAAATTTTCAAGTAATTGTGGATGCAGCCATAATTACCATTGTTCTAAAGCTTCATTCCTCTTTAGAATCCTAAAATTTTGAACATTTTGATCTGATTTAAGAAACGATATTTATTATATCAACAATTGGACTTGAACATATCTATTTATATCATTAAATGCGCCATTTTTATATGCAACCACATGATGCCCCACTCTTTAGTTTCAAACTCAAAGTGTACATTAAGTTGTCCATCCCAACCCATGAAGATTGATCACGGACAGTTCGCTCAACAATTCAATATTGTACTTTTAAAATTTAAATATTTTAACCTTCCTTCGATAACAAACAAAGGATAGTAATTAGGCAGATCTGTCTATCATAGATTTGGCAACCACTCTGACACTATAAGAATTATGTCATTCATCCATGGCCTTTCTAGATAACCACATAACAGCAACCCTTTTTTTATAAGAGTCCATGGTATTAATGCATGTTGGCTCCACATGCCTTGAAATTTCTTAGGTTGTCTGAGTAGCTTCATGTAGGATTTTATGATGGAGATACAATCAATGGATATGATTGTCCTGAGTCTGATATAGCGTGAAAAAAAAAAGTAAAACTATCATTTCTGATATTTAATCCCAGTTCGATATTTTTTATCCATTCATATGCAACTACTTTGAAGATGGCTGAACTTAACTCCTTATTTTGAAACATAATGTATTAGCCCATTTGATAAATACTTAAATACTAGATCGTTATATCATTTTCTAAACAGAAACCATAACCATACTTAAATGCCACACAACTATATCCTTTTCTGAAGAGAAACCAATGAGGTAGCATGACACTAAGATAGACTGTACAAAGACAGTTCTATCAATTCAATAAACTATTTTTAAATTGCGATTTGTTCCATGAACCTCTATGGTGGCCTTCAAATCACTTCTAGGAATTAGTTGTTCCTGCTCAATCTGTGTGTTTGTAAGGAGTGATATTTATGTACATACATTGCAAGCCACTTTCCAGGCTACAAATTATGCTTATGAGAATATTTCATTGTTGGAAATTTTGTCTTGGGATTCAAATTTCAGTTATTGCATATACATATAAGACAACCTCTGAAGATGTTAAAGTCAATTTGGCATTTTATGCCGGCTGATTAAGAGCACTATACTGGCACTCTATCTCAAACTTTGCAGTTAAGAAACTTCTTTTATCTGCATCATAAACTGCTAAAATGTTTGTCTATGTCCATCTGTTTGTTCTTCATATACATATAAGACAACCTCTGAAGATGTTAAAGTCAACTTGGCATTTTATGCCGGCTGATTAAGAGTACTATACTGGCACTCTATCTCAAACTTTGCAGTTAAGAAACTTCTTTTATCTGCATCATAAACTGCTAAAATGTTTGTCTATGTCCTCATGGACGCTGTCAATGTGGCATGACGTAAAAATACTATCTATCTTTGGCACAAACCATACCTTTTTCTTTTTTGCCTAAAGTGGCTAGGCCATCCTTAACATATAACCAAAACAACATTAGCAATGACGAACAACTGCCTTACGACATTAACAAATCGAAGCCTTATAGCATTAACAAATCAAAACTGTGCGAATTGTCAAAATTCCTTATCATTTTTATTTATTTGTTTTAACACAAAATAAAAGAACAATTACTCTATCATTAAAAAATGTGTACACAAACTTACTACTGAATCTTATTTACAATCAACATGTCAAATGTCAATTGTGCATGAAACGGACTCACCATCCAAATCATACCTCAATAAGGACACATATTCACATGCATTAGTCTCTATGAATCTCATTTGCAAGATGATGTAATTCTACTGCTTGGAGACGAGATTCAAAATATTGATAGTTTCAAACATAGTGAATTATAATTCTCGGTAACAACTTTAGAATCGACAGAACATGTGCCTGCATGACATGAATACGTAACAACGAGAGAGAAAGTCAAGCTGGCGTCCTAGGATTGTAATATTAGGCAAGGTTTCAAAAAGACAATTGCCTGACTTAGGATTGTATTTGTAATTCAATTACTGCCTTTTCAACGTTGCAAACTGCTCTGGCTTCAACAAAAGGGCGTATAGACTGTACCCCATACACATAGACAGCACATTAATATTACTCATATAGAAAGCACACCAACGGTGGGCAATTTTCTAGTATATTAATAAAATATAGTATCTTTCGTTTTGCATTACAATGTTCTTTGATAATTTTGTTATAACGACCTCTCCTCTCTCTTCTTTGATAATTTTGTCTCGCCTCTCTCCTCTTGTCAGCTTGTGGTTCCAGATTCTACCTCATTTATTGCAGCCTCGACTAAAGTGTGTGCGCACCTATGTCTGATGATACTAAAGGTTATATTGGGAAGATGTCTCTGGAAAGCTTTTCTAGCCAGCTGGCACTTCTAAAGGCACTTCCAATACATATTAGAAGTTCTTCAGAATAAATTAGATTAGTAGCTCCTACTCAAAAGAATGTGACAAAGGCTGCAACCCCAATACATGTTGGGAGTCTCTTACATGAAGGAAGCTCTTCAAGGAAAATAGAATATGCTATGTGTGTTGGAGGTTCCTCAAGGCAGGAGGAGTTTCCCCCTCTTCCTTTCAGGCAGCTTGGAATTGCTTCCTCTTTAACCATGCCGCTTGTCTCCTCGACGCCTGGAGGTCTTTTGACACAATGGCACGGGTTACAGTATGGATATCCATTTTTCTGAGTGGCTATGCAAAGGTGTGTCATCTCTAGCCATCCCACTTCGTGTCTCAGATGCCGTTACCATCATGATGGACAATAATAAGAAAGATTTTGTATCTTATTTTCAGCAATTGTAGGCCAACGGGATTTTATGGATATCTTATTACCATCAACTGGAATTTTTTATGAGGTTCAAGAGTGCAGGTCAACCTTTGAATGCTTTGGGGCCTCTATAGTGCAAATTAGCCATGAGGTTCACTGGTGTCATGTGGAGCAGTTGGTTGCCTGTTTACTTGTTTATTACTTCACTGGCCTCCTCTTGAATTTGAAGTATGTGGGATCCTGATTATCTAGGCATCTACACAAATTAGGGATTCCTGCACATCAGTCTATCAAGCTTGTGGTCAAAGATCAACATTGTTTTCTTCTAATATTTGATCCTCCTAAGCCGATGGCTCAACTCATAGAATGAGGTGTTGATCCTCTTTGGAAACATTTCTTGTTGTATCAAAAATATATTCTTTCAGGGCATTTATTCATCTGCACACAGTGTTATTACGGTGGCTCAGAAAAAGATATTGACAGCCTACGAGTGTTCCTCCCTTGACTCGGGACTGGTGGAACGCATCTGAATTCAGTATCTTCGAATTGATTCTTATCATTAGTCTCCTATTCTGGAGTAAGTACATTGTGCTCCAGGCTCGTGCTCCTGTGGCATCTTTGTGTACTTACACAGTTAGATGAGACATGTAAATTTTGTACTTTTTCTCTGATTAATAAACTTTTTGGCTTTCGTCCTTCAAAAAAAAAAATATTCTTGGTTCTTTCCCAGGTAAGCTAGATGCCTTACGTGCCCTAATTTGGATTGCCGTTGAAGATTTTCTTTCAAAGTTTCAGGATTCTGAGTTCATTTCTGCAATTGTAACGAGATTGGACTTCATTTACAATATGCTATAACCAATGGCATTATCAAGATTTGTGTAGCACGGCTGTAAGTCACACTAGTAGGTTCCTCCATTGGCTTCTCTGCATCTTGTGCTCCTAGCTCTGCACCTTCTTCAATGGATGTCTCTTGTTCCCCAATGACTTCCTCTTCCTCTACCTCTATTCCAACTGCAACTCCCACATCTCAGTTACTAGGTCAACAGAGGCAAAGATTGAATGAGATTAAGAGATCGCAAGAGCAAATTGAAGAGGCTTGTGGGCAGTACATGGACATTGATTGGTATGATGCCCACCTTCCACCTAAACATCCATCTAGTCTTCGTCAACCTCGAAATCAGCTAAGGGTTCTAATATCTCTGCATCTCAGCGCGACTTGTTTTATGAAATTCTGCCCTCCTATTGCATATGGTCGCTTGCTCCAATTCAATGAGCTGATTTGATCGAAGATAACACTGTCATGTCGCAGGTCCATGATACAACTTCAAACTCCCGTGAGATTCCAGTAGCCGCATCTGATGTGACTCTATTACAAGTCCAATGCAGTTAGTCATGTAAGTGGAGTCGTATCTCCTTTTACTTATTTAGTATGGAGTAAGTACATAGTGTCTCAAGCTCATGTTCCAGCGGCATCTTCTTATGCTTACACAACTAGATGAGAAATGTTCATGTTGTACTTTTTCTCTTTTTGTTCGTCCTTCGGGGCTTTATATATTACTATTGTCCAATAGATAATTAGGTATAACAATTTGACTTCCATCCAACATAATGGTGTATTGGCAACATTGTTTGTGATATTTGTCAGAAAGTACTAATACTCCTTATGCATGGCCAAGTAACAAATAAACATAGACATCTAGAATTATGCAGTCCTTGTTCTCTATGCATGGACCAGATGTGTAGTCTACATCTTATACCCATCCCTCATGACAACATGCTTTTGGACTATGTTATTGAGGTTTGATGGTGCAATGAATTCCCCTAAGTTTGCAAAATCAATCGAGGCATACCAAGAGGTAACATGGGTAAACATGTAATCACAGCATATTTTTATATGTGTGGGCTAGAATTCCTTGCAAAAGAAACGAAGGCAAAATAGACCATACTCTCTGGCACAAGAAATGTAGCAGACAAATCATGGATATTCCAACATAGCATCCACAAACCTCGTGGTTCAACATCCGGGTTTGCTAACAAGAATGGGTATTTCAACAAACGATCCACAAACAATGTTGTGGCTCTCTTACAAGCAAAGACACACATCTTCTAACTTGAAAATTCATGTTTTGTTCAAAATTTAACATCATATTAACCCAAACTCAGCATTGCTGGGCTATGAAAGATTTTATGCACATATATCCCCTTTCAGGGTTCGGAAAAAGTGAGGCTAACCTTACGTTTTGTCCTGCAAAATTTGCCAATGTCCAATTGTTGTTGAAATGAGCAGGACATGC
Organism: Isoetes taiwanensis; assembly: GCA_021234155.1. NCBI lineage: Eukaryota > Viridiplantae > Streptophyta > Lycopodiopsida > Isoetales > Isoetaceae > Isoetes > Isoetes taiwanensis. Next base: position 470,064 of record JAJEKV010000247.1, on the reverse strand, counting down.
TGTCCTACAAACAACAATAACGAATTGGACTTTGTCCTATTAATTTTTGAAGAGTAGGATTTTGTCCTACTCTTTTTATGGGGAGAAGGATTTTTTTAGTATGTATATTTATAAAATATAACTTCTATCTTATATATTAAAATTCATCTTTAAAATATTAACCAAAAAGTTAGATTGCCTTCTTCTTTTTTTTAACATTACCCAATTTTTCTCCTTCATTTTTCCCCTTTCTAACCTCTTTCCTGTACATGGACGGGAACAGAATAGGCAGATAGAACATTAGAGAAGAGAAAGAGAGAGAAGGCGACCACTTCCTGCCCTGTTCTGTCCATGGCCATGGCCCAATAACATACGCATGTGATCCATTCAAGTTCCAACCATAGCCTAGAGGTATAAAAAGTTCCCAATTTTTTATTCTTTTCGAGTTTCATTTTTCAATAGGAAAGAAGAAAAGGACCTAGACAAGCAACGACACATTCATTTCTGCTTGATCAAAGCATTTCATTTTTGTGTGTAAAATTTCATTATCTTTGTGGAAGTTTTTGTTTTAAGGAAATTGGACTTTGTCCTATTATTTTTGTATTGGATTGGACATGTCATGCTGAAATGTGAGATGTTCTATTTATCTCAACACTAAAAAGATTTTTGTTTACCTCACTTTTTATAAAATTTCAAACCCTCGTTTGGATTCAAAGAGAAAGGAATCATAATGCCTATAAAACTCCATCAAAATCCAATTGAAATGATATTCCTTCAATGCACATTATTATAGCATTTAATGCATTATAGCATTATTTCCCCTATTACTACCTTAACGAGTTATAATCTACAGATCATTGCACATCTGGCAACATAGGTTAAAGCTACAATTTAAAGATTGTTTTACGCTTTTAGGGCAAAGCTAGAAAGCACTCCAAACATTGGAGGATATAAATTATATATTGATCTCCAAAGTAAAAGGCAATAAAGAGACTTAGAGCTTTGTCTCAAATTATTTTGAACCGACGACCAAGCATGAATATGATGGTAACCAAACAAAAGAATGCCAGAAGAAATAGGATTAACTTCGAAAAGTTGTTCATAAAATACAAATCTTTTTTAGGTTTTGAAGAGGGAAATATACTTAAAAAGCATGGCATGTTAGAGTTCTGGCTTTGCCAGATTGAATCAGAATAAATTTACAGTAACGTGGAGCAGTCTTGATGCCATGGTGGTCATTAGAGAACAACGGATTGCTTTCTTCACTCCTGCATCTTTGGCTGCTGTCTTCACAATTCAAAGTCTTCCTTTGCAGCCTAGTATCAGAATGCTCGAAGTCAAGCCTATGTTTCAGAAACGTAATGGTAATATTAACACAGGCCACATTAGTTGATGAAGAGACGCGATTTTATGCTGATTCAAGTATTCATGTATACTTGATTAACCCTGGAGCCTCTTCTTGGAAGAACTCTGGAGGCAACACTGCAGGAGGTTTTAAAGAAGCTACACACTTGAACTGCACCATTTAACAAGGAAATGGATTTCAGAACCCAACCTGCGTTATAATCCCTAACTACATGCAATACAAAGGAAACACAGACCTTGTGTTGCTTGTATTTTTCACGAACCCCAGGTAAGGTGCACTTTTTCACATTACGTTGTAGATTGTGAATTTCCTTCACACAATCTTGTAATTCAGTTGGGTGGTAGCCAGTGTAATGTTGCAAGGTAGAAGTCTGCACATATATGATGCTAATGTAAATTACAGCCATTTGACAGTCAGTTTCAACTGAAATTTTTTTATCTTACCCATGGATTTGATTCTGGATCAAGAGTGAGCCTTGCTAAGAAAACAGCCGAGGCAGCAACCTTGGAAGGAAGATGACGAAGGAAAGAATATTCAACTAGTGTCAATTCTGACAAATAGTTGCCTAGAAACTCCAGCTGCAAAGAAGGGGTCTGAAAGCAAGAAATAGTATTAGCCAACGCACATGCCTCATCGAAAATTGTGACGAGTTTTGTTTTTAATGATGCTTTACCTTATATGAAGTCTGTGCAGCCCTTATGAAACGCCTGCCATGAATCGGAAGAAAACATACCAAAGCCATGAGCAAACTCGAGTAAATGAAAATGTTAACTGAGATTTTAGACCTTTACCGTAGAAATGTTTTGGTTGTCGGGATAGATAACTCGAATTTCAAATGCTTCAGTACACGCCTTTCCATATCAAGAACCTGCAGGAGCCCTATTAAGTGATTAGAACTGCAGTAAAATTTCTACTATAATAAACAAGGTTCTAAAGCCACCTCTTCTCTGCGGTATGTGTTATCTGTCATATAGCAAAAATCTTCCACTTGTGGAGCACAAATCTCTTCATATTTTCTGTTGAATGGCATAAATTAAGACCAGATTTTCCAGACTGTGATGAATCTATAAGAACAAAATGGACTTACGAGGCAATTAGCATGCAGGAAACACCAAGCAGCTGCAGCCGATGGCGGTTTACTACATGTGCAGATAGGAACCTATCCACGTATGCGACTGTTAAGTAAAGCGTGTCTGGAACAAGCTTGTATTCTTCAGCTACCTGTAGCACAAAATAAATGTCTAAAACCAGAATTTTTTTTTTTGAAATGCACCAGTAACCAAAAGGAGGCTTACCTCAACCAGCCAATCAACAAGGATTCCTCTCATATGAGAGTTGATATCATGTTGCACAGTCCCCATGAAATCAGAACACTGCCTTTTCTTCAACTGAAGAGATTCAAATGCTCAAATTCAAACCAGGCTAGAGAAAGAGAGTAGCAAAAGCAGATGTGGGTACCAAAGAAAAACCCACCTCAGCCATTCTAAGATTTTCATATATTTCAGGAGCATATATACTGCACATTTGAGGATCAGCACGTCCTTTATCAATATCAGTATACGTTTGCAAACTAGTAGTCTCCTCCTCAGAAGGCCCTGCATTACAGATCACATCTTAAACTTGCCAGATTGACCATCTTTGAAGGATGGGTCAAATATGGGAAGTTCAAGTACCTTGATTTATCAACGTTTGCCTCCCTCTTGCTGGCACGAGCATATTCCTGGTAACCTTAAGCTCAAAACAAGATACTTCCTGCAGCGTCTTTGCCTCTAAAGATACTTCTTGTACAACCTTAACTTCTTGATGCGCTTTTTTTGAGTTACGTATTTTCTTGTGAGGCTCGGGGCTCGGAAAATCCGTTGCTGGAGGATAAACGGGTTGGGCAGGAGGCATGTTCTCGTCATTGTGTGTGTAAGAATCGCTGCTTTGTGGAGATGAAGAACTTTCTTTGTTAGTAGAAGGTCCTTGTCGGTTTTGAACAATTTCTTCCTTCACTTGAGTTGATGGAACAGAAATTGAGACGCTTTCAGGTTCCTGTTTAGATCCTTCTTGCTTCAAAGGAAATAGAGCAGCGGCTTCGGCTTCTGCCGGAGCTGCTTGAGACAATGGAGCCTTCTTTGCTGCAGCCACCTGCGGTAAAACTCAAATATAAACTTACACAGAAATACGAGTAAACAGAAAAGAGATCTGCCATATTTGGCCACGGATTAAACTATGTATAACTTGCATAAGTCAAAATTTGAGAAAATTGTTACAATAGACATCACCAGAAACAGACGAGAACGAACTAGAAATTGATAAAACCACCAAAAACAGAACGGAGCATAAATTTAAAATGAAACTTACCTGGGGCTTAGAAGCAACATTTCGACAGTTTACTTGTTGATTCGTCAAATTGGCTAATGCACGGCGCTTCTTAGCCTGAGGGGCTGCAGCGATGGCCCCTAAAGCGGCAGGCGGATCTTCTGAAGCCGCCCGCTTCAAGGCTGCCCTAGTTTGCCTTGCAGGCATTACAGCTCCGGCTGGAGCTGTAACATTTCTCGCATTTGCACGGGTTCTTCTTTGTGCCTGGCCAGCCATTTCTGAATCCGACTAAATCCCGTGCTTATACAAGGGCTGCAACCTAAATGAGGCAAAACCCACTTGCCTCGATCCACTCTGCGTCAACATTCATCAGAAAACAGGGTTCATTCTCGATCGAAGGGCAAATCAAAACAAGATGGAGCTTTTGGGTTAGAAGCAACAGATAAGGATGAGAAGAAATGGTTTTTGATTCAAAACTGGATATAGGGAACCAAATGCGGAGAAAAAAAAGAGCCCAAGAAGCAGAAGAGCAAGGTAGAAGGTCCGACGGAGAAGGAAGGTGCCGGATGAGAGGAAAAATAGGCAGGGATTCAAGATTTGGGCAGGTCCGGCAAGCAGAAAGAGGAGGGGGAAGCATGGATCGGGCAGGGTGGGCGGGGGAGGGCCATTTTGAAATTTGAGTTAGGGCGGGCTCCCATTTTATACGTACCTTTTTTTCCCCTTTTATTTTCCTTGCCACCTCATCCTTATGTCCACTTTCCCCCTTTCTCGTTTCGCCACGTAAGCCTAACACTGCCGTTGCTGTCTTTTCAAAGGTTCAACTTTAGCACCCTATGTTTTCCCCCAATGTGCCTAGCTCTCGGCCTTGTTTTACTCTCGGCACCCTCCCTTCTTGTATTCCTGGGATGGAAACAGGGCGATGCGGAAGCGCGGAGCCCTGTTGACATCCCAGGAATGGCAAGTAGATTGACATTCCTGTAACGTGGAAGACAGAGAGGTGCGATTCAGCAGCCCAGAATGCTGGGTAAAATCAGAGAATGTCGAGTAGAATCACTGAATCGAAGGTAAACGCCGCAGAATGTGAGGTAAACGCGAAAGAATGCCGCAGTAAAAATATTTGAGTCTGTGTTTGTTCTACCCGTTAACATTCCTGTAAAATAAAAGTGCCAAGTGGCACGGCGTGATATGCAGATAGGGTTGAATTGCGCCTATCTGTTTTTTACGTATCCAGTAATGTTGCTCCTGTGTTGATTCCAGGGAGTCAACACGGCCCGACGCGGATGCCCCTGTTTCCTCCCTGGAATCAACAACGTGAATGGCGATTAGGATCAATTCTGGCAATAAGAAAATCAAGATTGTGGTGTGAAATCGCCGGAATCGCAGGTAAAACCCAAGAATGTTGCGTAGAATGGAGGAATGTTGAGTAAAAACAGGGGACAGCGAGGACATAAAAATCTGTTAGCATTCCTTAAAAGAAATGATGCCACGTGGCACGTCATGATTGGCTGATGCACCTGAATTGATACTAACCTACATTTACGTTCCCATGGAGGCTGACTCAACTTCAATCGGAGCCAAAGTGCTCAAGTGCAACGACTCCACATATGCCTTTACATGCAACTTCAAGCATTCCAAAGGGATTCTTGAGAACTCCAGTTTACTACCCTTATCCAAGTCCGGCCACTCATGGGAATCGCCGGAGCTGACCACTTCCAGTTGAAGTCGGATCTGCTCCATGAGAACGTACTCTGTGTCTTTCTTTCTTCTTCTTTCTAAACATTCACCATAATGCAAGTACAATGTTTCTTGCAATTCTAATCCTCTGTCTTCTTGCTGGCTTACCTTTTTTTATTTTTTATCTGCCTGGTGGTTGAGTGTAGCCAAATTAGAGTTTTTGTCCTCGTGAATATTGTTTGATCGGTTGATTCTATCGAGATGTGCTTTACGTAAGAAAGAGCTTCATTGATTTCGTTGTTTCTCACTCAAATTGGATGCGTTTAGGATTGAAAAGACTTTGTTTTGAACTGGAGTTTGTTCTTTCTCTTCTTTTCCCGAAAAAGGGTTTTAGATATGTTGAGAAATAGGCATTCTATGATTGGATGGACAGGCTGGGGATCAAACCCAAGATCTCTTGCTTGCAAGCTAAGTACTCTACCACTGAGCTACTGACCCTTTAATGGGCTTTTGGTACTCTTCGACTGAGTCATTCTTCATGTGTGCCCATTACACATACTCCAACGTTCCCCCTTAATGGGCACACCAATCCATTCCAGCCTTCACCGCAATCCACATATGCTCCCCTCCTCGGGCAACTCCACCACTGCGAGAGTTGGGCTTCCACTGGCCAAGGTTTGCTCATTCTCACCCCATACCATTGGGGATTATCCCGGAGCGGTTAAGCACCCTCTATTTTCTCACCCCATACCATTAAGGATTATCCTGGAGCGGTTAAGCACCCTTAACTTGGGATCATGGCTCTGATACCGTGTTGAGAAATAGGCATTCTATGATTGGGTGGACAGGCTGGGGATCGAACCTAGGACCTCTTGCTTGCAAGCCAAGCACTCTATCACTGTGCTATCAGCCCTTTGATGGGCTTTCGGTACTCTTCCACTGAGTCATTCTTCATATGTGCCCATTACACATACTCCAACATTTCAACAACATATACTCCATTTTCATATCTTTGTAAACCACCAGTAGGCCAAAATTTTTGGACGTCCCACTATATCTTTCTTTCAAGTAATTTTTTGGTCTAAGATGTCTAGCGGCATCGCTTAGAGCAGTGTCGCAACTTTACACACAATGCAGTACTTCATAAACACAAATTTTCAATCAAATTGGAATTTAAGACGAGAAACAAGGGGGGATGTGTAACTCATGGTTGTGGAGCATTTCTAAAATAGGCAAGAAAAATCGATCCTTATGAAAACCAAAGACAAGCCTTTTTCTTGGCGCATGCTGCATAAGAAAGCAATATATTTTTCATTGTAGAGCCTGCAATTACTAAAGTATTGGGGCTACCAGACTCAAAACTTCCAGAGCTTCCTTCCATAGACCTTGATGGCATAACTCATATGGCGCAGATGCACACCATCTTCAAATTGAGATGGGCAGGGAAGCCACGCCAGGACATGCTTTGTCAATGCTGCCAATGAGAGCCGTTGAAGATGAATGCCATACCCTTCAGAGTTGTCCAGCATCTGATCAAATCTGGACACAGTATGTTGAGTTGGTCAGGCCTGACCAGTCTATGTATAATATTGAGCACTGCTTCCTTATGGATGCTAGAATCATACCCTCAGGAGGTCCTGGATATGCAGGAACAGCTATGTTCTCAAAGACACACCTGATATGTTTATATATATTTCATGATGTATATTTGTACAGTTTGACATCAATCCACTACAAGGAAGGAAGGAAGTATATTTTAACGTCCGCGGAGGCCAAACTTGACCTATGAGACGGTACATGCAGTACACAAAGCAGACAAAACCACACCAAAAAGACAGATGCTACTATACAATGTGTCCCTACTGCTGGGATGAAAAAACCCCCACATGGGAGGAAAAACCCTGGTAGTAGGCTCTCAGATCCCTTGTCCTGTAAGGGATTCTCTAACGGTAGAGACTTGCAAAATGTAGGATGCAAGATGTGCAACCATTGGCGATGCCAGCAATTGATGCAGCGGTACTGCAGAGCATCTAAGATCAGCATGTGTTGCTCGGATATGCGTATATGCTGGACACTCTTGCAGAGCATGGTGCTCATCCTCTATTGTCCGCATGTGGCAACACTGGCATATTCTCTCATGCCGGGGGATTCTCTGCCCTCCATTTGTAGTCCAACGACCTGTTTCAATTAGAGATGATGGGACCCGTCCTCCGCGGAGGCAATAGCTCTCGTTTCTTCATAGATATATCGCTTTCAAGAAATGCGGTGTGGGCCATGTTCGGTGTTGGATTAACTTGCGTGTGGTAGTGCTTTCTTTTTGGGCTTTGCAGTCGTTGCATCCCACAGTGGTGGCAAAGCTCATTCGGTGTCGCGGCTGTCCCCTGGGCATCGAGGCATAGCCACAATCTGTTGGTAGTCTATAGACCATGTTGCGAACCACCCTGACAGTGCTCCTGCCATACCCTCTTCAATCGTTGTGGCTCTTGTGCCAATAACAAAGCCCTCGGGGGAAGGCGTTGTGCATCCATCTTTGGTGACCTTGTGGAAATATGCAAGATGTCTGCGCATATAGCGGAATGTTGCGGGCGAAACCCGTCTCATATAGCAAAATCGATAAGGCACCGTGTCCTTGATACCTAGGCTGTATGTTAAAAGGCCTTACGCACCCTCTCTAGCTTATCCCGGTGTTCTTGCTAATTCTTTGGACCCCAAACCTCTACCCCATACAACAATCTTTTGGTTCAACGAGTGCTCACGAGCAGTGTGCTCTCGTGCCCGATCACATAGGTCTATTCTACATGCGGCTATTACGCATAGCATCTGGGGGCTTTCCATCCGCCATGACGGCCCGTCTTTCCACCACGATCGTCCCATAACATGCTAGCGCAAAAGTCGATTCCCGATACTTGAAGGTCCTTACAACATCCACCTTCATCCTCCTGTAATAGAGATCCGGGATATCATCTTTGCGAGGAAAGGGCTGCCGAAGCTTAGTTTTCTGCGGTTCACCATTCATTCTGTTGTGTCACATAACCCACTAAGAAGCGTCCAAATCTTTGTTGCATACTCCCCGGCTGTATGGGATAGCAAGTCTACATCGTCTGCATAGAGCAATTGCCTTATCTTTGTATGCCTCTGTAGCTGCGGGCCACCCCCCATGTTCTTGCATCCAGGTCTCCAACTTATCAATGTAGAGACCAAAGAGCGTTGGAGATAACGGACATCCCTGTTTAACCCATATGGTGCTAGCAGCTCGCTGATCTGATGCAGGCAATGCAGCATATATCCCATCATAGAGTCTATAGATGACATTTTGTAAGTCATGTGGGGCATGCAGCGCCTGCAAATGCTGCCACAACAGGTCCCGAGGGACCGTATCATATGCCATCTTGAAATCTACGAAACAGCAGTACAAGAGAATGGGGGGTATAGTGTCAACCCTTGTGACAAGCTATAGGTGTAGTGACAATTTTGTGTCGACTGCTACTATCTTGACACAAAGTGCTTGTGTTGTGTCAAATTTGTGTCTAGTGCATAGTGTCAAATATGTCGTCCAAGGTAATGATATCCTTTTGTCAACTTTTTATCGCAATTTAAATGGGTTATTACAACCACCTTTAAACAATATTATAACTAAGAGCTAACAACCTCTTCTTATAACTTGTAACAAAATGGTATCCGAAATTTTGTCTAATATTCCAACTGAATTGTGAGGAGCATACGTCCAATTTAAGTGGGTTGTTGCAACAATTTTTAAACAATAGTACAACCAGATCGCTACAACATTTTTTTAAGACTTATAACAGAATACCATCAAATGTTGTATCTAGTATTTCAACAAAATTGTGTTGTTGTGTATTCATACATAAGATATAGTACTACACCAAGGAATATTACTTGATTCTATGTTAAGTTCATGTTAAGTTCTGGTACATGCTAAAAAATGATCTTACTTCTCTTGTGCATGCCTTCTGGAATGCTGAGCATCTGCATCCTTCCATCTCTACTGGCTTCATCTCCTTGATTCCCAAGACTGATCATCCTACCAAGCTTCAAGATTGGAGGCATATCTCTGTAACTAACATTACTTATAAGCTCTGCATCAAAATCGTTGCTTCCAAAATTAAGAATTATCTTCAGAAAAATATCAGCCTTAATCAATCTACTTTTCTTTCCAAGAGATATATTCTGGATAATTATGTGGCTGCTATGGAGGGTCTACATTGGAACAGGATCTCTAAACAAAATTATGTTCTTCTTAAACTGGATTTTAAATGAGCTTTTGATTCAGTAAGATGGGATTTTCTTGACTTTGCAATGTCCAAGCTTAGCTTTCTTCCCAAGCTAAGAAATCTCATTTTTTGTCTAAATTCTAGATTCAATTCAATTATGATGTCCTTATCAATGGTTCTCCATCTGACTTCTTTCCTCTTTCATGTGGTGTTATGCAAGGTTGCCGTCTTGCTCCTTATCTTTTCCTAATTGCAGCTGAGTTGCTTACTAAAGCTATTTCTCATTATCAGAATCTTGGTCTTATTAAAGGTCTTCAGCTTCCTGAGTCCAATGAATCTCTTAGAATTCTTCAATATGCTGATGACTTCTTTTCCTTTCTTGATGTTAATACTTTAAATATCGAGTTCTTTCTGAAAACTATTAAGCAATTCTCAGCTGCTTCTGGTATATAACTCAACATTGACAAAAGTTTGATCATGGGAGATACTACTCATCAAAGTCTGGTTGGTATTAAAGTTATCTCCTCTTTGCAAGCTACTAAATTGTTGGGTATGCCTCTATCTCTGAATCACAATATCAAAGGTTTATGGGATCCTATTCTTTCCACAATCAAGAAGAAGCTGAATAATTATAGGACTACTCTTTCCCTTGCTGGTAGAACTATAATTGCAAATTCTGTCTTAGCGAGCTCTCATGTTTATTTCTCCACTGCTCTGGTTGCTCCCAAACTTATCTATCTTGACCTGGAGAAAATCATTAGAGGCTTCATCTGAAATGGTAAACACCTTGTAAACTGGGGCTCTATTTGTAAATCTAAGAAATTAGGAGGGCTTGGCTGCAAGAATTTATTTCTTCAAGCTCAATCCTTAGCTGTGACGTTCCAGCACAGTATACGGTCCCCCAGGACGTATACTGTACTGCATCGTCACGCATACACGCTATCCCGATTGACGTGTACGCCGACGTGTAGCTAAGCAAGTAGCGCCCTAGGGGGCAACTTGCAAGTGTGTGCACATTTATTCATGTGTGCACTTTAGCCCACTTAAATAATAAGTGGGCAAGTGGGCAAGTGGGCCCAGTGGGGCTACATCCACTTACCCCACAAGGGCAAGTGGCACGATCTCAAGGGTTGATGGAAACCCTAGCCCTAACTTATAGCCTATGTAAGGTATCCAAACCCTAACTTTCCATTTTCGTCCACAGCCTTCTAGAGCTCCATTTCGCTTGCTCCAAGAGCCAATCTTCTGTCTGAGCAGCCTAGCTCATCAGCTTTCCTTTTTGGCTTCATCTTCAAGCAGTTCCGCAGCATGGACGCGTTCAGAGCAGGAGCAAGCCAGGGATCAGGTATTTTTCCAATTCAATAGTCTAATCCGCCTTCCAAATATAGGGTAAGTATGTTTAGCCTATTGAATTGCCCATAGCAGCCATCTAGACCTCTAGATATCAAGCCATAACTAAAGAACCTAACTTCTGTGATTAAATCTGTTCTTTAGTTCTTCTATGATATGTATGTGATGATGATCTCTGTGGAATCATTGTATTGGGAAGGGGGGTAGAGACCCTAAAAGCCTAGTAGTTTGATGTTCCTAGCTAGTCCTCTTTAATGCACTATTAAATTCGGCCTGTGTACAAGAGCCACACCTGGTTGTGGGTGGAGGGACCAGACTGGCTTACAAGGAGGTTCATGTCCTGGCTCATGATCACATCCCTCTGGTAGTAAAGCCTATCGGGGACTACAATGCACTAGACCTAATGCTCTGCCACTGCGTGCGGGCTTTGCATGGGTTCGACACTCTTGGGGTGGTGTACACCTTCCATGGAGTTCAGTCGAGTATGGGCAGTGGCCCTCTAGTCACCTTGAGTCAGCATGCCAGCCTCTGGTGGGAGCAATCCCTACCTGCCCCATCGGAACTGGGGAGATGCAACCCAGGAGTAGCCCCGCTGGCTATGCATCCGGCGGGCTACAGTCAAGTCCCAAGACCTTTCAACCTACTCTGCAAAGTGTGCACAGGAGGGGCGGATGGAGCGGACTACCCAATTGCCATGTTCCTATGCCAGCCAACTCCACTGTTATTGCACTCCGTCTGTTTGACCTCTGGAGACCCAAGCTTGTCAGTCCATCCCTGTGTCTGAACTTGGGTAGACCTTCCATATGTGATGTACTGATCTTTGTCTATGCAGATATGTGATGAGCCATCCTTCGTGATGGTCATGTGATGTTGATGTATGTATACTTACATGTATGTTACACTTCCGCAGCTAGGTAGGCCCTGAGGAGACAGGGTAAAATGACCCCTTCATTTTTCCCACTGGAACTCGTCAAGGTTGCAGTGATACGTGGAGGGCCTTGTATCAACATAGAGCTGGTATGGGGGATGAACTCCTGTTTGTATACGGTGAGTGCACCGTATATGAGTAGGGGACGTCACATTAGCAGTCAAGTTCAGTTGGAAAGCTATTCATGGCAATCAGTCTCCTGCCTCCAAGTTCATCATATTCTGGATTCAGTGAAGCCATCCTTATGGTCATCCCTCCATTCAGCATCTGCTTCCTCACTCCGCCTTTATTCACATTAAGCATGCCACTAATATCTCTCCTCTGATGTACAATTTAATTAAAGCTTGGAATTCTATCTCTCCAAACTATGTCTTTATCCCATGAGACAAACTTCATAGTGATATGCCTATTTTTTGGAATCCAATTCTTGCATATCATAATTTCACTATGCTTGCTATCGACACCCAAAGATTTGAAAAAAATGGTCTTATGCAGGTTTCATTTACATTAAAGATAGGATTACCTCATGGACTAAGCTAAAAGAGCTCATTAAGGGAACCTCCTCAGATAAAAAAATCTTCTTCCATATTAAGAATTTCTTGTGTAATCTATTTCCAAATCTAGGGAATGGAGATTGGACTATTGATGGCAAGGTGGGATATAAAGTGAAAATTGTGTATAATGCACTTTCTGCTAATGATGCATATTGTAAAGCAATGACAAAGTGGTCAATCATCTCTGATCAGCTTAAAGCCTTGTTCTCCAATGTTTGAAACTCTTATTGTCCTCCCAAGATTTCTATTTCATTTGGTTGATTACTAATGGCAGTTTGAATAATCTTTATACCTTGTCAAGAAGGAATTCTAATATTATAGCAAATTGTTCAATGCTCTGTAGTAATGATGAAAATATGAGTCATATCTTTTTCTGTAATAAAGTAAATGGGTTTCGGTCTTGGTTATCTAATAAGTTTGGAATATCCCATAATCAGGATCTTTTATACATTCTTCAATCTGATGACAAATTCACTAACATTATTGTTCATTATGCCCTCTAGAATATCTGGAAATCAAGAAATTGTGTTTTATATGGAAATAAGAAGCTTTCTATTTTTTGGATAAGCTACATTTTCAATTTGACTTTGAAACTCTTGCGACTGCTCACAAAAAAAGATTTAGTGCTAACTATGACAGGAAATGGGATTCTTATGGAGAGTACGGGGGTTGTTTTGATTTATTTGCTTCAAATTTGAATGTAGTATATTCTAACATTCTTTTACCGGATGATCCTAGAGTATCTTGAGTTCCTGTAAGGATCATCGAAGAACAAGTTTAATGATCGCTCTCCTTTTTGCCAGCCTGCAAGGGATACTATCTTTGAGAATAATTTGGCTTCATCAATGGAGTCATTCTTGATGAGGAGTCAAGACTGGTCATTTACAGTATCAGAAGGACAGTGAGCACCTATGGGCTGCCATTTTCTGCAGAAAGGTCGTTCAGATTCACTGCTTATGGACATCTCTAGTCAACAATCACTTCAGCCGAACTGAAAGGCAACTCTCCAGATATAGATCCATGTACTATAATCACAAGCAACTTGCAGATGTTTATGGATTATTGTTACTACTTTTGGGGGACAAAGATAAACTTTGCCTATATTATAATAACAGTTGGCCTGCCAAATCCTATACCTTTGGAACAACTGATCCCTTCAATGTCTACTTCAATTCTACTTTCTTTGCTGAATTATAATCCTTCCATCTGCTGTGCTTTCTTACTGCCTTCCACTCCGGATTACCAATAATGATGTGCTTTTATCTAATTTTTTGTCTTGATTCACTATTCTGGTTAGTATTCTATGAACATGATTTCAGAGCTAAGGTGACAACCTGCTATCGGACATCACTTCGATCTGATTTTGATGGGATGCAGCTTCAAATGTTTAAGGCCTTTGATGCTTTAAATTTTCTCTTCATTCCATTTCATTTTGGATATTATTACTGGACTATAGTACTTATTAAGCTATGATGCTATGTATTGACTAGTCACTCCCCATCCAATCCCCCAAATACACGTGGTACACCCGGGCGTGTGGGGTGGCAACGGGCCGAATTCCACGTGGGCATAGCACGCTCAATATTAATTCTAAAGGTTTTTTTTTTAGGCCTTTTATACCCGAGCTTCTTTTTTGAAAAAGGCCTGTGGGATATTGTATTTAAAACTCTCAAGAACCTTAAAAACTTTTCATGCCAAGATCTGGATTCTCTAATCAATTTAACCATCTAATCATAGCCAAATGCTTCCGAACTCACCTATTCTAAGCCAAGAAACATTAAACTAAGCTAAAGGACAAGTATCTGAGCCAGATTTGCCAAGAACAGGCCGAAAACAGGGGATAAAGAAAGGGGTTTTGAGTTTACAGATTTTTAAAGGGCTTTGGGCACAAGAAGTGATCGAGATATCTCTCTTAGAGACTGGTTTGATTAACAATAGCTTGAATCTGCCTTCCTTGCTTCACGAATCCATGGATTACTTGAAGCAAACTGCTTATTTTCTATTGTGAGGACTTTTTGATCCTGTGCCCAAGACATCATAGCTTGGGAATCCTTTGATTGACTGTATGATGCTTCTATGAATGAAAATTCGGCCCTTGGGTATTCTATATTGCAAATGAGATAAATTAAAAAGGTAAAAGTGGTATTTGAAGAAAGTTAATTAATTCAACCACATCATATCTCAGGTTGCATCACACTCTGCTCTATGAACAAATATCAAAATTAAAAATTAGATTAAACTGCCTCTAGTTTAAAGTCATTTGTTGCATTCAATAAACTCTAGCTTTTTATTTGGAGTAGCACTTAAAATAGTGTGACAATCCCCGAATCGATACGATGCTTCCATTGTATAAATACGGGAAATTCCCCTCCCATGGCGGCTCCATCACCATGGAAGCCCCTCTATCTGACTCAGACCACTTGTGATGGCCAAGTGTTCGGGTGAAGGACACGGAGGTATCATTCATTCCACGCCTTCTATGGGAATCCTATATAGTGGAAGCGTACATACATGTTAGCACCTGACAACAAGAATAATAAATAATATACCACCACAAAGGATGGCCCATCATCATCAACTCAACTAACAATAGAATACCAACATAACAAAGGAAATGCACCATAAATAAGGGCTCTACCCCGGCTCAGACTCCATGGGGTCGACTAACGGCCAGGGCCTCAAGATAACAACAGACAGAGGTATAACATGGCATTCATTGGCTGGCATATAGCAATGGCTAGGTAGTCCACTCCATCCGCCCCTCCTGTGCACACTTTGCAGATAGGCTAAGACATGTTATGGCGTGATTGTAGCCTTTCGGAGATGCAATCTCATGGAATCACCCTATGAGACTACTCCGGGTTACATCTCCCCAGTCCGATGAGGCAGGTCAGAGAAGTGTCCCTTCCCCGAGTATAATGGATCCCTGGGTGTACTAGAGAATGTCTGCCTCCTTAGCGACCCCCGCATTCATACCCGATTTGAACCCCCCAAAATCCATGGACCGCCAGGCACGCCCATTGAGCCCAGGATGTCCATATAGGCACATTTTCTACGACCTAGGAGGTGTCGAACCCATACCCGGCCCCAAACATGAGGACCAACTATAAGCCTAGCACACTGTAGGAGTCTTGTAGCCACGCTAGGCTAGACCCCACCCCCGTTTCACCAGTATACCCATTATCTGGTGCTGAATCACGATATAGCATCCACAGCCAGGTGGGCTCTTGTGCACAAGCCGCAATTACTGGGTTTTAAGGGTTCTAACTAGGAACATCTCTACTTCTAGATGGCCTTTAGGTCTCTACCCCCCTTTTACTATACAACACACGAGGAACAGAAAAAGAACATTCATATATGATACATCCATCACAATCTCATCTAGAACATAAAATAGAGAGACTAATCATCATCCATTAGAATCTAAAGCTAACTAGGCCTACTAACCGGTATCTGAGCTAGATCTCCCATCTCTCAGGTTCTTCATGCCCTGCTGGTGGAATAAGCTCCTCCTCCTTCTCCAACTGCCTCCAAATCGAATTGGGGCAAATTGGGATAGAAACCCCAGTTTGGATGTCCCAATTACCAGGTCTGCCTTGCCCAATTGATTTGGGCCAAGTGCCAATTCTAGATTGGTTATCATTAATTAATTTGATATTTTAGCAAATTCGAATTAGGGTTTAGGGTTAGGTTTTCACCTTAATAATTAATGATTAACATAGCTAACCTTAGCTTGCCATTAATTATTCATAGTGACGTGTCGTGTATTTATACTCAAACAGGCATATAAATACACATTCTCCCCACCTTGAAAATGATGTTGTCCTCAGCATCAAGACTACTCTTGTTGTAGGGAAACACATCGTACATTGGAAGGAAGTCTCGCGTCCTTAAAGAGATAGCGTGAGATTATAAGCCACACAGACATTGTCATGTTCAAAGTGATCAAGTTTAAAATGACTTGTAATGTGCAATTTATAACTCTGCGATATAAAAGATAGATGTCTAGATCAGACGTGATCATCATTTAGGACCGTCAAAAGTCAACAGTCAAGGTTTGTGGAAGTCTCACTGTTACGGTCGGGGTGATGAGTTGACAGTATACTTAATTTAGAAATCATTCTTTGTACACATACATGTAACTGATTATATATTCTAGACGGCCATAGATATAAACAACTTCGATTTGTTCTTTTAATATAATATACACACTTATAATTCTCGCGTTGTTTATTAGAAACTCATTCTAATCATATTAACTTCTGTGTATATGTCTATTATATTCTCCCTTCACTTTACAATTCATTTTATTACAGTCAGCCCTAATTTAATTTTGTATCAAAATTTTGTTTTCTTATTTCGGTACAGTTCTAAGAACTCATATATTGCTATCCTCAGTGTTTATATGCCCATCAAATTTATACTTATCCTTTAATACAATTATATAGTGCACTATAGCTCACATTTTTACATATATACTTTAATATTAATTGCACACACACATTCTTCATCATTTATTATTCATAACCTTTTTATAATCATAATCTAAGTCTTATTATTCCTTCAATAGTTTGTATAACACCGCATTCACTCTACACTTTATTATATTAACATTTTCTTTCCACCATGTTTTGAAATACTTTTCTTCTTTTGACTATCCCGCATCTTTCCAGCCTCGTATTGTCTATCTTAACCATGCTTTACATTCATATGTTTATATTCATTAGTTATATCTATACCTTTATCAGACATACCGACATTCTTATATTTAGAACGTATAGGTACATCTCACATAGACATTTTAGGGGACACCGTTAAGTTGATGCCGTTTGGGTCGCTGTCCGTCAGTAGTATGGCCTTGTGATCTTCCTGAATCGCAAAAGGGCAGTTGTGACTACGTTGTCGACAGTGGAAGCATTGAAAGTGTGTCTGGTCCTTCTTGAGCCTACTATATAGTGACGGTTGAGCTGGACTCCTACTTGAAGTAGAAGTGTGGCACGTTGGGAATATGGAGTGGTAGTAAGGTATCCTTATTTTGGGTCGATAGTCAAAAGAATTGGTATGACGATGTTTGTTATCCCATTGAATCACTGGACTTAATAATTATGAGGGTTGATTTATCATGTGGCATATATTGCCATTCAACAGAGAAGAAGACTGGATATAGCACGATGCAGATGAGGGGGAAGTGGTATATGATTATCTGCCATAGACCACGTAAAAGAAGTACTATATTAATGTGGAAACTGGATTACAAGTATCCAGCTTATGAAAGGGAGATCAATTTGGAAGTGTAGATTTCAACAATGGTGGTGAAGGTATAGAATGTTGACCCAACATTTTATAGCTATATATAGGTTATAAAATTATGCATAAGTTGCATTTCGTAAGGAGGCTGATGTACCTAAGGCGTGGATACGCTTTATGACATTGGTCAAATGCATGGCCATGCATGGTACAAGTTAAGGAAATGGACGCATCGTATCTCCGCTGGGAGCATCGAGATACCAAACAAAAGACTGGACAATAGTGGGGAACATAGTTTCCACACAAGGTCAAGAGGGTGGAGGTCGAAATGAACAAAGGCAGAAATAAGCATTATGTAAGACCGTTGGAATGGAAGACGGCAATTGCTAGCAGAAGGTGCAATCGTCTGAAAGCATTGAGGATAGCAGGAATCGCCATCAAAACCTGTACTGTTGCTTCGTGGATTTTGCAAAAGCTTTTGACATAGTGCCCCAGGACAAGTTATGAGACAGATTGCAGCAGCTAGGGACCCCCCTTAACTTGCATAACGCAATATATAGGCTATACGAGGCATGCTCAGGCTGTATCACATCATCAGGACAGAATCAGTAGTATTGGAGTACGTCTGGGTTGCCCCCTCTCTCCCACACTCTTTGGCCGATACATTGACCAGCTGGAAGATTGGCTTTCTAAGCACGAAGGTGCAGATGCCCATCTCATGCATCACACAATCCAGCAACTCATATATGCTGACGATGTCAACCTCCTGGCCTACACTCCAGAGGACATGCAACGTCACCTGGATGCTCTTGACACTTTTTGCCGATTCACTAGCATGCGAGTTAACTTGGCCAAAACTAGGGTGCTGCTAGTTTCGTCATGCCGTCAGCCAAAGCTTCCCTCATTCACTTACCAGGGACAAGATGTAGAGGGGGCTCCGACCTACAAGTACTTGTGGATCGAGTTCTCTGCTACCACCCACTGGGATGCTGCCATCAAGTTGCGGGTCACGACGGGTTGGAAAGCACTATATGCCATGCAGAACAACAGTCACAAGGCAGAGTTGTATGTCTAGGGCCACCAGTCACACTTGTTTAGGGCCTTGGTCGAGCCGGTCCTCTTGTGTGGGGCAGAAGTGCGGGGTCCAATGATATCCCTCACCACCTAGGATGACCTCGAGCAGGTGCAGAAAGCCTTCTTGGTACGAGCCCTTGGGGTGAAGTCCACAATTCCATACCAGATTCTACTCCAGGAGACAGGTCTTTTACCCCTTCAACGGGCTGCATTGGAATGCCATATTATTTACTTCCAAAAGTTGGTCACTATGGGTGATGCACGTTTGCCCAACCTTGTTTTGGCCATAGCGATGGGTCCCCAATGCCTCAAAGCCTGCTGGAAGGACAAGCAAGCTTAGTGGTTCTCATGTTGGGGTGTACAGGCAAACCGATGCATACAGGTACGGACAAAGAAGGATCACAATGCATTTAAGTTATACCTAGATGCTACTTTCCTTCGCAAGCTCTGGGATGCAGGTGCTCTGACACACGTTAAGCTAGCACACTGTGGAAGTATAACCCAATTGTTGAAAACGAAGGATGAGCATAGAAAGTGGGTAGTACAGTTCAGATACAGAGGATGCAGCCAAAGATGGATCACATTTGCCCAATTAGAAGGATGATTTGAGATTAAAATTTTTGGTCTTCCGACCCCTTCCCCTGACCATAGTAGTAAGAGTGCAGAAGACGCAAAGGCAGGAGTCCGCTTTTGCCACATTGAATCTTCCCTTGTTGTCCTTGGCTCCGCACAATAAGGCTCTTCTGACCTCCGGGTTCTAGTCGCAGCAACAATTACAAAGGCAAGGTTCATTGCGCCCATAGATATCCAGAGGTCCGAACACCTTGAGCCATTCTCGATTGGTGCTGGGGTTGATCCGCTTCCGCTTAAGTTTCTGCACCAACATGAAAATGATTCCTGAAACCCAAAAGTAAACCATGAGTAAAATTTAGGCTGCAATAGTAATCAAATTAATATCATAGTTAATTTGTTTAATCACAGCCTATGGATGCGTGATTTCATAGTTAAATATGAAATTATTTCGCCCTTTCTAAATTCTCCACAATAGGATATAAATCCTCCAATCATTTGGGTTATCCGGCATAAAAAATTCAGGGATCATAGACTGGAGGTCATAACCCAAAAAATTAGAAGCCAGCTCAAGGACCCATTCTGACCAAATACAAGTTCTGAAAAGATGATCTTCATCCTCCCAATGCACCAGACATCGGGTATATACGTCAGAGTCAGCCATCTGCAACTTGTGGCGCTTCTGATTAGTCGCCAATGCTTTGTGCCATAGCTGCCACATAAAAGACTTGATTTTGGGGAAGATTGGGCTGGTCCACATAAACAATAGATTTATGGTACATCTATCCATCCCCATTTGCCACTTAATATGCATAGATATGTTCTGATCTCTCATTAGAAATCTATAGGCAGATCTAAATGTGAAGCTTGTCCTTCCATTATGATTTCAATTGAGATCCCCCTCAGCCCAGATGCCATGAAGAAGCGAGGTGCAAATGTTATTATACAGGGCTTCACAATCCTCTCCCTTTTTAGCCAAGACTGAATTCCTGAAAGGAATGATCCCGTGATCATCAAACATGTCCCGGATGGACTGAATCCCCTTGATACTCCAAAGCTTGGCCTGGTCTGGAAAATGGCAAGCTAAACACAGAGACGGGTCACTAGGAAGAAGAGCTGGGTTCCAAAAGATGGATTAGCCCTTCCTTCCAAGTAAACATACCTTTAACCGAATTCCAAGCTTTAATCCACTTCTTAGTTATACCAGGGATAGAAATGGGGATCGTGAAAGGAAAATAAATAGAGTGAGGAAGAACCAACCTTAGCTGCCTCCAACCAAAAGAGAGGCATTTGCCGAAGTAATGCCTAATAATAATAGAGATGGGGTGCTCAATCTGATTGTAGGCAGGTTTGTAAAATTACTTTGCCAGCAAGTGCTATACCCTACTTTTCATTGTTGATGACCCCCAGGCCTCCAATTTTCCTATTCTTGCAGCATTCCTCCATAGCAATTGGTGTCCAACACCTCCTGTTATGCTCACAGGAGATGAATCTACCTATTATGCTTTGAAGCTTGGAGGACACCTTCTTAGGAGCCAAAATGATAAAAGACTGATAAACATGGGAGGAAGAGATCACAAAGTTTGCTATAATAGCCCTGCCCTGCTTAGAAATGTACTTAGAATTAAGGCTGTCAAGCTTTCTCTGAAATTTTTCAATAATCTCAAACCATATATCAGAAGGACTACCCTTTATAGCAAATGGGATGTCTAAGATCTTAGAGAAGTTAGTAGGTGAGATATACTTACAGCCCAAGAGAGCAGCTGTTTGCTCTCCTTTTACCTGATGTCTAGCCATAATCTTTGATTTGATGGGATTGACCTTACAACCCGAAGCAGCTCCAAAATCCTCCAGAATAGTCTGGGTATTAAAGATAGACCAATTGTTCATGGAAACAAGAAGAAATGTGTCATCTGCAAAACACACATTTAAGATTTGATCCATTACCCCGTTGTCAGGGAGGGTTAAACATTGGATCAGATTAGCACTTTTGGCCTCCTCCATCTTACTATGAAAGGCCTCCATTATGATCAAAAAGAGAAATGGGGCTAGAGGGCAGCCCTGCTTGACCCCCCTTTGCAGGGGGAAGAAGGGGCCACACTTTCCATTGATCAAGACCGAGGAGCTGGAATTAATAAGAATAGCTCTAAAAATAAGAATTACCTCGTTTGAGAAGCCCAAGGCACTGTAGCACTTGAAAAGAAAATTCCAGCTTACGGTGTCAAATGCCTTGGTGATGTCGAGCTTGATAAGGGCAATATCCTGCGTCGAATCCTTGGCCCAATTCAGCCCAGAATGGCCGTCACCACATTGTCAAGGATGAATCTATCTTTAAGATAGGCAGCCTGAGAGGAGCTGATAATTCTATCCAGTACATGTTTAAGCCTTTTGGCAATGGTTCTAGAGATTAGCTTGTATATAACATTGGATAGTGATATAGGTCTGTAACCCAAGAACGTGATAGGCATGTCGACCTTGGGGATTAACGTGATAAGGCTAGTATTAATCCTAGCATCCATACACTTTTGATCCCTGAACTCATTGGCCAGGCAAGTGATGCTATCACCCAGAATAGGCCAAGCTTTAATGTAAAATTCAACAGGTAGACCTCAGGTCCAGGACTCTTGCCATTATCCATCTCTCTGGCCCTTTGAAGAAGCTCAGCATTCGAGAAAGGCCTGTTTATATGAGCATTATCCTCATTACTGACTTTTGCCTGAAAATTAATGAATCTATCCATGAAAACATGGTGGCATTCCTAATTGGTACTGTGACATTCCAGGGAAATACATGCCATGAATACATATATTTCCAGGTCCGTCACTATACAAGTCTATCTTCATAGCCTTGTATACCATAGATTGTGGCACTAGGGGGCATGACTAAGTTATTCATATAACTTAGCCAACCTTAGGTTAAGACCATATTCCACGTGGCCTTAACCTATTAGGCACCCGCCACACGGACTTACACTATTGGAGCCACATGGCATAACATGTGAACCCTAACCTATAAAGGCCTAAACCCTAACCCTAGGCCTCTTTTCTGGCTCCAGCAGTCTGGGAACCTTCTTCGCACTCGAAACTCCGTTTCGAGAACCGTTTGCTGTGGCATAGCCTAGCACATCAGCCCCCGGAGTGTGTGCGCATCAATAGGAGTGGGAGCTACTTCAACCACCTTGAAGACTATGGAGACGCCGGGAGCAGGAGGGAGTTCATCAGGAGCAGGTATTTGGGTTAGAGTTCTTTGTAGATCATCTGGAAGTTAGGACTCCATACGAGTTAGCATTTCGTGTCTCTAGTAAAGCCTTCCTAGAACCCTCAGTCTAGATCTTAAACCCTAATCAATGAACCCTAACTGTAAGTTAGATACATATGATTAGGTTTAGATGTTATTCTAATTATTATCATGTATGTGGATATGTGATGTTGGTTGATCATGTTTGCTCCTCTTGTATTAGGAAGGGGGGTAGAGACCTAGTAGCCATTACTTAGTGATGCTCCTAGTTTAGACCCTTTAGTTCCTATTATTATGCGGCCTATGCATAGGAACTCACCGGGCTACATGGGCTATGATGTAACCCAGCACTACATAACGGGGCTAGAGGCGAGACAGAGGGAGGGTCCCTGCTGAGAGCGGCTACTGGGGACCCCATAACGGGCTAGGCTTATGGCCGGTCACTTCGTGTGGGCGGGCATGGGTCCGACACCTCCTGGGGCAATGGTGTCGCCTTGCCTCTCAAGAGCTGCAGGGGACGGCCTGGCTCTTGTTTTGGGGGGTTAAGTCGGGGAAGAATCGTGTGTCGCCACGATTCTCTAGCTGCCCGTGGAACCTCTAGACCCTGGGAAGGGGAGATGCAACCCTTCCTGCCTCGACGAACTGGGGAGATGCAACCTGGAGTAGTCTCGATGGGTGATACCATGGGATTGCGTATTCGGAAGGCTAGAGTCATGTCAGAGCCCGATCTAGCCCATCTGCAAAGTATGCACAGGAGGGGTGGATGGAATGGTCAACCCTAGCCATTGTCTATAGCCAGCCCCACCATTGTTATGACTCGGTCTGCTCTATCTTGAGGCCTAGCCGTCTGTCTACCTCCCCATGAGTCTGAGCCTTGGGTAGGAGCTCTCATGTTTTATGGCATATGTTTATCTCTGTTGTAGCTACGGATATGTGGATGTGCTACCCTTCGGGGTAGTGTGATGTATTGTTATTGCTAGTTCTGACGTGATTATGCTTCCGCTGTGATAGGAGCCCATAGGGGAAGGGCGCACAAGACACCTTCATGTCCCCTTCCCGCATTGGGGATACTCTGGAGTGCGGGATAGACGGAGGGCCCGTGCAGTCGAAGGACCGGATGGGGGATTTCCTACGGAGTGTACGGCCGGGTGCCGTATATTTTGTAGGGAACGTCACAATGGTATCAGATCAATGTTCTTGGTTGACCAAGAGCTAGCACTGACCATATCCTTGAATAGGTAGACTAACTGGCCTAGCTACGGAATGGAATAAGAATTCCAGTCTTGAACCGCGAAATGTGGGAGAAATTTTTTCCGCATTAGCAGGGTCATAATTAGATTAAGTATAGTCCAAGTGGTATAAATAATATAGTCAAAAGAAACTTTCTAGTAAATTTGAGCTCAAGTTGTTCATGAATCGCACCTTTCAAGTGAAAATTGAACGAGAAATCGCTCAAAAGAAAGCTTGAAAGAAAATGGCGTGAAATGACCACTACTTGGCCCAAAAGAAATTAGGAAATTTTGAGAAATAGTTAAGTGATTAGGGAAAGTACCTTAATTAATAACCCATAGTTATAATAAAATTACTCTTAAAAAAAGTAGCTATTAAATCTATGGAAGCACCTCTACTCCTTAGAAGTTCCCAAATAGTAGCCTGAACCTCCCCTTTACCCTTGTAAGGCGAATTATAAGCTAATCTCTGAAGTTGCCATAAGAGTGTGCACCAAACGAACAGTCTGCGAGATCGAGCCAAAGGAGCCACAAATAGACATAGTCGACCATTGATAGAGGCAAGAGCTCTCGAAGAGGCCACCATCAAGGAAGCTAAGTTGTTGGGAGGACCAAACAAGTAGCTAGGGAGGTTGGAAGCTTTAGCTTGCACCGGAACGTTTGAAGCGCTCACGGCGGGCGATGACGAACAAAATCTTGAGGCCCTGTGGCCTAGGCCAGACGACGAACTTAGTCATTCAAGCTCTTTAGACGAATCCTTTCACTCTTGGAGGAGCAACGGCTTAGCATTTCAGGTCAATGATCGCAAGGCTCATGGGAAATTGAGATTGTGGCATCCACTTCTGGAGGTAAGGAGCAAGTAGCAAGAGCAACCTTGGCAACAGGAGCAACCCCAGCAACAAGAAGAGCAAGTGAGGAGCAAGTAGCAAGAGCAACCTCGGCAATACGAGCAACCCCAGCATCAAGAACAACAGCAAAGAGGATCCGGCAATGCAAAAAAAAGGCCAAGAAGAAAGTGGTTGCAAGGGAAGAAGAGACGTAGGCAAGGGAGAAGCGAACAAAGAGGCGTGAAGCTAGGCGTAGGGGGAGCGTGGTTATCAGAGAACCACAGCCAGACGAACTGGAGGAGGATGAGCCCGAGGAGGAAAGACCACACCAACAAGAAGGGGGAGCAAGAGGCTAAAGAGGAAGAGGAGGAGGAGGCCGAAGAATAGACGGAGCCTACGCTCGACAACCATATCCAATGCAGTCCAAGGAGGGCAAGATCAGCGAGAAGCTATTTAAAGTTGAACCAAGATATGGAGTATGAAAAGAAGAAGGCAACATGCAAGATTTATCTCCGCCGATGCAGGGTAGCCGACCAGGGTCGAAAAGCAAGCCTCCACTATCTCGACCCGATTCTTCGAAGAAGGTCTTCCATGGGCCAAATTCCGAGCACAATATAGCTGCTCGACATATTTGGCATTGCCAGTGTACCAGTCTGATGATTCAGAAAGTCTCTTTTCGAGTGCTTACATCAAGTGTCTATGCAGGAGTTCAAGATGGACTACGACTACCGAGCCACATCAACGATGAAGAAGTCTCGCCAGCAAGCGACCAAAGCAGAGTGAACTCAATTTTTTTGAGGAGGCCAAGATCTGCGCCATTCATGCCAAGATAGATAGATCAAGAACATGAACTTGGCACGGAGGATTAGAAAAGATAAAATTTAGGAATCCTTGAATAAAATTTTGAGCTTATATGCATATAGGTTCCTTAAAAAAAGGGGGTCAACTCGGGTCAAACTGCCACAAAAACGCCTGCATCGCTTGAAACGCAGTTCCCCATTGGCGCGTACTCACCTGAGTCCCTTGAATTTTTGCTTACATTGCTCAATTTTTGTAATGAAAGTTGTTAGAATGGCTAGAATTTGTTAAGAATTACAGTTGTATATATAGTATCTTATTTATTGATTGATTTGCATCAACACTAGTCATTGTAGTTAAAGTTACACTTTTTGTGGTTGTTTACTTATTGAATTGTTCTCAACTTATGGTTTGGAGTATTGCCATTTAGGATTAACACTTACTAGTTATGGTGCCCGGCGTTGCCGGGCTTAGTAACAATTGAAAGAGGTGGTTCTTTTAATACTACAAAAAGATCTGGAGCATGAAGATTTTTATTCTAAGATTGTAGAAGCAACAATCAATTGTATCCTCTCTTGCTTTTCTTTCTTATTTTAACATTCTAGTTCATGCCCGAATATATGACGTTCTATTGCTAGTTCTTGCCATCATGATAGCATATCACGATGAGCATATCATGTAGACATAAATAGGCGGTAGGTTGAATGGGTACATTAAATACTAAAAAGATGTAGAGACCTTCTAGGATAAGTTTATATTCTATCTATAATGACATTTGATTGGAGTAGTTTTAGGAGATTGAGTCTAACATCAAAATGATGATGATAGTTACAACAATGTTGGATATTAAAAGATATTTCAAGCAATTTAGATGACATCTTGCTAGACAAAGCCAAATTAATGAGCCATAGAAACAGTAGTGCCAAGATAAGAGCTGATGCCTTATATGGTATAGCTTGTATATTAGAGACTTAGTGGTATGTGCTGTTTGGGGTTGCGTGACTCAGGTGGATGTGGTAGAAGAGGTTCACTTCTTAAAATTGGTTTCCACTTTGTTGACTGATAGGTGGATTTGTTAGAAGAAGTTCGCTTCTTAAAATTGGTTTCCACTTTGTTGACTGATAAGGATAGATAACTAAGCAACAATCAAAGTACAATTGCATTGGTACCCTACATTTATAACTATAGTAGGAGTATCATAGGAGTATCGTGGCATCTGGTGCCCTGTATTTATCATAACCTTTTCACAATTGGAGCGCATAGTGTTTCATAGATGTGAGTGAAAAAGTGTGGCCCTTCTTTGTTTGACTTAGGAAAATTTATTATAACCTTTTTAGAATTGGAGCGCATAGTATTTTGAGTGAAGAAGTGTGGTCCCTCTTTGTTTGTGACTTAGAAAAGAGGACTCTATTTTAAGCGAAGTATAGAATAGAAGTTGATTCCAATTAAAATAACACTAAGGTTGTAATTTATAGTCTATAGTTTTGATATTGCGACGTGTCGTTTTTAGAAAATTTTATGTCTTTTATTGGATAATTTTATATTCGATTCTATGTTCACCATGTTATCAAATAAGCTTCTCTCTTGGCTTTATAGACCTTCAAGATTTGAAAATGTCCATAGATAAGCTACCATTCAAGATACACGAAAAGATTTGACATTGTTTAATTAAGTATGATTATAGAATTTCAAGATGCCACATAAGACCTACTTCAATGCAAATTCAAAATTCTTATTTATTGTTTTATCACACGCTTTGAAGATATGTTACTATTAAAATGGGTCTAGAGGTATGTTCAGATATGTCAATGTGACAATAAACATCCCAGTTTAAGATATAAATAATATAGTTTATTAGTCGCTAATCTGTAGTGAAGTAATATAATAACCACCTCCAGCTATACAACCTGTGAATTTGTTTTAAGCTTCAGCGACTGGGTAAAGAGCAAGTGGCCAAAGAGCAAGTGAAGTTGTGATGTTATACTGGATTGTTGCACTAATGGAAAGAACAATGTTTAATTGTTCTTTGGTTTGCAAGATAAAGTTTTAGGTGATTATTTACATGAACATGGATCACGAATGCGATCTCCAAAACACTTTGGGTTTGGAACTTAATTCTATCTACATTGTTGGGGGTTTGGTATTACACTCTAGCTTTTGTTTTGAGATGGATGGCGGATATTGCAGAATGTTATATAATGGCGTCATAGGCACATTGTAGCAATGATATGTAATATATAGACCATCTAAATGAAGATAATCCAATGGTTTTTCAAGCGTTTTCCGGCATGCTACTCTGAGTTAGTCCAACTGAACCATCCACTACATGTGAAGGTTAGGCACGACTTCAGTGTGGCTGCTGGGAAAATCAACTCAGTTCAATTCTTTGTCGGGATTTTTAATACATACAAACTATTTGTCATATTAGGAATTTGTAAATGGGACAATTTTAGTCGCAACTATTGTGGCTCTATAGATGGGACAGTTTTTGTTGGAAGTTTGCTGCAATTATTGTGGTTGAATTGGATCATGAAATTGATCGATTAATGATTAGCGGTGTTTCATGATTGTTATTACATGTGAACATCAATGTTGGGTTATCGCAAGGAGCCATTGACGAAGTGGGAGCAATGTCAGACATAAATGCAATTCTATGCATGTATCTATGAAGTTGTGAATATTTGTAGACCAAAGGAATAGTTGGTATGTTGTGTGTTTGAATAAGACGTGTGATAGTAGTAGTGTGATATAAATGAATGCAATTTTCAATCGTGTAATTCATGCAACTAAAGCTTCATACAAAGTGCCCTTCCTAGCTTAATGAAATTAGGGCAAGCATAACAAAACTCTTATGAAACAACAAATAATAAAGACACACCTTTATGAACGTTAAAAATGTTGTTATTGCTTTAAATAATTGGTTGTCCACACACCAAGCTCAAATATCACTCACATTCCTTTTCAATATTGTTCTTTAGATATTGGATCGAAGAAGGGCTATGGTGTTTTGATATTGATGAAAGAAGCAGATATTGGATATTGGCTATTGGTCATGACTTTGGCATGTGGCCCTTTATCAATTAGAAATATGACATGAGAAAACACCCATGGAGAAACTACACTGAATTCAAATATTTAAAATGTCCAACTATAAGTAGAGTGGTTTCGCCCCCATGCCATAACTGCATTGGATTCAAATATTTAAAAAGTCCAACTAAGTGTCTTCACACCCATAGGAAAACAATGTTAGATTTAAATATTCAAAGTCCCCATCTATAAGTGCAAATCATGCGAAATTTTGCTGGATTCAAGATCCCCATCCATAAGTGCAAACTATGGAAAATTCTGCTAGATTTAATCATGGGAAACTGCTTTTGATCCAAGTGTTTAAAATCTCCCTCCAAAAGTTTTGACACCTATTATGCACATGGCTTCTATAGTTGCAATAACGTTGCCTTTTAAGTCTTTATTTGACCAAAATTCTTGACATTTTCAAGAAATGCGTGCATCTAAATTAGAAGAAACATTTGATAGACACACTCTACATACAATTTTTGAACAGGTGCAATCATATAGTAAATTTCTCTATTGTAACCATGTAAGCAACTAAAAAGAAAAGTTAGAAAGTGCGGCGTACATGGCTAAGTTAATAAACAAACCAAAGGCTTATTGCAAGAAAAGCTGGAAAGTTCAGCCTACATGGCTAAGTCTTATTTACCAGGTGCAAATTAATTTGACGCCTTTTCTACAATATTGAATATAAGTAACTGAGGGCACCCTTAAGCATGAAAGAATTGCACGATACCAATTCCTTAAATGGTTCTTTCCTGAGAGCTAAGACTAAAATGGTTATGTTTCAAGATGCCACACTCTGACATCTCAAGTTTTCTCTGCTTGGCCCAAGTCAGATAGTTAATTATGCTACTGTAAACATCATTTCTAAATGTAAGAAAATGTGAACATGGTGGGTGTCATCATAGTTAAGTCATGCATACTATTTTGAAATAGACATTGTAATGAAAGTGCCAACCACAAATAAATTGTCTCTTTGAAAACTTTTACAACTTGAGAAATGGATGACATAGGTTGCAAGGGTCCGTGGAACTGGCTATAACGACCTAAAATTGGGCCAAGTTGCAACCTGAATGTGACAGAATATATAAAAGAGCATACAATCAAGCTACCGCCCAGAGAATTGCCGGGTGCTAGAGAAGAACGATTATACTTGCACAAAAAGCAACAATAATGGTTTAGTACATATCACAACCGAAATGAATGGAGCACTTGATTCGAATACAAAATGCATCGCATGCAAGTAGGAGCATATAAAGGATTCCAATGTTTTGAGATGCATAATTTATCTCATGCATTCGCGAAGTTCATTATTTAGCCGCCAAAGAAAGGCATTGTTTGATATTATGGCGACTTCACCGCATGCTCCAAAAACTTCAAAGCGATGCATCGTCGTCGTCGTGTTTGAATCTTTTGCTCCTCAAACGGTTTGCGCCTTGTTCTGATGGCGGATAAAAAGATATGGGAAAAAGGATTTAATGTAAGAGATTTGGATTGTTTGAATTTAGTAACCAAAGCGACATGTGTTTTGGCAAGTTCATGATTTACTTAAAGAATCCAACACCAATCACACCTTTTGAAAGAGGTTCATGTGCTAACATCTCTGCGGTGCAAAAATAGAAGGACATCTAAATGGTGCCCTACGTAATTCAATTTGTCTTCTTAGGAAATCGAGACCTGGGTGATGCCAAATGACTATAATTAAAGAAGCAACACATGTGTAAAGGATTCCAAATTGAAATGCATAATTCATGTCATGCATTTGTGAGTGTGTTATTTACCTAGGTGCAAATACGGGCATGGGGACTCATTTCGTAGGCATTTTCCATTATATATTTATGCCAAAAAACGTACCTCCTAGCGGTGCGGCATTGTTTGATCTCTGATTTATCCTATATGTTTCGTAGTTAGGAAATGTAAGTATGCTCGATCGTCAGTATGGGTCTCAGATTTAGAGAATGCCCATGGGAACTCAACAGGTTTGTAATGTCATCTAATAGAAGACGCCATTATCTCCTGCCAGACAATTTCCATGGTAACTCACGACATGAGTACCTATAGACATTGTCGCTCACTCTATCTTGCGCATCCTTTGGGAATAAAGTGCATGGCATGGAAATGTGTCTCCTAAAAGCACCCGGGCGAAGTTTCATAGTGAGAACTGCTTGCGTGCAACACTTAACTTGGATATTAAGTTCAGAGTAACATGTCTGTGTTTCCAAAAGCAGACTCCTTGCACATTATAGAGGTATGGGCAGATAATCTGGGAGCAAAGATTGAATTCATTCGCGAAATTGTTGATGATTAGCCGTATCTTGTTGTATCTTGTTATGCACACAGAATGGATATTAAGTTCAGAGTAACATGTTTGTGTTTCCAAAAGCCGGCTCTTTGCACATTAGAGAGGTATGGGCACGTAATCTGGAAGCAAAGGTTGAATGTATTCGTGAAATTGTTGATGAGTACCCCTATTTTGCAGAATTCTGTGATGAGGATGGCAACCTCCCCTATTTTGCAGAATTCTGTGATGAGGATGGCAATCAGCCAAAGACTGAAACGGGGCAGTTTGTGTCTGGTAGTTCAATTTCAAGGACTTGAGTGTCAAAGATTCCTCTAATATCAAGCAAGCGAGAGATGCCATATTTGTAGCCCGCAGAGCGCACAGGGGATTATTATGGGCAGCTTATTAATGGCTCCAAGATTTTGGAGTCAACTGAACAGTGATTAATTTCTAGTGGGAAATCCTAGAGATGCTTGCATTTAGCTAGCTTCGACAGAATTATTTGTAGAATGTAAAATCTAGCTATCTCGAATCATGTAATGTACCTCAATGCGTACCTATGCAAATCGTGATTTTGGTTCTCTATATCTCAATTTGTGTATATCAAGCTTGCCTATGGCGATTCTTCTTTGCTTTGTGTCAACTGTTGCTTGCCTGAACCTTTTGATTGTTTCACATAGTTTTCGTTTCCTCCAATGTCTGAATGTATTGCAGATTCCTGATATAGATGTAACGAAAAAGCACTGCAAACATGAGATTCTTTGCATCGTATTATATATAGTGATTAGCGACGCATAGTTCGTTATCTACTAAGCAGTGTAAATAAGGCAAATTAAATTCTAGTTGGCAACGCCCATTTACGCCATCGCAGTCGATATTCCCTAGTTACCTAAGTTATTCCTGGCTAAACAATATTATTAACATCATTTTGCAAGAGCGATAGCTTGAATATCCCTCTGCCATAATGTTTGTAGTGAAGCACCACGCAGAGATAGAATAAGTATCTGATCGTCACTTTCCTATGATGATATCTTGCTGAACTATTTCAGAAAATATAAGGGTTCTTATTGTCAGAGAATGGGCAGCTGTCAAAACCATGGCAGAAGTTTCATAGTAAGAACCGCTGCAACAACACCTAACTTGGATATTAAGTTCGAGTAACATGTCCGTGTTTCCAAAAGTCGGCTCTTTGCACATTAGAGAGGTATGGGCGGATAATCTGGAAACGAGATTGAATTTATTCATCAAATTGTTGATGAGTACCCTATCTTGCTATGGACACGAATTACGCAACATGTTGAAATGGGGCGGTTTTGTGTCTGGTAGTTCAATTTCAAGGAGTTCGTGTCAAAGATGATGTATATGCTCGATCCCATCAAGTTCTTGAGACCGCGAGGCATTGGACAAAAATTCGACCTTTTTCCATAATGGCACTCACGAAGTCTTTGCTTCTTTGCTCGAAGTTATACACTCTTATGCTCTCTTTTTTTAGGAGAAATCTGCATACCTAACTTCTTGTAAGTTTGTTCATTGTCGATGGTTGGCTAATTATAATTTCTTGATCCTTCCGAGGTTTCTCGCAGATAACATCCACTTTAACGCCAAAGCCGGGTGGAGAAACATATCAAGCATTTTGGCCTTGGCTTCTCGCCATTAAAATTCGGGGGACTAAAACCCATCATATGATGTCGGTTCAAATCTTGATATAGCACTGTATAGAACACATAAAACTGTTCATTCATCATAATAACTTTGTACTTGTGGAAAAAGTCTTGTTTGGTCGCAGATAAAAGACAATGGCATACACAAGAGAAAATATCTGGCTGGTCCGAAAGCTCGCAATTACGTCCTAATCAAAGGAACATAGAGGAAGAAATTGATTGTTTTGGTCAAATCGTGAATAGAGATAATAAGCAAGCTGGCTTTCTTGATGACAGTCGTCGGATAGTTCTATTCACGAGACTCCACTCTTCAAACATCACTTTCGGGGTGGGTGGTGGATTTAACACCATTGGCATCTTTGAGAATTCAGACTGCTTCAATGATGCGGGTCCTTTTAAAGCTGTTGGCGGACATCTAAGAATTACTGATTGGGTATTTTCTAGCACTAAATCTGGCCGAGGGGGTTCATACACCATCGTTTATATTCGAATGTAATCTACTTTTGGTACTCCGGGGACCTATTCTAAAGCATTTAGAGCTATTGCTACATGAAGTTGGTTTTACATACTTGACGGTAGTATTGCTATGGGTTGCAAGGCATTCCTCATATACGTTGACCATTTCTTTAAATGTTGGACAGAGAATTTGGACCTGAAATTGTTGATACCGGTTCAAATGGCATGAGAACAAACTAAGACATCCTAGGGGTTACCCCGTCCTACTCACCACTAAGTACAGCGATTATTAAATATGCAAGGAACATGTCTAGAAGTGGGGTTTACCTGTACATGTAGGAAAGAACCTGGAAATCAGTCAGAACTTCTGTTTGTCTATGAAAAAGTGTCTTCCCATACTGAAGCCCCTGTCACATGGTGTTATGAGATTGTTAAAGGAAAGCATCAAGACAAATACAAAGACTAATGTACATATCAGAAGGTGAATCTCAAGAATAATTTGGACTTGAAAGTTACACAGATAGATATAGATTGCAAGAGCCGAATTTGAAGGCTTGCCAGTGGGGAGTCCTAATGAAGATAAAGAATAGATTTGCAATTACCTGGTGCACATTTACTTATGCAGAAGCCAATTGCAAGGCAAAACCCATGAATTTGATTGATTTTCATGTGCAAAATCAAGTCATACGTGTTATTTAAACTGCCAGATTCACCAAAGACAAAATCAACGATAATCAACTCTCTGGAAAGAAAAAAGCTAGTCAAGTACACGGAAGCTTATAAATTTGAATCGGTGGTATCATGAGCTCCAACTCTAAATTTCGATCCAACTATAGCTTCTATAATGCGACATGATACCACCGGAACTTGTGGCCTCAAGCTATGCAAAAAACCAATTGGAGTGGCGGGAATTGCATGGCTTCTAGACCGCATCTATGCATCCGGGCGCACAATATCCACTAGGAATATGGGTTATCTGGCATGTATGGGAGATGCCACTGCCTAGTACTACCGGATAGATCCACGGAGAAGATAGGATCGATTGCGAAAAGCCATGATCCATCGCACCTAGAAATTCATTCTCGAAATCATAGAAAGGCAAATTTTTTATTTTTGGATCATCGGAAATATTTCAGGCAGCCAAACTACCCATAACCTTAGGAAATCAATTAAAAAATAATTCCAAAAACATTTTCTGCCATGCCGGAAAATCCCAAATTAACAAAGTAGATAAAACATGCATGAAATTGTTTGTTGCAATAAAAACTAAGCAAAACAGAACTGCAAGGTGCTTCCAAGCTGCGTGGTCCACGAGCCACCAAAGTAATGTCACTCATCATCATCGCTCACCTCTGATTCAGTTGAATCTTTCTCTTGAAGATCTTCATAATTACCATCACTATTGTCAGATTCAGAAGACAACAGCAGTTCTTCACCTAAACTTAATGTTATATTACGATTTACTTCCTCTACTTCTAATTCTACCTGTACCTACACATTAGAGGCATTGATTTCTGTCGAAGTTGCTACATCAGTGCCCGTTTTGCTTGCTATCCTTGAACTTCTCCTTGTTGGAGTGGCTGATATTGGAATGTTTGCTGCTGTTGGATGGGCTGTTGGACGGGCAGCTCTACTAGCACTCCTAGTTACACGCCTACATTCCATAATCTCTTTAAAATATTCTTTATATAATTATCTATCTTCATCATCAATCACATAAGCAGCATCGAGATTTTTTTCAATACCCACGGAATCAGGGGAGACCTAGGAATATGACAATGTCAATTAGAGAAGTAGTTTTAAGAATCAAAACAGAAAAGAACATACATACTCTATGCCAAGAATCTCATTTACCTGCATTGGTTCATTTGTTCCACTCTCAAATTTGTGCATCATCCTCAAATTCTCACGTATAAATACAAGGCGCTCTAGTTGTGCAGGAATCAACCATCAGTAAGAATTGTACACCCGTACTTTGGCCACAGGGCACTCATCTTATCAGTTTTAGCCTTGGTTAAAGCGTATTCGGTACGTAGAGCAGATGTCCTTGCTTCCTTATATGTCAAGTGTAACGAACCTAGTGGCCTTGTGTGCATGACATTCGTAAGTTACCTGAAAGTGGTTTACTTTGTCTCAATATAGGATGGTGTAGATTATCTAACGACCTTGTTATGCTAGTAGTGGCGTTTAAAACTATAGAAATACATTAGCAAAGGTCATATAAACAGAAGGTGTTAGATTATTGAGTATTGGACTTATAAAATATGCTAAACATGCATTAGATTGCATGCATGTACATGCACATGCACATGCATGCATGTGATTGCATGCACAACACTTGTCTAGCATGCATATGCATTGAGATTTACTCATTGTATATATATGTGAACAAAGGAGAGGGTGTCTTGGTTTGGTGAAGGATCTTGTTTATTGTTCTTCTCTACCTATTCTCTAGAGAAGGAGAAGCTAGCTGGATTGCAGAACAATAGCCAAAACCGGAAGGAGCAAGCAGATGGTAAGGCGATGAGGAAATAGAAGCAAGGAAGGCAGACCCAGTCAATAAGAGGCAGAATCAATCCGAGAAACTGAGGTGGGGATCTGATGCATGCTTGGGGATTTGATGAGTGCTTGGTTTGTTGTATTGCTTGGTTATGCTTCCAGTAGAATCGGCGGCTATGGCGAACTCAATCGGCAGTTTCGGCTAGAATAGATCTTGAATTTGGTTCTATGATGCCACCAAGAGTCTTCCTTATGAATTTCGGCCTGTTCTGCATCCAGCTCGGCCAGTTTTGATCTTGTTGCCAATCCGACAGTATTTATATAAAAGTAAAACCTCTACTATGTCTTTTTGGTCTTTAAACATTGCTCTTGAGAATCTGTTTTGCCCATTAAGTTCATTGAAAGCTTTATAGGCTAGTTGGTTAGCACTTGAGCTTTTAAGCCACAGTTCCAGATTCGAATCCAGTCTTAGGCATAAGTTTTTGCATAAGTACTCCTTTTGGACCTTCTCTTATTTAAGAGGGATAGAAGGGTCAGATAAACCCTCCATTTATATTAGTTGTTATCTTAAGGTTTCCACCATACCATAGCACAATCAGATTATGTTTTAAAGTATTGACCATGCATTATTGGAACCGTAGAGTCCATTCTTTAGAGTTGTAGACTTGCATATCCTTGTTAGGCATGGTACTGGGAACTATACTTGAATAGTTATTGATAGGTTCGGAGCTATCGAATCTAGTCTATAGTATTGTCCTATGTCTTGAAGCCTACTTGATTCTAACTATCGAATCTTGTTGTAGGTTATAGTTAAGTGATCGTCCAAACTATTGTGTCATGTCTTGGATTAGTAAGGTGACTTGTTGTGTATGTATCTCCATGGCATTGTTGTTAACCTATCTATCTGCCTTGACCGTATGCTGGCCATTGTGGCATGTATTTCCTGGTACATTACTGCTAGCCTAGAGGGCTAGTATTTGAATTGAGTATAGAGACTCTACAAACCCTTTTAAGATATCTTATTATAGGGTGGGATCATAGAGTTCTTTGCTCCAGGGTTGTACCATTGTATATGGCCTAGTTCACTGAAGCTTTGAGAATAGAGGCTAGCTTGATAACCATACCATAGGAGGTATACCGCCAGTATTTTGTTAGAGTAGCATGTGGATTCTATGATGCTAGAATAGATGGCGCATGGGTGTTGTGATATCTTTTGCTATGGATATGGTAAGGACCATCTTGTGGTATTAGACGTCATGATGAGGTAGAATGAATGTCATTATCTCTAGACATTAGTTTGATTAATAAGATATTACATGAAAGTTATGGTTGCTTATATGTTAAGGGAGTTCATGTTCTTGCTTTGAGATGTGCAATGAGATGTTGTCACTTGGTTATGAAATATCTTGATGAACCTCATTCTATTGTATTGCATTGTTATGTGGTTATTCTTGGAAGTAAGATGCATGAGGATTCTATGATATCTCGTATTGGATCAACCTGTAAGGTTATTGGTGATATTCTGTGACGTTCCATGTATTTATACGGGATACATATAAATATACTGACATGTCACTAGTAAAGGTACGCCACCATGGGGTATTTTAACCTAAGGGGGTGACAATCATTAAAGGATAATTGTCCAAATAACTTAATTAAGCTAATTAAATATTTAGGAAGGCGCCCCACGGGTCGACTTGATTGGCCAGCATGGGGATGCTAATTTGGGTCATCTAACTTGACCCCTATCCCATGTACCACAAATTCGACCCAGGAGGAGCAGCTACTAAGCGCCAAGTTGCTGAGCGCCCAACTTTGCTGAGTGTCCAATTCACTGAGCGTCCCAGTTTGCTGAGCACCCAAGTCCAGGGAAGATGGAGTTACCGAACGATAATGGATCTAGCAGGAACTCAGGTGGGTGGTTAGTATAGCTTGATATTTCTAGAGTAGCGCCCCTGTTGGGCACTTGTTGTGTTCATTTCCTCTGTTCTCTCGTTAATTTACCAGAGGATCTAACCCTTGATTGCAAAGGTGAGTTCTCTTTATCCCCGATTTTGGTCTTGCTCTTAAAGGATGGATTGATAGTTCTTTGCATAGTATTACTCTTCAAATGGGGAATTAAGGGGGTAGAGACCTCTCGAGCCATGTTTAGTAGTATGCTCCTAGGTAGATCCCTCAGATTTCCCATTAGTTGCGCCGCGGTAATGTGAGACCACCGGTCGTGAATGCTATGGAATGGCTTAGCACCAGAGAAGGGACGCAGCAGGTGAAGTGGGGGGTGGGGTCTTGCACGAACATAAAAGGCTCCCCGAGACTCCTACAAAGGGCTAGGCCCCGAGAAATGGCCACGTGAGGGCCCCGGTATGGGTCCGACACTCCCTCGGGTGCTGTGAGAGGTGTGACCAGGTATGGGGCACCCCCGCACTTTGAGTAGATTTAGGGTGAGTAAGCTCTGCACGGATGCGGGGTCACTGATGCGCACGTATTCTCTAGCTCACCCATGGAACCACTGCGGATCCCGAAGGGGACACTTCCCCTCGACCCGCCTCATTGGACCAGGCTTCATGACCCCCGAGTAGGCTCGAAGGGTGATACCTTGAGTCTCAGATCCCCAAGGCTATAGTGATGCCATAGCATGAATCAACCCATCTGCAAAGTGTGCACAGGAGGGGCGGATGGAGTGGACAACCCTAGCCGATATTCTATGCCAGCCAACGCCATGTCAAGATTCGGTCTGCTGATCTCTTGAGGCCTAGCCGTCAGTCGATCCTCACTGGAGTCTGAGCCGGGGCAGAACCATGGGGTTTTGGGGTGTTTTCTCTAGTATTTAATGTATATTCTTTGCTGTTAGTACTTGGATGGATGTGCCACCCTTCGTGGTGGTTATTTGTATATGATTTATGCTGTGTGCTAACATGTATTCACGCTTCCGCGACTTAGGAGTCCCATTGAAGGCGTGGGCCGAATGACCCCTCTGTGTCTTTCACTCGGGCATCTATCTATAGATGGCCCGGGATAGACGGAGGGCCCTGCTCATGGCGAGATGGTTGCCATGGGAGGGGAAAGTCCCCGTATGTATACGGCCGGGTGTCGTATATATTCAGGGAGCGTCACAGTGGTATCAGAGCATGGTTTTGGGAAACCAAACTACTGCACCGGCCACATACTAACTCGTTAGATCGCTAGTTGGTGATTGTGGATTTTTGGAGTAGCTTGAGATTTGGGCGGTGTAGTAGATGTTGTCATGATTAATCTAATGTGGTTCAAGTATAATTTTGGGATGTGTACCCGGCGCGAAACCCTAACCCTAATCGGCTGGCAGGGGGTACTCGGGTGTTGCTGGCGACGGTGGCGAGGTCAGGGTAGGGCCTGCCCGCAGCCCTAATCTTGGAAAAAAAAAACCCTAACCCTAATCGGCGGGCAGGGGGTACCCGGACGCTCCTGGCGGTCGTAGCGGGGTCGGGATAGGGCCTGCCCACAGCCCTAAAAACGTGATTCCGCCAGTTTTTTATTTTTTTTGGTTAAAAAATTTAAATTTAAGTTAAGGGTAATATTTCTCCTTTAACGCTTGTTGCTCCCTTGTGCTCCGCCTAGCCGCCATAGCCGCCGGATCTGAAGCTCTCTTCCGCCATAGCCCTTTCTGTTTGCGACCTCGTTTCTCGTCTACCTACTCTAAGCGGCCACTCAGCGCCCACCCTTCCATGATGGAGGAACCCAAGCAAGTATACAAGCGCATGCCTCGCTATTCTAGATCCCCCATAACTTCTCTGATGGCCGAACTTTTGCCACGCCCAAACCCATCGGCAGAAGAGGAAGCTAAAACTGAGGAGTTATTGGAACATTTTGTTAAACATTTTTATGAAGGGGTTAGGATACCATACCCGCTCTTCTGCTATAATGAGCGCTTCGTATATAAGCTTAACGCCATCCGGAATCCTACAATCGTAAATTGAAGAGCAAGATGGCGCCCGTCCGAACACACCTGGTTTATCCACCGAGGAAGGGGATGAGCGGTGGCTGAAGCCATACTGAATGCAGCCCATAAGATCCTTCAAATGGCGCAAGAAGCTGACCGACGATGGATTGCAGCTGATGACCCTGCTGCGCAAGCTTTAGAGTACCGTTATCTTGGTAATGGGATGTGTCTCTTTAATGGTGGATCCTACACCATCCCATCTTTTTCGTATGAGGAGGAAACTAATCGTATCATTTGGAAAGCCGGAACACCCCCATTTTTCACCGACCGGTTCAGTACGCCGCCGAAAGCGGGACATCTGGCCAATCCCCACGGTATATCCCGGAGCTTAAACGCAGAAACAGGGGCGTCCAGATAGCCAGGGAAAAATGAGCAGAGGAGCAGGCAACACTCCAGGCACAGTCACAGAGGGAAACTCACTTGGCAGAGGAGGCTGCTAAGCTCCGTGAAGATACCCTCCATGCACAGCAAGTGGAACAGGAGCAAGCTCGGAAAAGAATGCAAGATGAAGCAGAGCGAATAGCCAGAGAAGCAACTGAGGCAGTTAAGGAGCGGCTTAGGAAACAAGAGCAGGAACGGGACCGTCAAGACACGCCATCTCCGAGTAATACTTTTTTCCGCCGAAAGCGAAAGAGCACGGCCCGTAAGTCGGGTGCTCAGTACAGGGATCAATTTAAGACTCGGGGTGGGGTCACCAAGGCTGCAGGGGACAATCAGCGGGATGAAATCATCCGAAAGGCCCGGCATCCAAGGACAGCAGGGAAAACTATTCCCGGAGCCCCGAAACAACCAAAGAGAAAGCATCGGTACAAACCAGGTACGGTGGCATTGCGGGAAATACGGAAGTACCAGAAGTCCATTGATTTTCTGCTACGCAAACTTCCTTTCCAACGCCTCGTCTGGGAAATTGCCCAAGAATATAAGACCGATTTACGGTTTCAAGTGCATGCAATCCTCGCGCTTCAGGAAGCGGCCGAAGCTTATCTGGTGGCCCTCTTTGGGGACGCCAATTTATGTGCCATTCATGCTAAACGTGTCATTATAATGACGAAGGATCTACAGTTAGCAC
Organism: Isoetes taiwanensis; assembly: GCA_021234155.1. Classification (NCBI taxonomy): domain Eukaryota; kingdom Viridiplantae; phylum Streptophyta; class Lycopodiopsida; order Isoetales; family Isoetaceae; genus Isoetes; species Isoetes taiwanensis. The sequence goes on along the minus strand of JAJEKV010000247.1, from coordinate 429,681 downwards.
GCCGGATCCGTGGGGAACGGCCGTGAGAGTGTTAAGTTGTAACCTGAATGTACTTTTTTTTGTATATCAATATATAATTAAGTTCAAGTTTTCCCTTCATAGTGTAATAATCAAATCTCTTTCCTTGTGATTGTTATCTAAGGTTCCGAATGGGACACAATAATAATCATAATAATGGTAATGGAAAAAAAAACAATAATAATAATAATAATTAGCTGGTGCCTCGAACTCCGTGCCTGAATATTAAAAAAAAAAAAGGTCACATTCACTTAGAGTTTGTCATTCTCTTCAGTCATCCTTCTCGTTTTCGCTCCTCCTTCTTCGCCTCTTCCTTCTCATGGATTATGAAGGACGTTTTGCCTGGTACATGGGAAGCGAGCAATGGGATCCTCAGGTCCCCTACCCTCTTCTAGACCCCCTCCTGCAGTGCAAGGTTGATCTCGTCGACAACATGCGGGCACACCCTCATTATGATGCCTTCCTTGAGTTTTACAACGAGGAAATATTATCGCAGGCAGAACTTTTGGGCGAACTGCCTCAACCCTATCTCCACAAGGATATTTTATGGCAGATGTTTGGGGATGACCGTCACGGCGATGCCATTCTTAGAGGCATTGTCAGACGTGCTAAGCACGCCCCCATTCTTGACCTCGGCTCTAATCAGCTGTACTTTGAGGCCCAGTTTGCCCTTGCCCTTATCATGGATAGGTATATTGATAGTACCGACACGGCCTTAGAGCAAGCCAAGGCTCCACTTCCCCGGATCACGAAGAGGATGAGCAGATAAGCTATGCCGACTTTGTAAGATGGAAGAAATTGGCCTTGAAGCCTTTATCTCATGATGGGGCCAAGTACTTGTCGGCTTGAGTTAAACTTCCTACTATAAAGGTTGGGGATCAGGATTACTTGTTCTTGGCGATATTCAATGGGCATACCAAATATCGCTAATAAGGGCAAGCAAAAGACAGCTCATCTCCTTTATGAGTTGGCCGAGTATTGTCAGGGTCAAAATGACTTCATCGATTATTCTCGACCCGTCTACGTGCCGCAGATACACCGACTGCTCAACTATCATCCTCTTGATGTTGAGCCTATCAATACTCTGTTATCGTTACGGCAGTTAATGATTCAGGGTACTCCATCCTCAATTCCTGAGTCGGCTTTCCACGCTACGGCCCCACATGTTCCCAATATCAACGATGTCGTAGTCAAGATGGAAGACGACCCAACTATGGAGGATCTATGTGATGAAGGCCAGTACACTCAGGAGGAGAAAGATTTTGTTAAGGAAGAGGAACTGCCGTAGAACTTTGAATCTGAGTTGGCTTCCTTAACCCATCCGATTGTTGAGGGCTTGAAATGCCATATTACCCGGTTCTTCTTGTCGGCTTTTACAAGCAGGCAAGTCCTCTTCTTTGCCAAAGCAATTGCGCCTGAAGCAGAGGCGGCTGTATGGGCACTTAGGGCACTTTCGACGACAGCCGGCCATAAGAAGTTGCCCACTAACCTGGAGCAGGTCATCCTGGTAAATCGTGATCTGGCCATTGCGGTGTTTGACCACGATATCGGCTCTTGGATGAACTTGAGTCTACTGGTTGCAGCGCCATTAGCTACAAATGTTCCTCCAGAGATAGCTTCATCAGCTGCCTCCTCAATTAACCCTAGTGTATTACTTCTGCAGCACCGACCAGAGCCTGAGTTTGATACCCAAGCGCAAGATGTTGAAGGGTCGACCTCTTAGTTCTAGATTTTATCAGACAATTGTATTCAATTCTATGTAATTTTGATTGGCATTCCCTTTAATGGGCCATCACATAATCTATATACTATTTTCTTATGTTTACTTGTACTGTTGAAAACCATTGAATTCTCTTTTTCCTTCACTGCTTATCTCTCTTCTTTAGAGTTAAACTATAGGGAATTGTTCGATATTGCATATTCATTCTTGCCGTCTTGCAGACGATGAGCTCGTAGACATCGAGGAAGAAATCACCAGTGGCATACGACGGGACGATCAAGGACCTCCCGACCAGGATTATGGCCAACGGTACGGGGAGTACCCGGAGTGGGATGATGATTACGACGCAGGGGAACCCGAAGAAGAAGGAGAGCCCTATGATTCAGCTAAAGGCTTGGAAATAGTCAATATTCTCCGAGAACGGGCCTTTGAGGAATTACAACAAACTCTTTGTCGAACATGGGATTACTGGGAAATGACAAGGCATGAAGCTTTTGCCGACGCCAACGATCACTTGTGGCAGATTTTCTATGCGCTAAGAAGGCTCTTTAATCTCCTTATCATTAGCCCCACGTTAGACTACCAGCCTGTTATCATCCAGGTCTGGGCTCGCTACAAGGTAGTCAGGGCTGTACGCGAGAGCGTTCGCTACTCTTGTACCCTTTTGCGCAGCCCTAGGCCCGGTCCCCGCAGTTTTCTATGTTTGTGTGTGAGTTAAGAATTGCCCAATGTATAATATCTACCTCTGTATTATATAACTTTAAGTTTTTGAAATTACCTTCAATGTAATGACCGCCAATGTAACTACCGCTTTGACTTATAATAAAGATCTTTTCTTTTGTACTCTCTTTATTACTCTCTCTTAATACTATCCGAAATGATCTTGTTCGTGAGACTTGATGTCACTGTGATTCTGCTTATATTTTTTTTTATGGTCAATATAGACGGTGCACGTAACGCCGCCTGGCAGACACCCTCGAATGCCAGTAGACTAACACCTGAGCAAGAACTTATGTTGATGAAGAGGCAATTAGTCGAGTTACAGGCTTATGTGCTAAACGCCAATCCACCACTGCATATGCAGGAAGACGGACCGGAGTTACCTCCGTTACCACCCAGTCCAACCCCCCACGACCACCCACCAAGATTCCAAGCACAGTCTTGTACCCGCACAAAGGAGGCACCGCCCAAACGTGCCGCCGCCCCACGGATAGTGCCACATCCTCCCCGATCAGCCACCTCTGTGTCTTCAGAGTCCTCTATATCGTCTGGTGATCATCCAAAGGCCAACGACAAGGAGTACCGTAAAACGGTTGATACCGCCATCACTAGTATCTGGAAGAACAGAAAATTGGCTCAGTTTGACGGGAAATCTAGAGGCGGCCTGAACGCTTGAGTCTTGGTTGGGCGAGATGAAGGAGTTTGGCAAATCCTATGGGATGGCCGGAGAAAGATACAGAAAGGTTGCCACTACAAACCTTACGAGGGGCTGCTTTCGTGTTGGTGGAAGGGCTATGCTAGAGCCAAGCATCTAAACAGGAGCAGATGCAAGTTTAAGAAGTTTGCCAAAGCTTTTAAGTCGCATTACTGCCTCGTGCGCACAAATGCTTCAAACTTTTTACAGTTGGAGCAAAAGGGTATGTCGATCCGTGGCCTACACCGAGGTCAGTATGTGCCGGGTATGAATGAAAAAGAGGGCGGTGGAGGGCTATATTAAAGGGTTGGCCCCATCAATTAAGCGAATGGTTAAGGCCATAGACCAAGTCGGTTCTGGAGGGCTGAGGCTAAGGCATTGAGCCTTGAAGAGGACACGCCACCGAAGCCGGTATTCCACGCCCAAAGATCTTACTCCCGCCCACGCCCATACACACCTTATAAGGGCCGTTCACCAAGTCCGGGGCCCTCTCGGCCCGAGATTCTTGGCCGCCCGAAAAGAAAGTCACCTTCAAGATGTCTCGATAAAACCGAACAATGTCGGTAAGGGAAGTTCGGAACCTCTTACGATCTATTCCCAAAGAGGCCGAGAACAGCTCCCGTAGAGATAAGGCATGCTACAGGTGTATGTGGTCCGGGCACTTCATGCAGAATTGTCCTTATGTCATGCAGACTGCCCAGCTGGCCATGGCCGACCTCGATTGGGATGACCTCGAGTCTACACCACCTGTCGAGGAGGAGGCTCCCGAATACATCCACGGTGAGTCCCATATCCTTGCAGCCATTGAAATCGGCAATGCTGAAAGTCAACCTGCCGTTATTTCCACCATAGGTCAAGTAGACAGCAAACCTTTCATAATTCTGATGGATACGGGTAGCACACATAATTTTGCTTCTCCTAGAATGGCCCAGGTATTGCAGCTTGAGACCTTGAGGTCCCGTCCAAAACCTGTCACTTTAGCCAGTGGTAAAATCAGACATAGTCATGGCCGTCGCATTAACCTTAAAATGCAGCTGCCAGGTGCACCAGTTGCATTGGGTGTCGAGCTAATGGATATTGGCAAATATGATCTGATTGTTGGTATGGAATTCTTGGCATCTGCAAAGGCCAATATAGACTGCGAAAAACGGGAAGTTACCTTCAACGCAGCTAATGGAGCCCGCGTGACTATAAAAGGCGACTCCTTAAACCCCATTATGCAGTCTATGTCCATCAGCCAGTTAAATAAAGCTATACGTAAGGATAAGTTGCTTTGCGTTATCAGACTTGCATCCATTGAGTCAGATGCTAAACAGAAGCAAGTAATTGATACCTTGCCAGAGGGCATTGCTAATCTTCTTCGAGAATTTAGCGATCTTTTTCCAGATGAGATCCAGAAACTTCCTCCTTTTAGAGGGGTAGAATGTGAAATAGCTTTAGAACCAGGTACTAAGCCTACCAGTAAGGCCCCATACCGTATGAGTCCCCCTGAATTGGCAGAGCTCAAGAAGCAACTTCAGGAGTTACTAAACCTAGGTTTCATTCGGCCTAGTGTTTCGCCTTTTGGCGCTCCTATCCTTTTTGTTAAGAAGAAAGATGGCTCCTTGAGGATGTGTATTGATTATAGGCAGCTCAATAAACATACCATCAAGAATCGCTATGCTTTGCCTAGGGCAGACGATCTAATGGATCAGTTGCAAGGGGCCAAGTATTTCTCAAAGATTGATTTACGCTCTGGATATCATCAGATAAGAATTAAGGACGAGGACATCCATAAATCTGCCTTTCGCACTAGATATGGGCATTATGAGTTTACCGTTATGCCTTTTGGATTAACTAATGCCCCCGCGACTTTTATGCGGTTAGTGAATGATGTCTTCCGCCAATACTTAGATGATTTTGTTGCTATTTTTTTTTATGACATTCTCATCTATAGTAAGACACTAGAGGAGCATGAGACCCACCTTCGCTTGGCCCTACAAAAGTTAAGGCGTCACCAGCTCTTTGCCAAGTTCTCTAAATGCAAGTTTGCCACTCCAAAGGTGGACTATTTAGGCCATGTTATTTCGGCCGAAGGAATTGCTATGGATCCCGCAAAAATAGAGGCAGTCAAGGATTGGCCCATTCCTGGTAATGTGTCAGAGGTCCGAAGTTTCTTGGGATTGGCAGGATACTACCCGAAAATTTGTTAAGGATTTTGCAAAAATTGCAGCACCTCTTACTGACCTTACGAAGCCTGAGAAAGTCAAGGATTGGATGGAACATTGGAAAGCAAAGGTCCAGGACAGTTTTCAGAAACTTAAGGATGTTTTGACATCAGCACCAGTCCTCACATTGCCGGATCCGGAAAAGGACAAGATAGTAGCAATAGATGCCAGTAAGATTGCTACCGGCGGAGTTCTCATGCAAGAAGAAAGGGTGATAGCCTACGATTCTAAGAAGATGAATGAGACAGAACAGCGCTACCCTAACCATGATCAAGAATTGTTGGCTGTCATTCGCGCTTTGCGAATATGGAGACACTACCTTCTTGGTAGAAGATTCCACCTTGATAAGGATCATCAGAGTCTCCGTTATCTATCGACCCAGCCAAATCTCAACCTCCGTCAAAGAAGATGGATGGAATTTTTGGAGGAGTATGATTTTGAGATTATGTATAAGCCCGGGAAACACAATGTGGTTGCCGATGCGTTGTCACGCCATCCCCTGGTAACGCGAACCCATTGTAATGCAATTTCCACGCTCACTAGTGAGTTTGGGAAACAGATAGAGCAGACCTTAGCCACAGATCCAGAGTTCCGAGATGTGTGGGATAGTCTGGCTAAGGAGGCACGCACAGATAAAGAACGTGAAGCTTTCCGTTCATATAAGAAAGAGGGTAATTTCTTACACCACAAAGATAAGTTGTGTGTACCTGAGACTTCCGGAGTACGTAAGCTTATTCTGCATGACACACACAACAACCCTATAGCGGGACATGCAGGTTTCATGAAAACCTATTTCAAGATCCGCTCCAGTTATTTCTGGCCTTCTATGAAGAAGGACATTGCCAGGTATATTAAGCAGTGTCAGGTGTGTCAGCAAACCAAGGCTGAGCAGTTGCGGATCCCGGGGGAATTACAACCTCTAGACGTGCCCAATGCCAAATGGAAAGTGATAACCATGGACTTTATTGTGGGCCTTCCAGATACTCTCCGTGGTTATGATGCATTGATGGTAGTGGTCGACAAATTATCGAAGATGGCTCATTTCTTGCCATGTCGTACTACGGATACAGCTTTCGATACTGCTTTGTTGTTCACAAAGGAGATCTTCAGATTGCATGGAATGCCACGAGTTATAGTATCCGACAAGGATCCCAAGTTTGTAAGTGCATTCTGGAAAGATTTCTTTACCACCATCCAAACCAAGCTTGCTATGAGTACGGCCTATCATCCTCAGACGGATGGTCAGACAGAACGTACAAATCGCATTATAGAAGATATGCTACGAAGTTACGTGTGGAGTAAGCAATCACAATGGGCTGACTATATTTACTTGGTCGAATTTGCCTATAATAGCATGAAACAGGAGTCTTCCAGAATGTCCCTTCATGATAAATTATGGTTATCAATGCCTTACTCCAGACACATGGCATAATCCCGTTTCTAAGGTGGAGGTTTCTCAAAAACTCCTCTTGGAAATGCAAGCTTTAGTTGAAGAAGTTCGCGGTTACTTGTTGGCTGCACGCAGTCGTCAGAAGAGTGTCGCCGATAAGCATAGAACCCCACGAGTCTTTCAGGTGGGCGAATCGGTTTGGCTCAAGATTAAGGTAAAACAGGCCAAGCTTAAGATTGGTAACTGCAAGAAACTCGCACCCAGATGGGCTGGGCCGTTCAAGATCACTGAACGTGTTGGAGAACAGGCATATCGTTTGGATTTGCCACCCCACCTGAAGATCCACAAGGTCTTTCACGTGAGTCTTCTAAAGCAACATACCCCTGATCCAGAGGAGGTTTTGGATACCCCAACCCTCCTATAAATGACACGAGCAACTGGAGATAGTGCCTGAAGCTCTTCTTAATCGAGCTTATAAACAAACCAGAAGGACTCAAATGTTGCAATACTTGGTTAAGTGGAAACACTTGTCAGTTGAGGATGCTACCTGGGTGATGAAGATAGACCTTGAGAAGCACTATCCGGACTTCATGCGGGAATCTCAAGGCCGCACCATCCACGATGCTATCAACCCCGCAGCCGGCGGTAAGCTTGAAAGCTTGATTCGCCAAGAGCCATGATCTAGAGGGGTAGATGCATCGTAAATAATAATAGTTACCGATGACGAGATCACCTTTGTGTTCTCTAGGACGTGGTGTATTGTTGATGTTGACATGACCACAAATTGCTTGGAAAGCATGTAGTTGATAGACCGCGTTCATCTCGGCTATAATGGGAACTTCACCATTCCTTATGCCGCAATGAATTGCAAACCATACACATGATAGGTTCCCTTCTAGATAGGGTTTTCTTTTATTTATTATAGGGGGTGGTCCCTTCAACCACAATCTATTTATGTTATATATCTAACTTATATATGTTCTTATGTTTGTCGCGCTTATCCGGCCGTCCGTTCGAGATCCGATGGCTCACGTGGGTTTGGGACGTATCCTACGGCCCAGATGGCCAGGGAGTTTACATATAATAGGTGTACCGTGCTCCTACGGTCCAGATTGAGGGGACACATCCTACGGTCCACGTGGCTTTGAGAATTATATGTAATAGATCCTACGGCTCATATTGCTTTCATATGGTGAGATCTTGATCGTTGATCGAGTCTAAGATCCTAAGGCTCATATTGAATGCTCGTTCCTTAAGGAAAGGCTTTTAAAAATTTTTATGTTATTGGGGGGATTCGAACCCTGGTCCTCAATCCCCCAAACCCCCACTCTAACCACTAGACCAAGCATTAATTCTATGAAGAATTATCCCCCAAACCCCCCACTCTAACCACTAGACCAAGCATTAATTCTATGAAGAATTATGTTTCAAATATACTTAAGGGTAATGTTCTAATTAAGATAAAATAGACTATAATATTCTAGGATGTTTTGAAAGTTTTTAAATATTCCAGAAAGTTGTAAAATGTTCTAGAAATTTCTAGAATGTAAGGGAATCCAGGAGAATTAAAGGGAATATAAGGAAATCTCATAAATTGTAAGAGAATCTAGGAAAATATACAAGTCTAATGGAATCTCTTAAAATCTAATTGATTCTAAGGGAATCTTCATAATATCTAAGGGAATTTAAGAAAATCTTGATAAATCTTAGAGTTTTTTTAAGATTTTGCAAAGAGCGACAATAGAATGTTCTAAAATGTTTCATAATAAAGGTGTACAATATAAATCTTGAAAAAAAAAATGCTCAGGGCAAGCACCTCAGTCTAAAAATAGAAAATATTTCCTTGTGTTGCACAGATCCAAAATAGATTATTTTAGAAGGTTTTAAATGCTCATGGGTAAGCACCTCAATCAAAATAGAAAAATCTAAGAGAACCTAGGGGAATTTTCATGAATGCTAAATATAATACATAGAATGTTGAAGAATATAGAGGAATCGCAAGAGAATCTCAGTAGAATCGTTGGTCACCGTAAGAACATGCTAAAACTAGAACAATGCGCCGTAGGACGTATTAATTTTCTTGTATATATATACTGATATATTGACATGTGCAGGCCAGTAAGCAGTTCGTGACCTGCCCATGTATAGAGGGTTGCTGATGGCCCAACTTCTTCAGCTTCATTTTGTCTACATGTGTTGCTTTTATTTGTCACCGTGATGTTTCAAATTGGACTTCGGTCAAACTTTTTTTGATGATAACTTTGTGAAATGCACCTTGGTGCCTAAACTCTGATATATTTCAAACTTCAATGTACTACTGTCCAAAATAAGGAATTATCTTCCTTTCTTAAGTATACTTTCTCGTATGTCAGTTTCTCCCTGGTTAGCTAACCCCAATGCTGAGGACAACATTATTTATAAGGGGGGGAGAATGTGACGTTCCATGTATTTATACGGGATACGTATAAATATACTGACACGTCACTAGTAAAGGTACGCCACCATGGGGTATTTTAACCTAAGGGGGTGACAATCATTAAAGGATAATTGTCCAATTAACTTAATTAAGCTAATTAAATATTTAGGAAGGCGCCACCTGGCTGACTTCGATTGGCCAGCATGGGGATGCTAATTTGGGTCATCTAACTTGACCCCTATCCCATGTACCACAAATTCGACCCAGGAGGAGCAGCTACTGAGCGCCAAGTTGCTCAGCGCCCAACTTTGCTGAGTGTCCAATTCAATTGAAAGGCCCCCGGTTCTTTGGCGCCCAAGTCCAGGGAAGATGGAGTTACCGAACGATAATGGATCTAGCAGGAACTCAGGTGGGTGGTTAGTATAGCTTGATGTTTCTAGAGTAGCGCCCCTGTTGGGCACTTGTTGTGTTCATTTCCTCTGTTCTCTCTGTGCTTTACCTGTAGGAACTAACCCTTGATTGCATCCAAAATTTCTCGGCGGTTTGATCTTGTTCTCGCATCCAAATTTCGGCGGTTTGATCTTGTTGCCAATCCGACAGTATTTATATAAAAGTAAAACCTCTACTATGTCTTTTTGGTCTTTAAACATTGCTCTTGAGAATCTGTTTTGCCCATTAAGTTCATTGAAAGCTTTATAGGCTAGTTGGTTAGCACTTGAGCTTTTAAGCCACAGAGTTCAGTTCGAATCCAGTCTTAGGCATAAGTTTTTGCATAAGTACTCCTTTTGGACCTTCTCTTATTTAAGAGGGATAGAAGGGTCAGATAAACCCTCCATTTATATTAGTTGTTATCTTAAGGTTTCCACCATACCATAGCACACCGTTATGTTTTAAAGTATTGACCATGCATTATTGGAACCGTAGAGTCCATTCTTTAGAGTTGTAGACTTGCATATCCTTGTTAGGCATGGTACTGGGAACTATACTTGAATAGTTATTGATAGGTTCGGAGCTATCGAATCTAGTCTATAGTATTCTCCTATGTCTTGAAGCCTACTTGATTCTAACTATCGAATCTTGTTGTAGGTTATAGTTAAGTGATCGTCCAAACTATTGTGTCATGTCTTGGATTAGTAAGGTGACTTGTTGTGTATGTATCTCCATGGCATTGTTGTTAACCTATCTATCTGCCTTGACCGTATGCTGGCCATTGTGGCATGTATTTCCTGGTACATTACTGCTAGCCTAGAGGGCTAGTATTTGAATTGAGTATAGAGACTCTACAAACCCTTTTAAGATATCTTATTATAGGGTGGGATCATAGAGTTCTTTGCTCCAGGGTTGTACCATTGTATATGGCCTAGTTCACTGAAGCTTTGAGAATAGAGGCTAGCTTGATAACCATACCATAGGAGGTATACCGCCAGTATTTTGTTAGAGTAGCATGTGGATTCTATGATGCTAGAATAGATGGCGCATGGGTGTTGTGATCTCTTTTGCTATGGATATGGTAAGGACCATCTTGTGGTATTAGACGTCATGATGAGGTAGAATGAATGTCATTATCTCTAGACATTAGTTTGATTAATAAGATATTACATGAAAGTTATGGTTGCTTATATGTTAAGGGAGTTCATGTTCTTGCTTTGAGATGTGCAATGAGATGTTGTCACTTGGTTATGAAATATCTTGATGAACCTCATTCTATTGTATTGCATTGTTATGTGGTTATTCTTGGAAGTAAGATGCATGAGGATTCTATGATATCTCGTATTGGATCAACCTGTAAGGTTATTGGTGATATTCTGTGACGTTCCATGTATTTATACGGGATACATATAAATATACTGACATGTCACTAGTAAAGGTACGCCACCATGGGGTATTTTAACCTAAGGGGGTGACAATCATTAAAGGATAATTGTCCAAATAACTTAATTAAGCTAATTAAATATTTAGGAAGGCGCCACCTGGCTGACTTCGATTGGCCAGCATGGGGATGCTAATTTGGGTCATCTAACTTGACCCCTATCCCATGTACCACAAATTCGACCCAGGAGGAGCAGCTACTAAGCGCCAAGTTGCTGAGCGCCCAACTTTGCTGAGTGTCCAATTCACTGAGCGTCCCAGTTTGCTGAGCACCCAAGTCCAGGGAAGATGGAGTTACCGAACGATAATGGATCTAGCAGGAACTCAGGTGGGTGGTTAGTATAGCTTGATATTTCTAGAGTAGCGCCCCTGTTGGGCACTTGTTGTGTTCATTTCCTCTGTTCTCTCTGTGCTTTACCTGTAGGATCTAACCCTTGATTGCAAAGGTGAGTTCTCTTTATCCCTGATTTTGGTCTTGCTCTTAAAGGATGGATTGATAGTTCTTTGCATAGTATTACTCTTCAAATGGGGGAATTAAGGGGGGGGTAGAGACCTCTGAGCCATGTTTAGTAGTATGCTCCTAGGTAGATCCCTGTATTTCCCATTAGTTGCGGCCTGTGTACAGGAGACCACCGGGTCGTAGATGCTATGGAATGGCTTAGCACCAGAGAAGGGACGCAGTGGTGAAGTGGGGGTGGGGTCTTGCACGAACATAAAAGGCTCCTGAGACTCCTACAGTGGGCTAGGCCTGATAGCCGGTCACGTAGAGGGCCTGGTATGGGTCTGACACTCCCTGGGTGCGGAGGTGTGACCCGTATGGGGCACCCTGCACTTTGAGTAGATTTAGGGTGAGTAAGTCGGGTACGGATGCGGGGGTCGCTGATGCGGCACGTATTCTCTAGCTCACCCATGGAACCACTGTGATCCTGGAAGGGGACACTTCCCTGACCTGCCTCATTGGACCAGGGCTTCATGACCCCTGGAGTAGGCTCGAAGGGTGATACCTTGAGTCTGCATCTCCGGAAGGCTATAGTGATGCCATAGCATGAATCAACCCATCTGCAAAGTGTGCACAGGAGGGGCGGATGGAGTGGACAACCCTAGCCGATATTCTATGCCAGCCAACGCCATGTCAAGATTCGGTCTGCTGATCTCTTGAGGCCTAGCCGTCAGTCGATCCTCACTGGAGTCTGAGCCGGGGCAGAACCATGGGGTTTTGGGGTGTTTTCTCTAGTATTTAATGTATATTCTTTGCTGTTAGTACTTGGATGGATGTGCCACCCTTCGTGGTGGTTATTTGTATATGATTTATGCTGTGTGCTAACATGTATTCACGCTTCCGCGACTTAGGAGTCCCATTGAAGGCGTGGGCCGAATGACCCCTCTGTGTCCACTCGGGCATCTATCTATAGATGGCCCGGGATAGACGGAGGGCCCTGCTCATGGTGAGATGGTTGCCATGGGAGGGGAAAGTCCCCGTGTGTATACGGCCGGGTGTCGTATATATTCAGGGAGCATCACATATTCTATCTTGTAAAGTCATGATGGATCTTGCATTGCAAACGGACCATCTTCGGAGGGGTGGAATGGCCATGAGACTCCGCATCCGTTCTAGATGGCTAGACGGATGGCATGTTGCATTTACGGCCCACCTTCGGAGGGGTGGGGTGGCCGTGTAACTCCGCATCTGAGCCAGATGGCCTGGCGGATGAGTTAAACCCTGTACGTACAGATGGAGAGAGTGGTCTCCTTGGGGTCGCAACCCAAGGATTACGCTTGGCATATGTGCATGCATACAGAAGATTGATGTGAATGTAAACATGCTTGTAGTATGAGTTCTAACTAATGCAGGGGCATAGAGGAGCAGGTAAATCTATTGTCTTCTTATCTTGGATGTTATATGCTAGATTGCTTTGTGGTTGATGTTGTGAATGCTCCCGAAATGTTTCCTCCCCACTTAGTCCTTGTGGACTAACCCCCTTGCATTGTTTGTTTATGTTTAAGAGGGTACGTCCTGAGCTGAGAATGCAGTATTTAGGGTAGTTTTCCACTCGCAATTAGGTTAGGTTAACTTAACCAGTTAGTTATCTCTTAACTTAATGGAAAGTAGGCTGTGATTTCCCATTAAAGTCATTAAGTTAATACTAACTTAAAGGATTGTGAAGATATGCATTCGCACTATACCAATTATGGACCACTTAGGTTAAGCTCATGAAATCAACTTAACCTAACCTTTATAATAAGCTTGTGCTTCACACTAGTAGTTAAGAAGTTTTGTTAGGTTAGAGATAAATGTGTTCGTTTCTCACTTCAGTTAAGAGATACGGTTAAGTTAAATGGTGGATATGACTTTTTTTTTTGTCAAATTACTATTTTTGTGAATTACTTGACTACCTAGTAAAATCTAGTAAAGTGGTTGACTCTCTAGTCAATGAGTTGACTTTTGGTTAACTTAGACACTTTCTCGCCAATCAATTGACTTGTAGTCAACTCTCTCCATTTTAATACTTACGTGACCAGTCAATCAATCATAAAATTCAATCTATCAAACTAATAAGACACTTGGTCAACTACTTAGCATCCTTGTCAAAATTACGATTTAAGAATCTAACCTAACTGGAACCATTTCTCACTCGTAGTTAAGTTAGCTTAATGCTTAACCAAAAAGTTAGAAGTTAAGTGGACCTTGCTTAGGTCACTTAACTTTTGCACTAGTTGGTTAAATATTTTTAAATTTGGTTAAAAAAATAACTTAACTTTTTTTAGTGAGAAGGATGCTCCGTTAAGTTAATGAACGGTTAAAAATTAACTGGAATTAACTTAATTGATATTAACTTAAGGGTCAGTGGGAAAGCAAGTTCCAGTTATTTGCCCTATTTAACTTAACTTAATGGCAAGTGGGAAATGACCCTTAAGGGATAGTCTGGGGATGACGTTGTGCCAACGGAGTCCGGGGATGAGGTTGCTATGGAGGGATGTTTTCTGAGGCCCTAGTGGAAGTTGGAATAGGAGACCTAGGAGCGACCTATTTGGCTAGTGGAAGTTGCTGGTGTCTCGCATGTAAATTTATGGTTTAGCAAGAGTATATTTTATTGGCAAGTATATAAACCTCATGACTGTTAACTTAGATGTTAACATGTTGGTGCAACGGCGTAGGCCAAGGGGCTAGGTCCGTTTCAGTTGGTATCAGAGCGGAAAGTTCCGACACCTTCGGGCCGTGGGAATTAAGGGCTAAGAGTTCAAGAGATTCTACTATAAAGTAGAACGGTTTGTTGGTTGGTAAATGCACCAGCCATTGGCAACCAAGTTGAGTTAAGAGGAACAAGAAACGAACATAGGTCTAAGGGAGTGATAGTGTCTTAATTTTTTATTATTATTCTATGTTATGTAAGGTAGAAAAGCTAACGGAATGCAGTTCATCAAGGAGCTAAGCTCGGTCGAAAATTACCGAAAATAGGATCAAATGTTAAAGGATGTTTTCATGCAAGGCATGAACAACGGGCCATGATAATTGTGAAGGTATGTTCCTACAAATTTCGATAACTGGTAGATTGTCTAATGGTGGACCACGTTGCCGCGTTATTTTAAAGTAGACCATGTGTAGGGAGTTGTAGTGCTTCAGCAAAATGAGTGCTAGGGTTGTGAGGGCCCATGAACAGTGCTTAAAGAGGTAAACTCAAGGGTTTAGGAAGTTATTAGCTCTATTGAGTAGGTTGTTTTTGTGAGAAGTCACAGTAAACTATGTTCATAATCTTTTAGGTTCCCTTGAATTTACTTGTGCGGGTTGTATAGCCATAAGATACGCAGATGGGGGATGTGATTATGTTTTTATTTGTCACTCTTGGATTTGGCCACCCAAGATGTGTCATATGAATACATATCTAGTCCGAGCTGAGTATCTCTCTTTCTATAGTGGGCTTAGTAGGAAAAAGTAGGTTAACTCTATGGTGCAGATGTTTGTTACGTTAGCTTGGACATGTATAGTAAATAATTTATACGAATTTCATTATAAGTTTAGTTCCAAACTTTAGATATGCTAGTGGCAAGGTTGATACACTTAGTTGTATTTTAAGTATGTGGTAGATTCAGTTGGGACTGCACCAATTTGGACGAAAATAGTAGAGCTTAAGCCTATATGGGTTAATGAGAAAGTTGTTGTATAATGTGGAAGGGTATTGGGAATACCCATGTTCTATTGCATTGTGGCGAAAATGTGCAATTGAGGAGACTGCATCATACCATAGCAGGGGCTGAGAATTGCGAAAAGCCATACGTGGATAAGAGACGTAAAACCCTAGAGTTGGCTAAAGGTTAGTCTTTTACATTTAAAAGTAATAGAAGAAGTGTTAGACCGCATTGAAGCAGTGCCTTACGGAGTAGAGTTACGCCACATATTAAGGTTGGAGAAGCATGTGTACCTCAAGTAACTCATGAGGACATGAGTTGAATTTTACAAGGGGAGAATGTAACGAACCTAGTGGCCTTGTGTGCATGACATTCGTAAGTTACCTGAAAGTGGCTTACTTTGTCTCAATATAGAATGGTGTAGATTATCTAACGACCTTGTTGATATGCGTCCATGGGTTATGCTAGTAGTGGCATTTAAAAGTATAGAAATACATTAGCAAAGGTCATATAAGCAGAAGGTGTAGATTATTTTTTTTTCTTTGAAGGACGACAATCTATTATCAAGAAAAATCAAGATACATACAAGGGACCTGTGACATGGGACTCAAAACCTAGAGGACGAAGTAGTCCACTAAGCAAAACCACCCATAGACAGTATATACTCAAACTCCTTGTGCCACCTTGAGGCGTTTAATGGCCTCATCACAATCAACATGGTCTACCACATCGAGATGATCATCAATAGACATCAAATTATCATGCCACTGAATAGAACGAGGCGGGATAGCCTCGTGAGATGACATAACAGACTTCTTCCTTGCCGCCTTCTTCCAATTGACTTGCTGCCATGACTCTTTTGCGCACAGAAGATTAGGACCATCAGCCATAACAACCTCAGAAACATGAGAGGAAGAAGCATCAACATGGAGAGAAGAATGAACTATAGGTACAGATGATGGCGCTAAAGACGACACTGTCGGAACTGGACTTAGAGCAACTTCCATGGATGAGGAGTGCAACACAACTGGTAAAGGTTGATCATGAATAGATGAAGGAGTAACAACGGGAGCTTGAGCCTGAGAAGAAGGTTGAATAGATGCCTGAGACACACGAGTGCCTCTACGAAAGCTAGCAAAAGCCTCCTTGTCAGGAAACAGACGGGCTAATTCTGGACCATTCAAAAGCTTAAGATCCAACTTCTTATACCAAGGCCCACTTTTCACCACTATACAATGCGTAAAGCCGAGTCCACCGCATTGAGACACAAATCCTCGGACCGTTCATGATGGAATGTGAGATATGAACCCCAAGACCGGTTTGCAATTGCAACTAGAAATTGATGGGCCATTAGATCGGGAGGAAGATTAGGTATCGAGAACCAAAGAAGGCATCTTTAATCGTGAACCATATCAGTGTAAAACCGGAGAGTAATCTTGATACATCATATAATCCCCACCAAGTGGATCAATCCCTCTTGATACCAAAGAGTCCACTTTGCATCACTACTTTCAAACATAATAAGAACAAAGTTTTTCGCCAACAACTTGATGGACTTTGAAAAGGAGGAAGTCAAGGCGTCTCAAAAAGCCGAGATAACCAAATACGAAATCGTGAAAAATCCGGATAGCCACCAAGAAAATAACCAAGGACTGCACATGAGGATAGGTTCTCAAAGACACTTAATATGAGCTTGATGGTCCACCTCAACCACAGGGAATACCGAAGCTTGAACTACATCCCCGTCAAATGACCGTAAAATATATCATCATCGAGGCAATTGTTGTTGAAGCCGAAGTCGTCGAGCTTTCAATGTGTCCAAGATTGCGGACAACTCATCCTTACTCCCCTTCGACAATACACCTGTAAAAGCGGTTGCTACCCTTGCCTTTCTAGATGCACTAGATATATCTTTACAAAGTCAATCACTAAATCTTTGATATGAAACTTTTGTAACAGAATCCGATGACTTCCAAGCACTATCATTTGCCTGGGGCTGAGCAACTACCTTAGGACTGGATTCTGTACCTGCTTGATGCAAATTCCCATTAACTTCCACTCCCTTACTCGCAACGCCTTGCAAGGGAGGAAAATCCCTTTCTTCGAGAACCCCTGGAGCAATCACCAACAATGGCAAAGAACTTCCAACTGGATTATTTACCTCTTTTTGCACAGTATCTGGGGGATCACGTATCACCAAATTGGCGGTAGCTTCACGCCGCTTCGCCGCAGCCTTAGAAGCTGGAGCAGTATCTGTCTTCCCCATCTCTACTAAAAGTGGCCGAAAAAACACAGGCCCAAATCCGGCCACCAACCTGATAACAAACCCTAATAAAATTTATACTGATGACCCGATGCCATTGTTCTATATATACCATAAGTAGAAACTTAGAAGCTAGACAAGGTTTAGTTTTTTGTCCCTCTTTTACATTTCTTCACATGTTTCTCCTATTTCCATTTCTGTTTTGTTTGTTGTCTTATCATTTCATTCTGCAAAATCCCGCATGATGTTCTTTTAGTTAAGACTCATCTGTTTGATTCAAGGGTCCATATTGTGATCTGTCTTGTAGAGAATCTTGAACTCGACCTAGACCCCAAACATGGTTGCCTGGGGGTGTTGGGGGAGGGGGGGGAAGGAGCTTAGTTCTTTGTCTCACTCAGTTTGTCATGTTTTATAACAATTGTTCTCCATCAAGTTATTGTACGATTAGCTCTCTAACAAGGAGGGACTCCTGCCACGAGCCTTCTTCATATGATTTTGATGCAGAAAGAGGTCGCCCCAGCTCTTGAGCACAATCAACATCTCCTACCCCACGCTCACTCTCTCGAATCTCCACCTCATCAGTCCCTGCCTTATTCTTTGCCTTATGGATCACCCCATCAGACACCAGTTTATGTACTCCACCTCAATATTATGCCACTTTTGAAAGTATACTTCACATCCCTCACTAGGTTCTTGGATATCTGCAATTCCCTCTAGAACCGGACCATGTTCTTTTGTTTTATATGGGTGAACTACGAGTCAATGAGGATGGTGACCCTATACTTGAAAATCCTGACTATCGTTGACCTCCTATCTAACTTCCTTTTGGTGCTACTATTATGAATCATCTCTCCGACACCCATTCGGGACCTCCTCAACTCAAGCCAAATGTCCTCTTTGACCCAACTACCAACACAGATCCTGGTGCAAAATTACTTTTTCCAACAACATGTAGGCACTCCTTTGCCAAGAGTCCTTCTCCAGGACCTCCTTCACGAGGTAGTTCCCCGGTCACGGGTCTTAATCTTGAACATATGTGTCCGATTTATGGAATGATTAACAGCAAACCTACTCGGATCAAAGTGTTGATGCCCACATTGAAGAGTTTGAAGCTTCCACTATCCTCATCGGACACCAACAACCATATATCAGGTTTCATATATTTTCCACTGTTGTGGGATGCTCCATCAGTGGCTCATGAAAAATAAAGCCCAATAGAAACAAAGCTAGTTACAAAAGAAATGGCCTTTTTGTCACACCATGGCTTCTGCTGATGATCAACAGATCCTCACGCAACTCAACGAGATGCAACAACAATCCGTAGGATCTGCATGCGACTTTGCTGACCGACTGCTAGTCAACATTAGCAAACTTAAGGAATACTCCACCAAAAGCCAAATGCTGGTATGGTTCTTAAAAGGGCTTTTACCAGCTATTCGACTCATGACATAGTACTTATATCTCTTTGAAAAAGACCATTCATCTTGCCAATCATAATGTCTCTTCTGTTGGCATATCGCCTATAGGTCTTCTTTTTATGAAATCTATTCTTGTTGCTCAGAATACTATGCAACCATAGTCTCCATCATGGCCACAACACAATCAAGTCTGGTGCGATCTCTGCAGATATCAACGACATTTAGCAAATGCAATTCCATGCTGGGTGGTACACATTGCAGACACTGCAACATGTGCATCCACATTGCGAAAGAATGTACGAAGTCTCATCCCACTTCCTTTTGGCAAAAATGGTCTATCATGTCCAAACTATTGTGTGCTCACTATTGTGATTGAAGAGAGCATGTAGAAACAAATGCAGATTAGATCAAAGTATCAAAGACGTTTTTGACCAGATGAAATTATAATTGCCAACAATAATATTCAAGGAAATTTCCACTACCTGCAAGCATTAGTTGACTTATCAATCTCATTCCAACTTGCAATATTCATAAAAATTCTATTACCATCCATTTGGCACACTACAATCTCTTCCCCCATTACTCGTCCCTTGCACAACACATGCTATCTATGGTTCATGCCATAAGATGCTTTCAATGTAAAACCACCACAAATAAAAACCTCTGTATGGGTGTATCCTCATTAGTCCGATTCTCTACAACTTTCTATGTTTCATGGCAAAGCGAGACATAGCATTGCCCTGGGCGAACTGAGCTTTGTCTCCACGATAGATTCAGACCTGGGAGTTGCAGATGCTTCGCGATATCATCTGGCTTCGTCCTTTTCTGCGCTTCTTTGTCTTCTTGTGCTAACCTTGTTCTTGGTCTGTATTATTAGAATTGAGGGAATGGGAATGGATGCAAACATGCACCAGAGGTTTTGATGACATGGCAAGGGAGGGAAGTTGCAACAACTCATAATGGGAATGTGCCCTAAGGCCCAGATTCCACCAATTTACGTTGGTTTCTAATCTTGATGGGAATTCATTGCAGAACGACACCTTTGCTAATTGAAGCTCTAGTCTGTCGAGCAAGGTCCCTCTCAGTACATTCTAGTGTGACTTCACATCATGATCACGGAAAAAATTAGTGGCTATTAATAGCCAAATGGCAATTTTCTAGGGGGTCTAGACAATTTTTGCAGCGAATTTTATGAAGGGGGAATTCATCTAAAAAAATAAAAAATGGCCATAGCTAAAACAAGTACTACATTATTTTTTTAGGATTCAGCAAACTATTTTCCCTCTTTTCCTTAAAGAAAAAGGGATTAATCTTTCTTTATATTACAATATTTATATCTTAAATCATAGCCAAACAAAAATAAATTCTTATTATAGGCTTGGACACATCCCTATCTACCATCATTGGTAATATAGTTTTTTAAACTATGAATTTCTATTACATATACCACATATGCATCTTTAAAAAGGAAATGTAAGAGATGGCCAATATCTCTCTAGATACCGGAGTTGGGTGCATAACATCTTCCTTTAAGGGTTAGAGATAAGTGCAATTTGATCATCATATTTAAAAGGTGTCATTGCATTGAATGCAGTTCAGATTATGGATGCTATAAGCTATGTTGTGAGCTTCTGCTAAAAGTTTTTTAATATTATTGTATGTTCCTTGATTGTTGATTATTATTTGTAATAATTGTAGTACAATACATCTAAAGCTACATAATTTAATTTACATTTTTTGCTTTTTCCAGTGAAAGTTTATAGTACATAATTCAAAAGTTTCGTCAAGTCCAAATATATATAAATGTAATAATAATAATACTAATTTTTTATTTTTTTTTATGAACGCGGACCTTTATTACTCAAAAGAATACAAAGAGTACATGGGGGACTTAAAACCCAGTGGAGAAGATGTCCACTAGAGCAACACTACCCACCACATACATAACATAGAAAAGCAGAGAATACATATCACCACGAGCACAACTGTTTGCTATGAGTAGGTCTGAATCTGAAGATATTGCTCCTAAATGACACTCTTGACGTCATCCTTTAAGAAATAACACTTGTACGCCTTCACAATGTAACTACGAGCATCATTAAGCACTTGCGTATCTGAAAAGACCTGTCCCTTGAAAATGAGGAGATTTCGCTCTTTCAGATGGACCAGCTGATCCAAGCAGATGCTAAGTGGAAAACCCTCTTTGCCAACTTGTCCCAAGAACTAGGATAGACTGACAATAGGACCTGCTGACTATTCAAGTCACAATGGAAAAGACTCAAAAGCCACTGCCAAGCAAGTCGAACATGGTGACATAAGAAAAAGCAGTGCTCAATTGTCTCATCCCTCTGCACGCAAAGAGGGCAGATCACAGAGACTTCTGGACGAAATCGATGAACAACAGTGTTTACCCGCACGCATCTATGAGTGATCTGCCACTATAAAATAGATAGCTTAGGATGGAGCAATTTATCCTACACCCATCGCCAAATTGCTTTACGATGAGGCTCAGGGATAACTAAAGGCCACTTTGGCGATGGAGGCAACACTTCAGGATGAAGCAAGACCACATACATCGAGTGCACCAGGTGCTCCTCCTTAACACTGCCATGAACCACCCAGAGCTAGGGAGCCACGTCTTGTGGGTATGGAGGAAGTGTAGCAGCTACTTTTTCCCAAATGCCACGGTCCCAACGAAGGAGGAGGAATTTCAATTTGAACTCATTCGACGTCAACAATCTTGTCTCATTATACCATGCAGATACCGTGAGCACACCTGCTGCTCGCCACCGATGTTGCGTCAATGGATGCACAGAAGAAACCAAGGGACAATCTGCCTGGCCGTTACCCAAAGGGATCCACCAGCAACTGGCCGTAGGATCTGTGTGGGCCATTGGATGGAACTGAAACAAAGCGCGCAGTGTCTCCCAAGCAGCTAGCAACCCCTTAAGGAAAGGAGATGCATTAGGATATGGACAAAGTGGGTAGAATAATGCCCATGGGAGGAGTGGCTTAATGGATGGAGAGCCAAAGGAAATGCACATCTGTAAAGACTGGTGATTGAGACGCAGACCTGGAGAATTATCAGCGTTATTTAGAGTCTGCCACATGAACTTAGAAATCAGCACCTTGCTCTGAAGAAGAAAGTGAATAATAATAATAATAATAATAATAACTTTAGCCAATGTATATCATAAAATACTGTAAAATTTTGAAAAATAGCCAAACTATTTTTTATGAAAAAATATATAATATGCTTATTTTTCCCCCGATCATGATCTTCCATCAGTGTTGAGCAAAGTCTGGGGAACACTATAAACCAACCGATTGAAATTGCAAATTTTTGGGTTGCCCCTAGGGGGGCAAACCCTTGTTTATGTGGGCTTTTGGCATATCCTAGGTATATGATGGAATATACCTAGGATATCTTTATGGATTACTCCAAACCTACTCTTACACAAACTCTGGCCGCCATTGTTGCCGTGCGGCGGTGTGTGGGAACTGGATAACCGCACCGCCAAGCATTAGAGCGAGGTCCATAAGTCGTGTGGGAACCGGTGTTGGAAGAAGGGGAAATCGGAAGAATTTATCTCCCACCAAGTTTAGAGCGCGTCGCCCTATTTCATATCGAAAGCGTGAGGAGAAATAGCGGATGAATGCAGGATTAGGATGAGTAGGAAGGAGGAGTCGTCAACACACAGAAGCTTTGGGCATGGCGTCATGCGGCAGAGGCATTTCTGCAGATTCGACCCAATGTTTATCTGGTGGCAGAGGCAAAAATGTGGATGGTAAGTTTGCTTCACTAATCTAACTTCGAGACTTAATCATTTCATATTTGCGCTTTAATATCTTTGGAAAGATCTAAGTCTCAGAATGTTCACATTTTGGCAGAGTTACGGAGCGATCTGGTTAATGTTTGAAAATAAATGTAGCCAAGATTGATGCTTTGATCCTTGACAGCTGTGAGGTAAACGCAATGCAAGCATGCTTTGGTTTTCCTTTAAAGTCGGGCTTCCTAAGCCTTGATGTTTGCTCTAGTGGATTGTAACATTGATAGTAAATGCATCTCTGTTTTGGGTCCTATTTCTTATATTTGTTGCTATTAAATCTTGCAGGTGGAATTATCTCAAGCAGCTCTATATTGTCGTAGGTTGTTAAGCGTTGATGCCTCTTATTGCATAGTTGATCCTTCTGCAGCAACTAGGAGATGACTGTTTGGCAACCACCGCAAATGCATGTCCCATGATACAATCACTTATATTGGCTTCTTGCCTGTTTGTGGGGCCAGTGGAGCTGTTGGCGCTGCACAGACTGCATGTATTGAAAGTGTTGGACTTATTGTATACTTTTCTAACGAATCTGTCACCCATGTCTGCAAGATGCTCTTATTTGAGGGTATATATTCTACTTTTCTCAAAAAATTTTAAGAGGATGTTAAATGTTGATGATATTTGTCTTGTGTTTGTGCTTCTATAGGTATTGAAGGTTTCAACATGCAAATATCTTGCCAAGATGCCCTGGTTGCCTTGCTTGATTCATTAAAGTAATTTCGTGCAACCACTGTTCTTATTCATGGATACATTCTGTTCAATACAAGCCATTGTCAAGGTATTTCCTTCCTTTGTTCTCTTGATCTTAGATAACGATGATGCACTCTGTAGGTTAAGGTCTTGCTAGGTTTTGTTTCACTTTCGCATAGCTAGATAGGCTATCTTTGCAAATAGCTTTATCACCATGCTAAGTTTCGTGTTTTGGACATCATGCTTAGGTCATGAGCATGTAATCTATCAAATGTGTGGTAAACAAATGATTATTCTGCCTGTATGATTTCTTAAAACATTTATTTTGTTAGGAACCGATCGACCTAGTGTCTAAGTCAATCGCTACGATAATCATTAAGTCGCTGCCAATGTATACGACTCCTTCTATGCTGATTGACGATGATGCTGGTATCTCTAATGATGTTAAATTCTTATTTAAACTTGGTGTTGTCCCTTTTTTCCAGTTTGGAAGTTTTGTAAGATTTGCATTCATTGTCCCATGGATTCAAAACTTTTTACATGGCTTTTCTAAAAGCCAGTGTAAATCTATCTCGTTTCCATCTCGGTTTGGGCAGCATACTAAGGTTTCCAGTTTGGAAATGCACTGCAAAAGCTCTTTAGTTAGAGGTGTTGAAATAGCATTCAAGTGATTTTTTCTGCTGAATTGGAGGTATTTGCAAGATTGGACACACGCGTTGTGTATTTATAGTAAGTCTGTATCCTCCAAAGATGTCATTTCGAGGGCCTGCTCAAAAGGCTTAGATGTTCTGCATCTGTTCATTATACCTTTATGCGCTTTTTCAAGAGATCATAAAGTAGAGAGAGTCAGGAAAAACACAAGGTAACACTGTATGTTCTTGCAGACCTAGTCAGGGCAAGGTAGTGCAGAACATAGTTTTATGAGATTTGTTGATATCAGGACTTCACATATAGATGTGTCATCCTGCATAAACGTGCATTGCATAAAATTGACAATATGCAATGAATTCCAGAGTCCAAGCAAAAGCTGGATGCTACTTTCTACATGACAACGATTCTACATGTTATATTCCATCATTCAGTTTCTAGATGCTATTATGAAGCATTCATCTGCAGGACTCTCGGGTTATCAAGGAATATTGGCTCACACGATAAGAGGTTAGAATTGACACTAGGTTAGAATTGAATATCTATGTTCAGTGTGCATGCAATTCAAGCAGAGGATCTGCTGAAAGACCAAAGATTTATTTATGCAAATGAAGGGAGAAACCTTTATTTCTGCAAATGAATGGAGAAACCATGGCTTTGCACTAACTTTTGCTTGTGGTATTTGCAGGAAGCTTGAACTGATATGGCTGTGCAACAGTTTCAACAATGCACTCAAGCATATATTTGGAACTAGCAGAGTAAGATTTAGATCCGTCTTGCAATTCTTAGAGTTCGGAATGTCCCCTGCTTGATGCCTTGTCTAGCGAATGTCCCATTTCTTTTTTCAGTTGTGGCAAATAACTGCTCTGAGATGGCGAGCAACACTAGATTTGATCTGTTACTTGTGTAAAGCAGTTTTATATTTCTCATAAACGAGATTTCATTTCTGTTGGTTATATTCTTCGAAATATGCAGGCCTTGCGTGTTTTACCAGTTATGGTAATGCCTATGCCTGTGCCTTTGCCTGGTTATTTGTTATTTTCTTTGCTGTTGTTTTTTTTAAGTTGGTGGCACAGAGAATAAAGCAATAGAGGATTCACATTCTAATTTTCAACAAGTAACTATAAGCCACTGCAAAATATGTGGCCGTCAGCAAAGACATGGGGAATTGTTGATGATAGAAATATAATCATGGAAATTCTGTGACTTAGTAATGCAGTATTGGTAGAAAAGATTTAAGATAAAATGTATCACTTATAATGCTTGCACCTGTTGTCAATATTAAGGGCCAAAATTTGTTTTAATCTGTTTATGTAAAATAAATGGCTTGAGGATCAAGTTGTCCAGGTATTTGTCCCTGAGGATCAAGCAAAACCCACTTCATGTCATGGGGGCTTTGAGAAAAAGAAAACAAAGACAGGAGAAACCAAAGAATGAAATGCCAAAAATTCGAATCCAAAGACCTTACAAACCTCTGGTCTGTGAAGGGCTATAATCCCAAAGAACAAGAAACTCAAAATATCACTAACCATCTAAAGATGTTACGTGGACAATACATGGCCTTAGGCTAGGAAAACACTCGAATAGGTTAAACTATATGGTGTTCACCTAAACATTTGGATTACTTCTTTGCAATGATCTATCATGCATGTTGAAGTCAAGATCCATTGGAGTTTATATGATGTAAAGGTTTGAGGATACCATGTTGTCTTTATTACACACTCTTGTGTTCAACATCTATGTCGAATAGCTCTTCCCAGAAACAAAAATACTTTACACATATTGATTGTTTTTCAAGAGAGACACGTTGTTGGTTTTTAATGTTTGAGAGGTACAAAATGAGCATTTTTGTTCTGAACACTAATGGTCTCTAGTCACAATGTGGATTAATACATTTTTGGGTTGCCCCTAGGGGGGCAAACCCTTGTTTATGCGGGCTTTTGGCATATCCTAGGTATATGCTGGAATATACCTAGGATATGTTGTGACTGCTCCAAACCTACTCTTACCTGTAAACTCTCGGTCGCCATTGTTGCTGTGCGGCTGGTGAGGAGTTAGTGATGCAAATGGGTACCATCATCTTCACAAAATGGCAATGTTCTAAAATAGCAATTTTGATTGATTATAAAAACATAACTTTCAAGTATGATTTAAGCCACCTCAACCTCCGGCCACGGAGGGCAACCCTCCGTGCGCAGCACCTTGTTCGGTTAGGTTAATGCATCGTAGGAATTTTTTTGACAAGTTTTTTTAAGGTTTTGTATTAAGACAACAAAAAGTTCCAACTCTAAACATAACATATCCGGTTGGTCAAAGTAACCATAGAAATTTCCCGATGGGACCAAAAAAGTTTCCCCAACCCTACTTCCATCTTAAGAGCCGGATATGCCGATGGGACCAAAAAAGTTTCCCCAACCCTACTTCCACCTTAAGAGCCGGTTCATATGCAATGAAGCGCCATCACCGTCATGTAAAAAGGCTCACCCCTTTACATGGACCATCACCTGCCATCGCGGATTAGCACAAGGCAAAACACGGCCTCTCTCTACCCAGCCTTAAAAGAGTAGCGTCACATGGGCTTTTTGATTTGTCCCTACAACGACTCGGCCTAAACACTTTCAATTTTAAATTGTATACGTGGCTTCACGAGATTGGTGTTTCTGTAATTACCGATAGGAAGATGACCTGTTTTTGCCTTTAGGGCTTTTCCTGTTGGGCAGTATCGTGTTCTCCGTCGTAATACTCGGTAGATTCTTCACCTCTGTTTTTTATTTCTAACTGGGAAGGGAGTGGCGGGTTTCGATCCATTTTCTTGTCCTTTGTTATCTAGCTCAGCTTGGAGTTTGGATTCTAATTAACGTGTTTCCGCTTCCTAGGCCTGGACCTGCAACATGCGATATAGGATCTAGTGCAATTCATTGGATTTTGGAGATTATGGTTAGGGAACCCACAAATTACTGGAAAGGGATGTCTTCTTCGACGATGTCTGATTCTAGGAGGTAAGGGCAATCTCGGTGGCTTGTTTTTATAACTTTATTTGTAAGAATTGAGATTAGGAATTGGAATTTCCCCCCAATATGAACATCTACTTTGTAAAGGGATTATCGTGGCAACCGGAGTGCATTGCTAAGCAATTTAGAGGAAGGTAGTCTAAAGGTGCCAACATCATACTCAACAAGTGAAATTGCTGAACAAGAAAATGACCGGGCTATTGACGATCTTCATGATCGAGTTAATATTCTGAAGCGGGTAAGATCTTGTCAGCCTTGTAAAAACCTTTTCTTAGTTTCATCTTGTTCATACTTGAAGGCTATTTTGGAGCAACTGTGTTAAAAAAACGTTTTGATGTTTTACTATATGGGCAGTTGACAGTCGATGTTCATGAGGAGGTACAGTCTCATAATAAATTATTGGATCGAATGGTAAGCTCTATTTGCACAAAAATAATTTTTTATGTGTTCCATGAGGTTAAGCATTCTGTTTATAGGGTATTCACATGGAGTCTGCACGTGGGCAATTGTCTGGTACAGTCAACCGATTTAAAAAGGTATAGCCTGAACGCTGATGAATATTCTCAATATTTATGATGACTTATTTTTGCCAAAAATGCAGGTTTTTGAGACAAAATCAGGCCGAAACATGTTTACCATTATTGCCTCCTTTGTCGTTATCTTTTTCCTTGTATACTTCTTGGTAAAATAGAGAAGCATGTGGCCAAGAATCTTTTGGAAGCTAAATAATTGGAACTGTATCATAGATTTATACAATGTACATATGCTTAAGTTAGAAGCAAGGACTCCTGCACAAGCTTTGCATAAGTGAATGGAGATGCACAATTGTTCAATATTGATGGTTCAATAGATAACGGGTTTTGTAGCCGTGAGCAACCAAAGAATACGACTCTACCAACGTTTTGTTTTTAAGTTACCATATCGTTTTTTTTTAGCACAACAGCCTAACCTCGAGTCACATTATCTCGAACCCTAGCCTATCCACGTGTCCTAAAATTTGACATGGGCCTGTTACGAACCAAAGGATCTTGATCTAAATACATAGACGGCCCAGAAAAATAGTCGAAGCATCCCGTTTGGAGATATATGTGTCCCTTAGGATGCCTTTGCTTCCTTTTCCTTGACACATATATTGCAATTTCTGAAGCTTTGAAGAAATCCGGCAATCAGGTACTTGTTTTCATTTTACATAAAGCTATTTTATTCTAATTTATTGGTATTGGGTTCTAAACCCGACGAGGATGGGCCGCTTTCCAATCTGGCAGACATATCTAGTATGTAAAAGGGCCGATTTGAGAGAGATCTTTGAACCTGCTACAACTTCCAGCTAGGTAAGCATCCTCCGGCTTAGCTTCTCAAAGTCCTTGGGTTTTTTGCTGCAGTAATATAATTCTAGACAATCACCCGTTGTGTTGTGCTCTAAAAATGATGCTATCTTTTAAAAGTTCTTGAAGATTTATGTCGTTCATTTCCTTTTCAAATACAACAGGTTGTTGTGCATTTGTTGTTACAAAGCGTTGGGAGTTCCCTTCCTTCAGATCAAGAACAATAGTTGGCATCCTTAGTGAAACTCTCAACTTGGTTACTGGTAAGTCAATCACTCTCTTCAAGGCAGAGCTTTCCTCGTCTGTCATTGTCTTTCATCTGTACCGAATGCATAACCTTACTGCTTGTAAGAATCCCAACTGAGGGCTGCTTCAAATTGCCATGATTTTTCCTAAGAATCTGCAGTGTTGCACATTCTGCTCTAAGAAGTACATGACTAATCAGAGAACAGAGAATGCGATGTGAGATGGAGCAACTTTACCTGATTCACAGTAGCTTAACACATTGATGTGAAGATGCAAAGGCAGCTTGTAAAGGCATTGCATCCGCACCAAACAAACAACGTTCTGAATGCTCTTAGCATGCCTTGTCAACATCAAAATGTCGTAGATGTGAACAACTGCCTCGCATAGCAAGGAAAGATCGTTCGTTGGAGAATCTATATGCAGATGGACACAACCAAATATTAGAGATAGGATGCTTCAACTCTGCTAGCTCAGATGCAGTAAGAAGAATCAGATTGAGTGCCTGCATAATTGAGGTGAGTTGGTCTATGGGGCATAGAATCGATCGGTCTGTTTCAACACCAATAACTGCAATAGCAAATTTATATGCACATAACTTCACCAATTATATGTATCTCTAACATCATTTTCCAGAGTATCGCCAAGTGCAGCAAGTTGGTCCAGCCAATTTTTCGATTATACTATAACTTCCCAATGTTTGGAGCTCTGGATAAGTCTCCTCCTTCAGGGTATCCCAAGACCTCGTGATTATACACAAAGCTTGAACACAGCACTGGGCTTCTCATACTAAGAATCCAGAGGCTTATCATTTACTGTGCTTCTCATACTAAGAATCTAAGGGCTTATCATTCTTTTCTGTGCTCAATTCAACAGGGAGAGTCTTTGCATCCCCATTCCAAGTGTTATCATTCTCATCATTAAGAATCACATTGAGCTGAATAGCAAGGAATTAGCCGCAGCAAACCCCTTCAAACTAGTTGAGGAATTCACATGTTCAAATTCGAGATACTTCGAGGCACACCCTCCCAATCTTCAGTTTGATCCTAGAATCCTTGTAAACATATTTATAGTGCTGATCAGAAGTGCCAGCCACGAACCACAAGGCTTTAATACCAGGTCAAAGATGCAAAAATAGATGGCATAGAGATAGAAAATGCTCACAAAAGGAATACTTTCTAACTAGCTGGTACTAAGTTATATAGCCTTTATGTAATAAACGTAAAGCCTACTCTTCCACTAACTATGCCACTAATTTCAAACTCAGTAGTGGGGCTTGATATGCATGCTGTACAAACAGCCTCATATGCATCAGCATTAATTCATGGCTTAATGCTGAGATTTACATTTTGACAAAAAGATTGCAGAGACAAGCTTTAAGAAACAACATGCAAGCGTCGTATTTATTAACCCACAAGACTTAAGTAGGAAGCTAATTCTCAAACAGTCTTTGAGGACAGCATTTAATCGGTAAAAGGTTATGGAAGTATGCACAAATGTATATTTTCTTTTGTTTATCATTGCGTTTAAGTAATGTGATTGCAGCTCTCAATGATTTGGTTAGAACAAGAATTGGTGAGACTGTTGTTGTGCCAACTTGTCTTTGTTTCTGATCATGTATCGCAACAACTGTCACCACATGTGCTCAACTGCTATCTGAATCCATGTCTACTGGCATGACCCAGAACTAGTAGTTAATATGCTAGGAACCATCTGATCCATGAAACTTTCAGAATTTGCACGCACGCTTGCGATACACCCCAGTCCTGTAATACACGTCCTGCTTGTGATACACTTCCTGCATCATTAGAAGGAGCGGGTAAAGCAGTTTCACGACCCCACATTTCTCTTGGTCGAGTCGTTTCCCAACACCTGGCAATTCGACTATTGGCCTTGGATAATTAATACCAAGCTCGATTCCAGCTGCAGACAACACCATCATGCGAGCATTCCATGGTTGATGAATCCACTCGGATGGTAACCTTGAAAGTTCAAGCAACCAGCGACAGACATAGTCTCCTTCTGGGTCTAATTGATGTCCTTCTACCTGTAAAACATAATGGAAGCAATATATTACATGGAAATATTCTGCCATGTCTAATCTGCAATAAACTAGGCAAGCTCCAAGCCCTCCATGTCACTGCACAAGCCTGAAATGGCATTTCCAAAATAACCTCTTGTGCTTCTTGAAGATGACCTGCATGACTAAGCAAATCAACTATACATGCATAGTGATGATCGGTTATATCAACAAATAATTGTAACTCATTGAAGAAAAATAATGGTGCGTTGAGGAGGCCACTATGACTGCATCCAGAAAGCAGGCCATTAGAAATTGCAGGCATCAGTTGTAAATGCTGGACATATTCTTATCAAATTCACATTGCTCCAGTCAGTTACATGAACCATGCTACCACCTTTTTGTATTTGATCCTCATATGATAATGTTACTGTGTGAGGAATAATACGATCTTGTCAATGAGTGTGTTGCCTACAAAAACTTCTTTTCCAGGGCATAACTTTGTTATAGTAGCAGGCAAAAGAGGTCCCTGTGCTTTCTATAGTATTTGCGAAGGATAAGATGTTCCGTTTCCTTATGTAGGACCTATTAAGTTTTGCTCCTATATGTAAGAACAATATGTAGGAAGAGGTCTTGCTTCCATATGCTTTCCATCTGTAGAACAAAAAGTTGAAAAGGTGCTCTATTCAGGCTTAAAAATATGATTATGCACGTCTAGCCACCGGAACGACGATCTGGCCTAAGTCTTACAGGTGTGAACATGTGAAGAGAAAATGAATGGATAAGCATAAACATGCTTATAGTTTTTGAAATGCATAAGCATCAGAAATAAACAATAAACAACGCCCATAAGCATATCCCTTGGTAAAAAAGAAGGCAAGGGCAATGAGCCAAGGAATGGGATCTCCAAATGTCTGCAAAGGTTTGCATTTTGTTAAAAACTAAAGCTCTAAGACGCATTAAAGCAACTGCTCCCAAGGATAAAGGTTTTGTGATCAGTATAGTGGCTAAGAAAATGGCAAGCAACTGCTATGCATGTGTCACACGATGTGATGCTAAAACAGGCTTTTCTGCCCTGACAGGTGTTAGAATTGGTGGTCTTTCTACGCCATAAAAAAATCTTAACATGCCAATACCTTTAAATTTGAAAACTAGAATATTTCATAGACCTTTGAAAGCTATATGGTGTCTCTTCCATTTCTTTTATTTCTGTAGTAGTTTTAGGACACATCTGATATGGCATGACCAGTACCAAAGGAGTATCAAAAGGAGTATCAACTGTCTTACAATCCGCTCATTCCAAATCTTTCTAATATACTCTGAATGTTTGATGTTTGTGTGAGAATGAGCTTCTTGTTTTTTCCTGTCCCTGGATTGAAGAGGTCAGTCATTTTAAATTTGTGCTTCAGCATATCTTTGCTATAGTTTAGACATTCCATTGAGTTGGAAATCATAATGCAATCATCCACATATAGTCATATAGTGCAATGATGCAATAACTGCTATCTTGCCTTAGAACATAGATATTTCCATCACTTTGCAATTTATTAAAACCACATATTCTTAGATATTCATCCATGCAAATATACCATTGTCTAGGTGCTTGTTTAAGACCATAGACAGCTCTATTTAATTTCCAGACCAAGTTATTTCCAACTTCAAACCCTTGTGGCTTCTCCATAAAAATTTCTTCATCCAATTTGGCATTTAGAAAGGCAGTACTTACATCCATATGATGTATGTCAAGGTTTTTGGCATTTGCAATTGCTAATATCATCCTTAAGCTTGCTAGTTTAACTATTGGTGAAAAGGTCTCATCATAATCAAGTTCTTTCTTTTGGGAGAACCCTTTTGCCACCAATCTGGCTTTATATTTCTGCCCTCAGGTTTAAGTCTAAATATCCATTTATTTTTGACAATATTCTTTCCACTGGGTCTCTTAACTAGATCATAAGTTTGAGTTCTTTAAAAAGCATTCAATTCTTCTTCCATAGCTTTCTTCCAGTATAATGAGTCTCCAGTAGCCATTGATTATTCATAAAAAGAAGGCACATTTGGTTCTTAGATAGCCAAGATTTGTTCAAGTTCAGGTTCCTCAACAAGCCTTTTACTTTTTCCTTCATCATTTCGACCATATTTATTTGCATCAAATTGCAGATCATTTCTGAGTCTTTCTGCTTCAATTTTCCTTTTTCTAATTTTTACTATGTCACTGCCATGATCCACAGTAGACTGAATTTTCCCATTTATATCATTCCTCCCATTATCAGTCTGCTCAATTGTCTGCTCAATGTCAGTCATATTTTCAGACCTGTCTTCATTAGATTCTTTTTCATCAAAACTGACTGACCTTGTATGATCATTATTCCTTTTGTTTGAATTCACCATTTCTTTCTGTTTTTCCTTTTCTCTGTATTTATAAAAAGCATGCTCATCAAAGGTTACATCTCTGCTTAGTATGATTTTCTTCTTGATAGGCTCATACAATTTATAACCTTTTGAGTTTCTATCATAGCCTATGAGATAACATAAACAGGCCCGATCATCTAATTTCTTCCTAATTTCTTCTGGAATACGAGCATAAGCTGCACATCCATATACTTTGTGTTGATCAAAAGAGGGTTCAGTCCCATACCATAGTTTATCAGGTGCTTCCCCATTTGTACTCCTTGTGGGTAATTTGTTTTGAATGTTGACAACAGATTATAGTGCTTCCTCCCATAAAAAATTTGGCAATCCAGCATGTTTGAGCATAGACCTTACTGCATTAAACAGTGACCTATTCTTCCTTTCTGCTACTCCATTTTGTTGGGGTGTATGTGAACAAGTGAGTTGCCTTTTAATTCCAAGTTTTTGACAATATTTGTTGAACCTGTAAGAAATGAATTCACCTCCTCTGTCAGTTCTTAAACATTTAATTTGCTTACCAGTTTGTCTTTCTGCTTCAGCTTGGAATATCTTGAATGCTTCAAAAGCTTGATCTTTGCTCCTTAGGGTGTAGCATTTGGTTTTTCTGATTAAATCATCTATAAAAGTAATGAAATACCTTTTCCCATGTATGCTCCTTACATTTAAGTCACTATGAATAATTTCCAGAATTTCTCTTGCTCTCTTTGCATGTTTTGGAAATGGCAGCCTGCTGTTTTTTCCCAGTAAACAACCTTCACATTTAAAATGTCCTCCTTTACTTTCTTCCCCTATAATCATCCCTTTTTTAATCATGTAATTTATATTGCTTGCATGAGTGTGCCCCAATCTCTCATGCCACAATTGCAATGTAGGTATCATTACAGTATTGATTGACTCAGCCATATCATTATAAAAGCCAAAAAGCTTGCCAATGCGTTTCCCAAGAAACTTGATTTTATTATTCATCATAACTTTACAAAATAACTTTTCAAAGATCACTTGATATCCAAGATCTCAGTTGTGTAACAGAAATAAGGTTTTTTGACTATATTAGGCACACAAAATACTTTGTCAAGCATAACAATTTTTCCTTCCAAATCATACAGCTCCAAAAGACCTTCTTCTTCAACCTTCTCTAATTTTCCATCTCCCATTAAAACAAAACTGGAAATTTTTCTAGTCTTCTCCTTTAATCTGCATTTGGATTTAATCACGCTTCTTTCAGCTCCCCTATCTATGACAAATAGATTATCATCATCCTTAGAACAATTTTCAAAAACTGAGAATGTTTTTGAAATTATTACCTCTGCATTTTCGTCCATTTCTTCCTCAGGTTCTTCTTCATTTGCCTCTCTAGTTATGTTCACACTGGTTGGTCTTCCTCTTCCTTTGTTTCTGAAATTTCCTCTTCCTCTGGAATTTGTTCCTCTTGCACTGTATCCCCTGCCTCTAACAGCCATACCTTGTCCCCTGTTCCTATCTTGATCCTTTGGGCTGGAACAGTTAGCAGCAACAAGTACAAATCCTTGACAATTGAAGCATCTATTATTCTTAGATAACTTGGGACAATTAGCTTTAATGTGACCTTCTGCATTGCAATAAAAACAAGGACCTACTCGTCCTTTTCCCCCAGCATAAAGTATTTCACTAGCTTCCTCATTTTCTCTTTTTACTTTTCTCTGCTCAACTTCTGTCCTTAGCATATTCTCTGCTCTATTTCTAGTTTTTGCTACATTCCTTATTAGGACTGATAGGTGTTCATTGGATGACACAGCCCTAGCAATGGACAAAACTTGATATCTTTCATTAATGGCTACTCCAGCTCCATCTAAATCTGCTATGATGTTATCGAATTTATTAAAAAATTCTGAGACCTCATCATCCTCATTAAACTTCAAGCTCCTTAATTCACTTTCCAACACATCAATTTGTGAGGAGGTTTTGGCTTCATAATTTTTAAGCAAATAACTCCACATTTGTCTAGGCGTCTTACCTTTCAATTTGAGCATAATTGTTGGTCCAACTTTGCTACAGATAATGCCTTTGGCTTCCTTTATTTTTGCTGTTCTAGATGCATTGGATGAGCTCCCTTCTCCACTTGAATTTAAGCCTGAGTTTGCAGGCAAACCCCCTCCTCTAGCCTCTCCTGCAGTTGAACTAGTTGCAGCACTTGTAGCAGACATACTCTCTGCATTGTCATCATCTTCATTTGGATCTACTAATTCCCAAAGTTCCTCCATCTCTAAGATATGCATAATCTGGTTTTTCCA
Source organism: Isoetes taiwanensis (assembly GCA_021234155.1). Classification (NCBI taxonomy): domain Eukaryota; kingdom Viridiplantae; phylum Streptophyta; class Lycopodiopsida; order Isoetales; family Isoetaceae; genus Isoetes; species Isoetes taiwanensis. The sequence goes on along the minus strand of JAJEKV010000247.1, from coordinate 394,395 downwards.
GATTTGAAATCCTGGCCCTCCTTCAGCATCAGATCTGGAAAGGTAGGCTTTGCTCATCTCTGAAATTACTGAAGCTATAAGTGGATTTCCGTGTAAATTTTAATTTTTCATATATTTGTGGCGCTGGCCGTTTCATTTAGGTCGCTTACCTTTGATCCAATGCCTTACTTCATTCCTTGCAGGAACTTTGAACTTGCTAGAGTAAGGCCAAAAAGTTTGATATTAACGCCTAGTCTTGAGCAGATGAAGAAATAGAGCCAGTTCCAAAAGAATAGGAGTGGAGAAGGATGAGATAGAGGTGCACAAGCTTCTACCTGCTTTCTGGTGAATTTAGAGATGCCATTGAGATTAGTTAGAGGATAAATGTAATGATCCTGGCCAGTTGATGGGTCAGTATATGTACTCATGTACGTATATACAAGTATATACAAGTTTGACATGCATGCAAGATAGAACATGCATGTAGGATAGAACTAAAAATAAGCAAAAGCTTTATGATCTAGAGAGGCAAATTGAGAAAGAAGCTTTTTGGAGACGTGATGGCAGAGGAGGAATTCCATCGGTGGCAAAAGCTTGGAGCTTTCATCTGCATCGGATCTTTTTCTTATCAGGTGGGGTTTTGTTGTGATTCATCAGCTTGTATAGGCTGCCATGATTAGATTAAGGGAATCACTTGACTTAAAGAGATATGAAAGCTTGTATGTAGCGATCTTAAGAGAGCTTGAAAAAGGATGCTAACAAAACTGATCTAGCAGAGAATCATGCAAAAAGGTGCTAAATTTCAAGGCAAGAGCAGATGATTTACAGGAGCAATTATTGTTTTGGCTGAACCAAAAGTTGTTTGGGAATGATCTAGGAGCTTTATGGGAGCCCTTAAATCACCAAGAAAGCAAGCCATGGGTCGTTTTTATCCCAGGAATGATCAAACTCAGAAGTTAGTTGCTGCTGCAAAGGTTTCGATCCGCAATAGAATCTACCACGGTTGGAGTTGGGCCTCTTAGAAACACATTGAATCGACCTGGAACAGGTCGATTTAGGCTTGTTGTAGGTCGAATTGGCTGAGATACTCCTGTATCTAGAGAATCGAAACAGGAATCAGAGCCCAAAGCTGCACAAAATAGGTCTACGTTGCCTTTCGTTCTTCTGTTTTATTTTTTTATTTTTGTGTTTCTTTTTGTTAACATTGTTGACAATATTTGTTGTTAAACTTAGAATGAGTAAGAATATAAACCTTTGAGGATAGGGCTTAGTTACTTTGCATGAGTCATAGCGGAGAATTTTGCTTCAAAGCTGCTCTATATGATGGGCATGGATACGAGTTGTTATTTAGCTTAGATAATTATAAACGAGAATATTGTGTGAATTAATTGCTAACTAAAGGTAAAAGAATGTGCATAATTCTAAAGAGTTTGGGTCAGTGATAATTTTAGCTCCTGGAGATGGGGCTAGCCTAGGGATTGCTTGACAGGAATTTCAGGCAGTTGCAGTTAGGAGTCCTTACGGATTCTAAGCTGGGAAAGTGTAAGTTTGAAGACTCCAGTTTGGATGTACAATTGATTGCTTAGCTAAGGAAGTGGCTTTTCATATTAAAATTCTAAAAACCATAGCTAAGGGGCCTAAATTAAATAATGTTGTGGAGTTATTTCTGCACCGACCTTGTAGTAATTATTCGAGCATGCTACATCGATATGTTTGTTTGCTATTGGGTTTCATCATCGAACTTGCTACTTCGACATGGTAAGGTTGTATGGGCAACCTTGGCAAGAGCAAGGTCTAGGTACATGTTTAATAATTGTTTAATGAAAACACATGTCATGGTCTTTGCATTGTCCCACTGTTGTTCTTGTTATTTTATATGTACTTGGATCCTCCGGGGTCGGACTTCCAAGTTCGGTGGCCTGGGTTGTTCCGGCATGACTCATGTTCTATGTTCTTTGTATTTGTGCTCTGTGAAGAGGTCCTCCAGTGCCAGACGTGGGCTGAGAGGGTATGCGCATACGAGAGGTCCACCCCACCACTCTGCTACACGGCTTGGAATGTAAGTTGGCTGAGCGTTATCCTGCTAGCGGGGCCTGTATATAGGCTGGCTGAGCTACCCATTGTCCCAGAGTTTGTTCATGATGGTTTGGTACTTTAGTTATGTTCTTTCCTCTGGATGTTCATGATGTTTACTTTGTTGTCATCGTCTAGCATTGCACCATAGGTTCTTGTGTCTTGAGTATTCTTGTTATCCAAGATTCCAGAGTGTTTCCATGTATGCAGAGGCAACTATGGGATCCCCACTTAGTCACGAGGACTAACCCCTTTGAGTGTATGCAGTGATTGAGCAAGGTGGTGCTGGGGCTAGGAGCAGTGGCACTGTTCAGGATCGTGGTTGAGTTTGGAGTCTTCTAGAAGCTGAATCTTAGCTTTGGTTTTGAATAAATCTATTATGGATGTATTTCTCTTGAACTATATTACAATAGTTGGATATTAGTTATATATAAGAAGGGAATCATTCTCCATTATTTATTGGAAGATTAAATTCTTCACCAACATAGTTGATTAAAGTTTTCATATCAACCTAGATCTAGCCTTAAGTATAGACAAGATTCTGAGTTGCTAGGAGGGTCAACTCGGCAGGCTCGTCACAATAAATGATGGCAGGGGAACTACCCTCTGCCTTCGATTCTATTTAAGATCACACTAAAAGTCTCGGGCCAGAAAATTATAGCACGTCCTTTTCTAGTCTTTGGTTCTTATGCAGGCAATTCAAATCGACACTCCAAAACCAAGGTACAATTCCCTATTTTATCAAGAATAGGAAGTATAAAAATAAGCCTTAGAGATGGAGCCTGTCTAGTATGAGTTGTAAGGCCAATGGGCCTGATTCGCAGGCCCCAAAGCAGGGGCCTGGTATTGTTCAGAAGCTTGTGGCTTACAGAGCCCCAAAAACTTGAAATACATGATGATGTTGATCATGGAGGGGTTTTAGGTGACTATTCATGAAAGCTAATTCTTGGCCTATCTGTAATATTTAAGCGCATCCCTGAGATCTCTCCTGACTGGAGGTTTTTCTTGTGCCTAGTCTGGAGTAAGAATTTTCTACTTTGTGTTTCGAAAGCTTGAACAGAGATTCACTTTGACAAAGAAACATCAAAGACATTAAGTATTGGTGGGTTCTATCTTTAGATCCGATTGGCCTTTATCAAGGCCTCCTCAATATACTTCATTGCCCACTTGAAGAATTCTTAAATGCCTTTCAAAGTAAGAGTTTGTTGGATGTGATTGAATCCACATTTTCTAAGGTGAAAGAAGAGCACAAGGGAGCATAGTATTCTTGGTTCAATAAAAACAGGTCACTTTTGGATGCCTTGGTACCAGCAGAAGAGATTGAAAAAGATTGCAGTGCTCCAGCGCCGGCAATACCAAGTACTTTTGCAAAGATTCGTCCAAAGATAAAACAAATTAGATCAAATTGCCCATCTCCCATGTTTTACAGATAGAAGTACCTTTGAGGCTACTTCCTTCCTTCCTTCCTTGTTGAAATTTAGGGAGGGATACCGGACTTCTAATATCTCGCTCAATATCAAATGAAAAGAAAAAAGAGGTGGTGAATAAAATATTGGTACAAAGTTGGCTAGGGTCCTTGATCTTCTTCTTCACTAGGGCTCAAATTGTGTTACTGCCATTTTTGTCAAATGTTTGTCCACTATGTTACTTGGCTCTTAAAATGTTTGGCTCTTAATGTTTGTCCACTATGTTATCTTGAAATGTTTGTCCACTATGTTACTCATCGCCACTGTTACTCGTGCTTACTCTTAACTATCCTCACTACTGTTTCTGATCCAACACCTTAAGCCCATCTCCTCCCTTTCCTCCTCTCTAACTAGTTCATAAAAAAAATAAAGAGCAATGATGCTTACTCTTAACTATCCTCACTGTTTGTGTCCAACACCTCAAGCCCATCTCCTCCAACACCTCAAGCCCATCTCCTCCCTTCCCTCCTCTAAAACTAGATCATAAAAAATAAAAAGCAACATTGTCGAGTAGTGCATGTTTGATTTTGATTTTGAACTGAGCACAAGTCAAATGTCACACAAGTCCATCTATAAAAAAGTAGTAAAGAGAAATATTCAGGCTGCCGCAATAAATTTCTTGTAGAGCAAATCATTCTATTTCATAATTACGATTGATGCAACCAATTCAACTTCAATTTTTATTCACAACTCTCATCTACGAATATATAAGTGATCAAATGAATCGGATGAAGAGATGCACTTTGCCTTTGCCCTTCTGAATTAGAATATGTCAGCCCTTCTGAATTAAAATGTGTAAGAACGAACTAGGCATCGAAACCCATTGCATGAAGCATTGGATGAAGACATGCACTTTGCCATTCTGAATTAACACATGTCAGTGATCTTAAATTGGAGCTTTATGAAGTCAAGCGTGTGCAAGGAGCGTTGAAGTGAATGGGACCTATGATCAGAAACAAGAAATATGATTTGTTCACCACTACCTGTTGTAAGTCTCAAACGGACTAACCAGCAAGGAAATCATCCTCTTGCCGTTTCAAATGAGATCCATGACCAGAAACAAGATTGTTCATGGGCTAACCACTACCTGTTATAAGTCTCGAACGGACTAACCAGTGAAGAAGCCATCCTCTTGCCAACAAGCCTATACTAGCTTTACATCTTCCTACTTGTCTATTTATGAAAACACTAACGCTAAAGTGTTAAGGCGTAGTTCTCCAAGAAAAGTTTGATACATAACCCCCTATATTATATGAATTCTGCACAATTCAAACAAAATGTCTTCAGAAAAAGGTCCTCCATAGTGAGACGGATAGAATTTTATTGCCATTAAGCCAAGAAAAATCTCTCATATGCCAATCCAAATTAATACTCGCAGTAAAACATCACGGAATGGCAGTTGGCCCTATCAAGAAAGGTTCCCGTATCTCAGGGGATCTTCTACCTGCAATTGACAAACAGGAAGACATAAATGATGGATTTTACATATACTAACAACCTCAGCTTAGAAAACACATTTAAAACAATGTGAGCTTAAAAGACACATTTCAATGTCAGACTGAATATAAGCACAGAAGATATATTTCAAAAATTTAAAAGCTTCCAAACAGTAACATATAAAATGCACTTACCAAAGTATGCCATACAGGCAATAAGCAGCATTGCAATCCCTGACACCAGCAAATCCGCCCCAAAAATGACTCCAAGCAGCACTAATCCATATCTGGGAGCCAATGCAAGCATCATGAAAGCAAGGACAATAGACAGCAAACCACTTGCCAATACTGCCGGCCAGGATGTCAATGTTCGTACTTGACATGCCATCAAAGACTTTAACAAACCCTGCAAAGCTCAAACATACATTAGAGAAGATGCTACAAAAGTGGCCAGAAATAATGAAGATATAGAGATATGGAAAAGCTATGCAATGCAGTTAGGCTATGCTACAAAGATGAATATTTAAAGCGAGATAAATACTACATGCATAGTGCAGTCCCAAGCAAAACTTGACCTGTTTTGAGTGGATAAGCAAATGGTACTGAAAACTTCTACAGGCATCAAATGAACCACAATGTTGTGGTTAGCATCTGAAGGCACACACAAAGCCTCAGAATATGACTACATTTTTAAGGTGTAAAATTGTTGTTCATGTACATTGAAGAACGCCAAAACTGCAAACACGTTTTTATGTTTCATAGAACAGAGTCAAAATTTATAGGGAGGACGGCTACTAAAAGAACTTAAAAGACAGGACAATTATACTGAGTGTATACTTTTTAAGTATAAGTACTTCATTTGCTACCTCAAGCATATGTATATGGAGCGGTCGTAGTTGCCCTTATTCAGAACCAACACAGCTGAGGCAGACAGTAAATAAATATAATTAACAGAATACTTACATGTGCCAAGAACCAGCCACTGAGGACGTAAATCAAAATATTCCCTCCCTCAATTGGTTTGATAAGCATCCAAAGACCTACAGCAAGATGTAGTACACAAAGAAGCAAAAATGAACTTGTTCCTGGCGCGCCACACATCATAAATAACTGTCCAAGTGAGAAAACTCCTCCAAAAATCAAAAGCCATGATATAATCTGCTCCACAGCGAGGGCAAAAAAGATTGGAAAAATGATTCCAGCTACCCCAACAAGAAGAAACAATGCTCCATATATTGCCATGTACAGTGATAGTCGATCCAAATGTTCTTCTGTGACATGACCAGTTATGGCAGTGATTGGAATGCTGATGAAATAAGTTCGAGTAGTTGCTGCAGTGGAATCAGGGGAATAGTACCCACCAGGCTGCTCTGATGAAGGCTGCATTTTGGGCAAAACTAAAGAACTACACCTGATCAAAGAAAAACTAAAGGAATTTTGGATGAAACAGGTTAATATGCAAAATATACCAGGGAAGACGAAGAAATTCTGGTGGCTTAAGAAACAGAGATGAAGAGCTTAATTAGGGTTTGAAAAGATTGCAACCACCGAAGCTCGAGAAAAATCTGAGGCTTCACCGTATATCCGGGCGTATTCGCATGAGATACACGTGGCAAGCTCAAGCCTTATCGCGACACATTGTCCTAGCTATGTGCTGCCCATAATAATCGTTTAATATTTTGACCCCATAAATGGTCCTTTAATATTTCGACCCCACATTTGTTTTGGTTGAAATTAAGAATTTTCGGTTGAGTTAGCGCATTGCAGGGAAAATTTTGGTAGATTTTTATGCATATTTGTATAAGAGAAATACAAATTTTCGATTGGGAACTAAAAATATCCAGCTATTCGATGAAAGAGTAGGAAATTTTCCGATTAGGTTTAAAAACTTTGCCCAACACTGGTTTGCTAGTTTAGGAAGGTGATACAGTTTGCAGAATTCATTTCGTATTGCGGGAGGGTTTTTCTCGCATGGTTGAGACTATGATTCTTGTCTTGTATTGTATTGTATTCAAAATGGTATATTTGTGGTGGTTTGAGCTTCTTAGTTGGTTTGAAGGCGGATATTTCTATTATGAGGCCTTTTTGTGGTTGTCATTTGCAATGATCCCAGAAGGAAAGAGAATCTTGCGATTTTTGGAGAGCTTGGGAGAACAGACACGACATCCGGAACAATAGCCTTCCTTGCTCAAACTAGCGGTTCTTGCGGAAGAAGGAGCATGTGGCTTTCGAACGAATCGTTGGACGAGCGTGTGGTTTTGGAGCGAGCAATTTCACCAGAGATGAAGCGATTCTTGCGGTAGAACAAGCAGAAGATAGACGAGCATATGATTAGCAGACGAGCAGTTCTTGCCGATTTAGCCAATTCTGGTTTCTAAAGCCGATTTTCCACTGAAGCCACTTTGCCATGAAGCCACTTTGCCATGAAGCCAATTTGCCCTGAAGCCACTGAAACTGATTTGCCACTGAAGTCGATTGCCCTGAAGCCGATTTGCCTTGAAGAATGTCGTGATAGAGAGACTAAGGGGGCAAGAGCAGCGGCCATAGATGACAGGCCTGACCTTCTAGGGTTTTTTGGTGATCTAGCAGAAGTAGAGCATTTATTCCGGCAGTCCATAGCTGGCTTCAACGTGTTTTGCATTTTTTCATTTTTGTGGCGCCAACCATTGGTCTATTTTGCACGATTGGAACTTTCATGGGTGCACGTAAGAAAAATTAGGGGCTCTTAATCTGAGAATATTCTCAATAAATGACCAAATTTTTATAGGCCTGGGCCTTTGGTCTAACGATAATACATTAGTCCTAGAACATGTATGTCTCCAGTTTAAAATTGCTCAGAGTCGCACTATGTATAAATCCGTCTCATGGCTCGTTGTAGGGTCCTCGTGGATGTTAAAATAATATCTATCTAATATCTATCTATCCATCTATCTATCTGCAGAGGTGGACAATTTTTTGGCATAGTTTGACGGAATATGCCATTTGTTGTCAGAGGATGTACTATTTCGAGAGCCCAGATTGAAAATCCCCTCTGCGTTGTGTGGTGAGAGTGAGGGGCTCCTTTGTCGTTGATTCTCCTGAGACTTAGTTAGGGCGTCATCCGACCATCCATGGGCTACTGGCTTCTGCTTCTCCGTCGCCTTCTCGGTTTCCAAGATCTATGACAGGCATTGATGGAGGGAAAGAACTTCTGCTCCTTGATCATGGACTTGGACAACCGTTGGGCCCGGCTAACCTTCCCAGCTTCAACAATAGAAGGGATTCTTTAACTCCAGCTTTGCAAAGAGCACAAAATCCCTAAATTGTTTGTCTGCTCTATTTTCTGTCTTGATTTTATCACTGGAAAGTACTTTTCTTGTGAAAGCTTTAAATTTCTTTTATTATTCACTCATTAATTTTCATGTCTGCAGGATGAACCGATGTCTAAATCATGTTTTGCTTCCGTTTCTTGCAATGTTGTACATGCTTTGTCATTCTTTAGCATTTCCCTTTATTGGAGGTAACGCAACGCTTCCTTTTATCCTTGCTACATGTTGCCAAAACTTGTCCTTCATTAGATCCTAAAAAAAGGCATATGGTTGTCCTCCGCAACCTCCTATTGGAACTGCAAGTTCTTCTGCATGGAAGGCTTGTATTGTCTTTATGGTCACAATGATCACAGCGATGTTTATAATGACATATGTTTTGCAAGATTTTGTGAAGGTGGGTATCACAATGTTGAAAGTGAAGGAGCTAAAGGATGAAAAGTAGTTTACCTTTATGAAGTATGAGTCATGGACTAGAATAATTGAAGTGGCATCCAAATGGGTCGAGTTCTTCAGCAAGCCATTCCTGCGATAACTTCGAGGATGTCAAATGCTAAGGTTTCCCAACTTATGGATCCTTAAAGCAAAAACTTTTTTAATGTCCAATATGATTTATTCGGACATATTTGAGTGTCAACAACGGGTGCTAGATATTAGGACATTGACATTCATGCGAAGGAAATTTTGGCGTATGCCCACAAAATATGTGAAATCGAAGATGTTGTTGCATACTGGTAGAAGTATAAGCTAAAGCGTCCATATTATTTCATACAGCAATTGTCTAATGACGTGATGGTGAACCATGTCTCTCCATGTAGCATGATGTATATTTGTATAGTTTATCAATATTCTTATTATTGCCAAGGTTTTTCCCTCGAGAACCCTTCAAGGGACAGGGGGTTTTAATCTTGACAGTAATTTGTTTGATGTACTCTTTTGATGGGCCACATAGATTTATTGGTCTCCATGGATGCTAAAAATCTATTCAATTCAATTCAATTCAATTCTTTCACCTAGATAGTATGCAGCATCCTACAGAAAAGTAGATAAATTATTCGTTCCTAAACAATTTAAAAAGATGTATCATTTTATGCATTTCAATTTGGTGAGGAAAGTCTATAAATGAGCAAACCATGGGGAACAATATAAATTGGATGTTGTTGTGGCCATGGCTTTAATTCAATATACTTTATTATACATAACGCTGAATAGATAAGAAACATTGACATTAATTAAATCCTCCTTAAAGCCCTCTGCCCCTCCCGTTTTGGTTCGGATCATTGGATGGCGTTAGTGCACGACTCATGAAAGTGCATAAACAATATATGATATCTGTGCATACAATGGGCAACCCAATTCTCAAAGTGGTCAATATATAACCCAAAGAATATTGGAGAGAGTGGATATCTTTGGCTACTCCCAGTCTAGACTGCCTCGGTGGCACATAACTCGTAAATAACATTCTATAAGACCTGGAGGATTGTGATAATCCCTCTCATAGTTCTTATCTAAGGACTAGAAAAGGGCCTGCACTAACGGGCAGGCCCTTTTCTTTTGTCATTCCTCGGCTCGTCGGGGGAGGGGGGGGGTTGGCTCGCCTCGGTTTAGATATATTTTGGCAATATTGTATTGGTTTTAGTGATGGATAGTTTGTGGCACTATTGTACCACTCAAATACATCGCGAGTTTTTGAAAGTTGTAAATGTGAAAGTTTATAGGTATTTGGTCATGGCACTATTAAAAGAAGTAAATTGTTTATGGGGTTCTCAAGGTTGTCAGTGGGAAAGTTCAAAGGCCATCTATATAAAATTGAGAAAGATGTTTGTTTTCGTGTTTAATGCTAATCTATTTATAATATATTGAAACAAATACCTTATTTATATAAATGCTTCTTTATGTACAATATTTGGGTGTGTCGGTGATCATTTCATAATGGACCTTGGCGTCATGTTTCCGTAATAGCAATTTTGACTCATGTTTATGAAGTGCATCTTGAGAGGGCAACATAAAGTTGACCATGTGCAAAAATTGGCGCAAGCAAGTAAAGGTCAATGGTCTCCAAAGATTGGCCTTGCGACTTATTTATTGTCATTGAGAATGCCAAACGGGACTGGGTATTGACTCTTGATGAAGAGTATGTGTGAATCAGATGTGTCAGGTTGATCTTTGACACTAATTATTTCTGCTCTCTCTAACCTTGATGTTGAGCTTGTGTGGAGAAGGTTTGAGGTGGTTGATAAATTCAATTGAAAAATTCCGGCGTCATCTTCATCTTCCATGTTGAGAGTATTGATGCCAATGTATGAATGCAAGTCTCCCTGCAACCTTTGCAAAGGTTTTGTCGCTAAGCTTTAATGTGTCTTCATTTTTTGGAGAAAGTACGAATTTTTCAAATAGCTGCTCCATGTTTGCAAGGTCGATACTTGTTCCAAACACCTCATCGATAATGTTGTTATGTGCAATACATGTGTTTGATAGCTTAACGACATCTGCAGGGAGTGTACGCTCATCATTCATTCGCTCTCCGTCTACAAGCTTTATCAGATATTCAGACCATTCTTTTTCATCTTTCCGGATACATAAGTTTATTGTCAGTTTAAAAGTCTTGAAATATTTCCACAGGGGATTACTTTTGACATATTTTACAAGTGCTTCCATCTTTTTGGCTCGTTTGATTATCGGCAGTTGTTTTTTAAATTGCCACCAGCCAATACAACCATTGCTCCAAATGGTCTAGAGTTCCAGTGAATTTCTTTCAGGACAGTGTCTACTGCTGTGAGTGCATCAGATTGCGTCATGCTCAGTTCCTCCCATACTAAAAGCGCTGCTTTTCTTATTTTGTCCGCTTGTTTGCTTATGGATCACAAGTCAAAAGTTGCTTCAGGTGTTAAGTTTAGCGTAAGCCTGAATGTAGAGTGCGTTGTTTGGGCTCCCTTGACCAGAAGGCTCGCTATGCCTGTCCATGCAACTGCAATAAAACCGAACTCTCTTTCCCTTAATATATTGATAATGGTATTAAAGATGTATGTTATTTCTAGACCTCCTAGGCCCATCTACATTTATGCGGAACTTGACTCTTGAACTCCACCAATTGCAAGAAAAACATTTATCAGCTATTTCTCTTTGGTCTCTATTTCTTGTGCAAAGCATGATCGATCTCAACCACATTATATCTAGATGCTTGAAGAGTATTCTTACACATTTTAGGCTGATAAAAAACTTCAATGGGAAGTAATTGAAGCTCCAACTAAGTCTCTTTTGCCCTTAACTCACCCAAGTGGTTACTGGGATCTTTCTTGTTATCTTGAATCATCACATCAATAGCTGCAGCAACACAAACCGCATAAGTAGTTGACGACAAGTCCTTCTTGATCCAATCACTAAAATGATCCCTCCTAGCATTTATTCTAGCAGTTGAGGACCTCAAAGGCACACGAGATGATCTTTATTATAATTGGCACTAGGGGGTGTTAAGGCACCATCCACGGAAGCATTAACGCCATTCAAAGCACTTGTACTATTTGGTGCATTTGCACAAGGTGCCAGTGCAGGAAAATCACCTTCTTGAAAGCACACTCACCAACAGCCAGAGGGTTAATATGCAATGCCCACCAGCATGGAGATTTTCTAGATAATTTGGAAGTTGACGCCATTCCTTTTCAAAGGAGCCGAAATTATCAGGGCCGAAATAGCCATCAGCCGGGATGTGAAACCTATGATGCCAAAAACTGCTGAAAATAAGCTTTCCAATGAGCCAAAAAACACCTAAATCCGAGGTCGGTAGCTCAAGCTATGGACAAAAATGCCAAGCAGTGTCCGACAAAAACCATAGAGCGCTTCATCTTCACACACACCTTATGCTTAATATGATTGATAGATAGTATGAATAACTGCATTCCATGTTCTTCTGCAAAAAATAATGTTGTTTCATATTTCATATCCATTTCTTAAGTAGTTCCACTGCATCAATTTACTTACAATGAGTTCATCTTTTATAAAACACAACACCATTGAACATGACATCTCGCATATCAAGAAAGTGAGCCATTGAATTAAATCCTCAAGTTGTTTTTGTTGATATTAGTGCAGGTCTTACGGGTTTGGAGTGTGCCTCTTCAATAGGCTCACATGGAAGACTCTGTGGACTTTAAGGTGGGTAGGTAAGTCGAGATTGTAGGCTTGACTCCCTACTCGCTCCAAAATCTTGAAGGGTCCCACCCACCTAGGAGCAAGCATCTTACAATTGCCGATGCGAAGCTTCACTTGCTTGACCTTCCTTGAGCCAAACTTTACTCCCACAACAAACAAACTCTCGAGGAGTTTTTTTTATGTCTATCTGCTAGACTCTTCTAGTGTGCCCCATGCTGTTTGAAGATACTCTCGTGCCTCCACCACAAGCTGCAGCATATCTGCCCGAAGGTCTTTATAGCTCCATGCAAAGATATATTTGAATTTTTTGAATAAAGTGATAACGCAGGCTTTATAAGTTGGCGAAAGATTGGCAGCCAGGCAGATTGGTTGATTTTCTCCAAGATCTACGACTTCCACATCAGGAGTTTGAATGTGTGGGACAACCTCCATGTCCTTAACAACATGAGCAGGGGTTTGGAGCATCACCGGAGGTGCAACATTTTGTGTAGTAAAGAAAAGAGGCGACTGAGTATCCTCAAGCAAAGGTTGCTTCATGACAGCATGGACATCCACAACTTCAGAAGGAGCCCCCGTGTTGGAAAAATGATCAAGGAGTTGAATGCGATTGGAGCAAGCCAGATAGAGGTCAAGCAGAGCTGCCACCGCCTGGTCCTGATCAAGGGTCATCTCACCCCAAGGATCAGCATACTCCGGGTAGGATGAGAGAGGCAGACTCGCAGGTGGAGCCTGGACCTAATAAGTGTTTTGAGCATCTTCAGAATCAGTATCGGAAAGCGAGGGTTCAGCGTGTTCAACAGAAATTATCTTGCCTGTTTCCAAATCCATAGTGGCATTGAGAAGGCCATCAGTGATGACAAGTTGATCCGTGGCCCAATAATTAATACTTTTAGCCTGGCGGAGAAAGGGTCGTCCAACCAGCATTTCATAGTCACCAAGATCTTCACCAGCTTTCCAAACACCAAATTCCAAGGGGAATTTGAGATCACCAATACTGATGTGGAGAAGAAGGGGTGACGCCTTGAGGGGGCGTGATATGGCCATTGGCCAACTTGATGTCATAGGAGGCATGATAGAGTTGCTTGATGCCCAATTGCTTCGGAAGTTTGTCTGTAATAAGGTTGACAGCACGACCTCCATGATCTGTTGGTTTCCCACCGTAGCATGCACCGTGGGTGTTGAAATAGCCACCGCTCCTATCAGAACAGCGGGAAGGGGTAACTGTTCTTAGAGAGCAGGACAAAGTTTGAGAATAGTGGCAAGGCTCAAGGGAATCTTGACTTTGGCGAGCTCTTCTTGAAGTTACAAGGGAACATGAGAAAATGGATCAGCAGGATCCAAAGAGGCAGGAGTCTGAGGCAAGAAAACCGAAACCTCCTTGAGAAGCTCCACCTCAGCAGCAATATTGGGATATGGCTGAAAGCATGGGCTTTTAGACGAGGAAGGTGGCTTATGACGCTGCTGAGCACGCGTGGTGGCATGAACATTTGCAAGCGTGCGGCCTTCAGCAGCTTGCATGAGCTTGAGAATACTCTGTCACACCTTTGGCATGGCATGGGGCATGAGTTTATCCAGATCTGGCGCGAAATGGACCTTTTTAGTGTCCTCACTTGGAATGGTGTTGAGAGCAAATGCAGGTTGCATGTCATGAGGTATGATCATCAAGGGACGGGAGGCCTTGGTCTGGCGAGAAACCAAACCAACCCAGTTGGACTGCTGTACCGGAGGATTGAGAGCCTGATAAATTTCTTCTTGAGCTTGTTGATTTAGAGGAGTAGAGGACGATGCTGCTTGCTGAGGGCGTTGTTGTTGAGGTGGCCGTGGTGGTTTCCTCAGAACAGGGCGTGGGCCTTGTTTTCCATTGGCGACCCATAATTGATAAGTCGTGAGTCGAACAGAGGCAGTTTGATTTGTACCTAGAAGTTGAACTTGGACTTGAGGAAGCTGAGGGCATGCCGTGGTGGTATGACCCCATTCTTGGCAGTGATAGCACTGAGCCTTGGAAGGATCAAAAGGTTGACGGGGGCCTTGACCCCGAGATTGTTGAGGTTGCTGAGCTTGTTGATACTGCTGAGGCGGGAATGATTGTTGCTGTTGTGGCGTGGTTTGCACCTGGAAAACCATTTTCTGTCTGAAGGGTGTGGGATGTGAATGTGTACACTCTTCAGTGGCATGATTGCACATGTTGCACCGTTTACAATGAGGAGGACCATTGGTGGAATTGCACTCATTGGCAAGATGACCTTGATATTTACAAACCTGACACCAGATTTGAGTGCGTTGAGGGGCAGATTGTTGAGGCTGAACCGCATTCTGGGGAACCATGACGGGTGGCATGAAAGGGAGTTCCGTGAGGGAAACACCTCATGAGGAGACATTGACTGAGTGGTTGACTAATTCGACAGCCTGCTCCAAAGTCTTGGGATGCAGGTACTTGGTCATGAGATGAATGGTAGGAGGAAGGCCTTGCAGAAACCAGACAAGAATCTCGCTTTGCGTGGGATAATCCTGGAGCTTGCTGACCAGAATGTGAAGGCGATCCGCGAAATCACACGCAGACTCCATGGGCTGTTGCTGAAGATCGTTGAGTTGTTTTAGTAGGAGTTGATCATCATCCGTGGTGCCATAATGGGAGAGAAACGCAGTCTTTATCTCTTGCCAGTTTTGTTTCCAATGGCTTTTGTTGGCCATGAGCTACTTATGAGGGGCGCTCGCAGCATGGTGGAAAAAATGTGGAACTTGAGTTGAGGTTGAGCGTGGCCATTGAGGATAGCCAACGCCGCAAATTTCTCCATGTGAGCTTGTGCACTTTGATCCAGAGGTTTCCCTTTAGTGTTTCCAAAGGTGGGATACGTCAGCTTAAGATTTTGAACAGGAGATAGAGGCGGACCTTGCGCATAGATAGGTGGAGCATAAGCGGGAACATAGCTTTGAGATACAGCCGTGGGCTGGGAACAAGGCGGCATAGGAACAGAAAAATCCGGAGGGCCAGGGAGGAGCATTATGTGGTGAAGGACCATGGGAGCCCTCTTCATTAAGCTTGAGATCAGTGAGATTATAGACAGGGAGTGCATGCTGAAAAGATGGGGAGGTCTGATATTCATGGACATGGGGAGGGCCGAAAGAAATATGAGGATAGCCCATCCCGGCAGGAGGAGAAGAAGGTTGCGAAGGCAGCGGGGTATGACCTGAGGGAATATGAATGTAGGTGCTTTCCAGAGTTTAGAAATAATGAGGAGTGGGCTGGACTGGTGTATGATGTGGCGACTGGGGGTTGAGAGCAATGCTTGCGCATTGGGGGAGACCCAAGGTGAGAATGAACACGAGGAGTAGGCGGTGCCGACCGAGCTCTTTTGAGCGACACGGCCTCCCTCAATATCATAATAATCGTCGCACATGTCTCGAAAGCGGCTTCTCTGCCGATGGCGCCAATCGAGCCGCCGCTTTGGCAAAGAAGTTCTTCAGGAGGAAAGCACGGGCATATAGTGAAAAGAAAGAAAGAAGAAAGATCAAACCCGGCAAAATGCCGGCGATAAAGTGTTTAGGGTCCGGGTTCGATTTCAGAAGACGTTCCCTCCGTGGAGGACCCGCGGATCAAACAGAAAAATCCCGGCCGAAAGTCATCATGGGATTTTGCAAAAGAACAAAAAGAAGGAAATAGGAAAGAAGAAGCAACAAACAGTGAAGAGAATAATGCTTCCTTGATATCATTGAGTGTACATGAGCTCTCGGAAATCGAGAGAAAGACTAGAGATAAGGACTAAAACTCATCTAGAAAACTGAGTTCTATCTCTACTCATATATATAGTACAACGGCCTTGGCCCCAAAATAGGTGTTTGGCAGATCTCGCTGCCAACTCTTGGATCAAAGCCTGATTTCTCGGAATTCTGGCAGTGCCTTCTTTATATGCCTGGAATCACGCTGTACTTCTGCGCAGCCGTCATTTATCTATTCTCTGTCTCTTCTTCGGCGTGGTCTTGGGCATGGTCTTCGGCGGGGGTCTACATCCTGATGGTTGACCTTGACCTGGTGCCTTATTCCTGCCCTGCTCCGTGGTCTTCATGAATAGTTCTGTACCTGGACGTACAGGACTAACAGCGAAGAAGCCTCTACAGAAGCGGGATCAAGAACAGGAGCGAGAGCAAGAACAGGAGCAGAAGTAGGAGCAACTGGGACAGGAACTGGAGCAGGAACTGGAACAACTGGAGCTGGGACATCATCTAGAATATGGCCAGAACATGAGACATGAACTGGAGCAGAGACAAGAGCCAAATCGGAACGTGGAGCAGAAACCAGAATAGCAAGGACAGTATCAGGAGCCCACGATACTGTATGGACTGAAGTAGATATTAGTGCAGAGGCCTGAACTACAGATGAACTGGAACTAGAGCTCGAACTAGCAAACCGAAAGGATCTAGTACGCCAATCAATCTGTGGGTTATGTAGCTCGAGCCAGGGCAGACCCAAGACTACTGGCGCATGACGGAAATGCTACAAGAAGCTCCCTCGAACAAAACGTGAAGAGGTGCAGCACATTCCGTGACTGCGCCTGAAGAGATCTCACGCCCATCAATCACATTAATAGAGCTAGAATGCTCGACCCTGCTTCTAGGAATGGCATGCTTAGTAGCGAACATACTATCCATGAAGCAGGCATTCGCACCACAATCAAGTTGCGCCATCGTCTCTATCCTCCCATCCTCTGACTCCAATGAAATAGAGATAAAAAATTCTTTACTGACTTTGTCCGAGGGAATAAAACCTTCGTCAAATGTGGGAGGAGTTGAAGGAGTGTTAGGCAACCGTCGAGAGACTCCTACTACTCGGACGAGGGCTCGGACAATTTTTCGATTGATTTGGGCGCTTCACAGAGCATCCACGAGCAATATAACCAGCTCCTCCACAGTAGAGACAAAGATTAGCCTCTCTCCTATGCTGCTTCTCGGCGGCAGATAAAGGTCCTCGAACTGCCCAATCATCTACATTAGCTCAGGTCTGGACCTGTTGGATTCTACAGATGAAACTGGGGAAGGCGTAGCTACAGGCGCTTGTGTGATTGAGAAGACCTGACTATGTCTCTCCTGCCTGCGTTCGAAGAGCCAATTATCACATCGAACTGCAAATCTGATGGCTTCTTCCAAAGTCTGAGGGTCCTCCATAGACAATAATATATCTTTTACATCCTCACGTAACCCCCTTCGGAAACAATCTCGAAGTGCAACATCATCCCAGGCAGTATCTACCGCAATTTGACGAAATTCCGATGCATATACTGAAGCTGGACGAGAGCCTTGCCTTAGATTGCAAAGCTTTGTGACTGTTGTGCGCTGACGATCGGTGTCTCCAAAGCATGCCTCAAGCTCTGCAGTGAATAAAGCAAAATTTTGCAACTCGGGAGCCCCTTTCTCCAGCAGGGGGGCAAACCAACTCAAGGCTGACCCAGAAAGAAGAGAGCCAACTAGTCCGACATGTTCTCGATCTGTAGGATACCTGTGAGGGTGGAGCCGAATGACAAGACGAATCTGGTTCAAAAACCTCGGAGCTTGGATCTAGTGCCATCAAATTTTTCTGACAGGCTGATCTTAGGTTCCGATGATCTCGTCCTGAAGCTAGAGGCTGACTCATGAGAAGCTAGCCATTCTCGGAGCTCCTTATTATCAAACTGCAACTGCTGGCATACTTGAACAAGTTGCTAGACCTGCTGTAATAAGGATGAAACCTCCTCCATAGAGACGGGAATCGCCCAATATAGCTAAAGAAATCCTTAGGATCAGAGCAGGCAAGAACCGGTAAGGGATTTCGGTTCAAACTGTCATGAATCAGCGCGAGAACAAGGAAAATACGCGAAAAATATGCAAGAAATACGGAAGAAATACGCCAAGATCATCAAAGAATCCGATATATGAACAGGAAAAAAGAGTACAATGGCCCGAAGACAAGCAGGAACACGAGGCAAATGCATGGAAGGCTCAAGACTGGCATTGAACCAGAATGGTTCGACAAGAAAGAGGTGCCTCTTTATATATCTAGGCCAACAGTCAGGGTCGTGCCACTCCAATGGATGAGATCGCGCCAAGTGTCGTGCATGCATTTAGGTTCTAGAATATTCTAGAACCTCCTGGAGATAGTCCCACATATGAGAAAGATGCAAAGGAATGTGTAACAAATATTGGTAGCGCATTTGGCAAGTATGTGTGACTCGCAATTGGAAGGTTGCGAGTTCAAACTCTATCTTGTGCAACTACACTTTTGCATCCGTGTGACGACCATCTTTTGTACATACGAGTTTAATGTTCGTATGATACGAATATCCATATGGTCGTCACACTTATGGTATATATAGAACAATGGCATCAGGGTCCAAAATAGCAAAACTACTAGTGAAACGACAACCAATCCATGGAATGTCTGAGAATAATCTGAGCGATCGTCATAGCTAGAACAGTTGAGAGGTCTTCTAAACAGAGTCACATTGTGAGGGCCATGACCCATTTAGGCAAAACGATCACGCCATGGGATAACATTATTATATCATTATGGCCATGGTATCCTAAACTAAAAATTATCACGCAGTGATGGTCGTGGTATCTCTACATATCTTTTAAGGTAATGGCCCCTTAGTGCCTCCCTCCTTGGAAGAAGGCTTGGGTGACTTATCACACTCAACAGACTTGTCATGCTTATAGTCATGTGTCTTCAGGCACAAGACTAACACCAACATCACAAGTGACAACCATTACATCCAACACTTTAAATTAAATTCCCCCTAAAACCCCCTTTGGTTTTAGTGCATATTCAAGGGGGGGTGACTCCAGGCAAACTCCACCAATTGCAAGAAAAACATTTATCAGCTATTTCTCTTTGGTCTCTATTTCTTGTGCAAAGCATGATCGATCTCAACCACATTGTATCTAGATGCTTGAAGAGTATTCTTACACATTTTAGGCTGATAAAAAACTTCAACGGGAAGTACTTGAAGCTCCAACTAAGTCTCCTTTGCCCTTAACTCACCCAAGTGGTTACTGGGATCTTTCTTGTTATCTTGAATCATCACATCAATAGCTGCAGCAACACGAACCGCATAAGTAGTTGACGACAAGTCCTTCTTGATCCAATCACTAAAATGATCCCTCCTAGCATTTATTCTAGCAGTTGAGGACCTCAAAGGCACACGAGATGATCTTTATTATAATTGGCACTAGGGGGTGTTGAGGCACCATCCACGGAAGCATTAACGCCATTCAAAGCACTTGTACTATTTGGTGCATTTGCACAAGGTGCCAGTGCAGGAAAATCACCTTCTTGAAAGCACTCTCACCAACAGCCAGAGGGTTAACATGCAATGCCCACCAGCATGGAGATTTTCTAGATAATTTGGAAGTTGACGCCATTCCTTTTCAAAGGAGCCAAAATTATCAGGGCCGAAATAGCCATCAGCCGGGATGTGAAACCTATGATGCCAAAAACTGCTGAAAATAAGCTTTTCAATGAGCCAAAAAACACCTAAATCCGAGGTCGGTAGCTCAAGCTATAGACAAAAATGCCAAGCAGTGTCCGGCAAAAACCATAGGGCGCTTCATCTTCACACACACCTTATGCTTAATATGATTGATAGATAGTATGAATAACTGCATTCCATGTTCTTCTGCAAAAAATAATGTTGTTTCATATTTCATATCTATTCCTAGGATGGGTACTATGAAACAGACAAGTTGGCAAGTGAAGTGGTGTTCTCATTGAGCTTTGTAAAACATTGAGTACAAATGGATCCCTCACTAGGGATAGATAAATTTGAAATATGAACTTTAAATGCTCCGAAACTAGACAATCATCGAGAGCATGATGAAACTGAAGAAAAAGATGGTTTTATCCGCCACTTGGTCGATGCAAAGGTGAGAAGACTCGATGACTGCTCCTCATCGGGAAGAAGAACCACGCCTTCCTAGGTTTTGAGGAAACCCAAGGAAATAGTTGAAGCACGACCCCACGCACTATGGCAACCACAAGACCTTAAACAATCCTGCAGAATCAAGGCTGAAAGAAAAATAACCCGTCAATGAGTTAGATGCCATAGGCAAGAAGACTCGGAGGCTCCAGGGCCACGCCGAGAAAGAAACAACACCACCAATCGGGAACCATCCGCTGAATGACCATCGCGAAAAACAACCGATTAGTGCTTTGCCGGAGGCTACAAATACCGAAAAAAAACAATAAATATGATCTCGAGGCAACAAATACCACGAGAGAAAACATGAATAATAAATATTGACTCAGAGGCTACAATGCCACACAGAGGCTATAATGCCACACCGAGAGAAAACATGAATAAATAAAATACTCGGAGGCTACAATGCCTCCCCAAGAAAGAATAATAAGTCTGCTTCGGAGGCTACATCGCCACGCCGAAAAAAGAAATGAAACATAAACACATCTACACTTACAAAGAATATAGAAAAGACACATGTAGGATGTCAAGTCGCGAAATTAACCCGTAAAATATAGAAAAATAGATAGAAAACAAAGATGACCAACCGACCAAAATCGACCAAGAGGGAGGGGCGGGGGGGAAACTTGAGGAGCCAAAGAAGAGAGAACAGGAAAGGGAGCTCAAGAGAACGCCGATGACTAGAAATGAGACAAGAGGCTGAATAAATAGGAGACGTGAAGGAGAACGTCCCCATCCAAGGAATGTCGGTTCTATTGCTGTCACAATAGAACCGTGGCATTCCTAGGATGGGTCCTATGAGACAGACAAGTTGGCCGATAGAAGAGGAATCTATCTCAAAAGGGCTAGACAAAAGAAGATAACTAGGGGAAAGGGCAGAGCAACCAAAATGGAGAAAGCGCAAAGAAAGATGACCAGAATAGAACAGGCAACTGGGAAACAAAAAAGGCTAGGCAAAGCGAATCAGAACAAAGGCTATGATAAAAGAGGCACTAAGAAGGCAAAGGACTATGGCGAGCCATGAGGTGAGGCGAACAAACAAAGGAGTCCAGATGCCAAGACGTTTCAAGAAGGACCAAGACGTTTTGAAAGGATAAGTGAAAGAAGGAAAATTACGAGTAAAGGACCAAAGAGACGAACTAAACATAAGGATAAAATAATGAGAAGATAAAGGGATCGTGAACAAAGGAACAGAGTACATAAGATAAGATAAGATAAGATAAGATAAGATAAGATAAGAACAGCACAGTGAATGTCACATAAAGCAAGGTCGCATAACACAAATATCTAACATAGGGGCAACCACAAGAAACACTGAGGAAAAAGCGAGAATAGGCCCTCGAAGACCTTCATGAGAACAAACTGAAAAATTACGGGAAGCAGCATGCATAGATCTATCAAGAAGGACCAAGACGTTTCGAGAAGGAAAATTACGAGTAAAGGACCAAAGAGACGAACCAAACATAAGGATAAAATAATGGGAAGATAAAGGGATCGTGAACAAAGGAACAGAGTACATAAGGACAACATAGTGAATGTCACATAATGCAGGTCACATAACACAAATATCTAACGTAAGGGTAGCCACAAGAAACACTGAGGAAAAAGCGAGAATAGGCCCTCGAAGACCTTCATGAGAACAAACTGAAAAATTACGGGAAGCAGCATGCATAGATCTAGCGAATATATACAATAGCACCATAACCAAAAACATGATTCGCATAATCATAACACTAGAACATACGAACAAAAAGAGCATCAAACCTACCAATATGTAGCACAATAACAGGGGGTTGTTTTCGTATTTTTGTACGTTTTTTAACATGGTTTTTATATGATTTCATGGGCGTATTCCATGGGATGTACAGATCAATACATCTAGAGTGCGCATACCCCAACAATGATTTTAAGATTTTCCGCCAATGGTGGTCACCCATGTATTTTTTATCTTGTACTTGGTGGTGTATGTATTTTGAGGCATTGCATGCAGGCCTCGGGAGTTTTAATTTTAGGGTTTGTGATTTTTTTGATCAAGCTTTGCGTTGGATATGGCTGTGAGTGAGGGACTTCAGAGTTTAGGGCGAGCAAGGGCGGTGAACTAGCTTCCACAAAGGTATCAAGTTTTTGTATTTCTGTTGCTCTTTATGTCAAGCAGAATTTATCTTTGCCTAAAATATTGAGAAGATCCCTGATGAGCGACAAAGTCCGCTCTGTACGTCTACCCTAAACCTCCCGGAAACGCAGCTTCCTCTAGCTGGATCCTGCAGTTTACTCTTGCGATGAAGCTGGATCCTGCAGTTTACTCTTGTCAGGCCATTCCGCCCCATTCCAGATAGATTTCGTGAGTGCGCATTCTGCGCATTTGATTTGGCGCGAACCGCATTCCTGATGGATTTGGGCAAGTTCAAGCAATAGCAAATGTAAAGTGACCAAAGGGGCCGATTTCCCTACAATCCAAAGCAGAGATGTAGGCCACAGCCAGAGGAGGACACAGAAAGGACGCCATGAGGCTCAGCCCTTTAAGCAGATAACGAAATGAGTAGAAAGGGTGGGAATTTGGCATCTGAATTAAGTTGTGCCATGGTCTACAAAGGATTGAAATGCATGTGGCAGTAAAAATTTCCAGAAGATTCATGGCATTTTTGTTTGCAGCCGAATGAATGGACCGATGTTGTAAGGCTCTGATTATGATATGAGTTCGTTAGCATTAATATTGTAAGTCATTTTGTCAGATCACACTTGCTGTAGGTACGCCAGAAATAGGCATTCTCATAGTTGGTATTTGAAATCAAAGTTCACATTTTAAATTTTGTTTATACTGATACTGCAGGTGCTGAATGATAGACAATGATGGTTAAACAGAGTTTGCATGTGACGTGTTCTGCCATGCATTGGGAACACTATGCTTCTTTCCATTCTAAAACAGAAGACATGGGCTTGTAAGAAGCTTTGTGGAAGGGACCCTGATGCTTTAAAAAGGAGCTCTGCAACCATTACCAGATTGATATAGTGATGCCTTTGATTTAGCTTGCAAAGCATTGTGTACTAGCAGCATTGGAAGAGATTTATGGAGGGAGAAAAACTGAAGGGAAATTTCAATAATGTGGGAAGTTCACTCATGGTTGCATGTAGCAATAATTTATGAGGTTTGGATTGGATCTGCTCCACTGCTCAACCAGTAAATCAACATAATTTTATCACTACAATTGCTTTTGTTGTGTTCATTTCTCAACTTACATTGGCATCTCCTAGTGGCCCGATTGTTGTTGCTCCTTGCACGGTCAATATGTTCTATTTCATTTGTTGTTTTTAGTTATTAAATAAACATATGAGGAAAATGTTTTAAACATACGAGTACACAAATGTTTTTTATTATGTTTAGCTGTGTTTACTTCTGTTTTTGTATCAGCAATCTTTTATTTCATTGCTCCTACGTTCTAAAATATTAACAATGTATTGTATGTTTTGTTAGGGTCCGAACACAACATAACATTAACTCATCCAAGTATGATGTATAACATCAACTCATCCAAGTGTGATGTAATGTTGTTTGCTTTTGGCCCCGAAGGGGCAAATTTTTTTTTAACTATTAACACAAACCATTACATTACATGCCTTAAAATTAAATTCCCCCTTAAACCCCCTTTTGTTTGGGTGCATATTCACACTGGGGGTGACGTAGGGCAGCGAGAGCCCCTGTAATTATGTTTTGCACGTACAAAATGGACACCATATAGTATATTGCCTGAAATCTTATAGTATTTTGCAAATCTTGTTATACAGTATAACAAATTCTATACATCTATACCCCACAAACGAGGAACTTTGCGTACGGTGTAGATTAAGGAATAAGGGGTGAATATGCCTATCCAACAGCTCTCGTTGCCCTAGAATATGAAATACTAGTGAAGTAATCTCGAAACACCAGAAAAAGCTAAAGCAGATATAAAACATGCAACCACGGAATACTAGAGGATAACGCTTTTCAAAGGAAAGGAAAAACTCAAAATGATATGAACTCAAGAAAGAACATCCATGTCCCAAACGACCCATGTAAAAAGAGATACTAATAATGTAAAAACAACAAAAGAAACGATTTACGTAAAAACAGACAAACGAGCCAGAAGAACCTAAGGAATAAAGGATGAGACTCTTAGAATAGCGAAAAGGTGTCATGAGATAAACCTCCATAACATAACAAAAATCAACATGCACTAGTAAACCATAGTGACAATTGTAAACCGCAACATACAAAAGAAATTCGAGGAGATAACAATCTATTACTAAAATACCAATAAAACCATGGAAAGTTGTTAAGGACAAACGACAACTAGAACAAAAAAGAAGCACGTGACGCCTAGAGGCAAATGTGGAAGCATGTAATGGCAATACATGAATGAGATAAACCCAAAAAGCAAAGGTCAAAAAGAGAAATAAGAGAACTGTGGATGCTGGGCAAAAGGGGGTCTCGAGGCAATAGGGCACAAATAACTAATAGGATTGAAAAAACACAACGCATGTCGGAGAGTAAGAAGAACAATATTATCTAAGGTGACAAAAAAGGGGCAACATGGAGCAATAAAACAGAAAGAGTAACGGAAGTTGAGGAATCCAACGAAGAAACATGAATAAAGGAAGACAAGAGACAATGGGGCTAAACATGCTCCTACCAGCCAAACACCTCAAACATAAAAAGCCGAAAACAATCGAAAGCAATGATTGTGAAATCATGATGTTACGAGGAAAAAAAATGAGCTTAAACTCAAAGAAACAAATCAATGTGCGAAAAACGAACAATATCGAAAAATACTGAATCAACACACATAAGATACTTAAAGAAAGATAATTGTGCCAATATACACAAATAAACTAGATGTCGAACTACATAATTGAGAAGTCATGCTAATATGCTTGCAAGAGTCGACTATGAGATCAAAGAGAGTATGTGGCAAAGAAATCGACTATGACATCAAAGAGAATATGCTCGCAGAGAAACTAAGAAATAACTGATTTAAAAACCCATTGTAAACCTGCATGCGAGAAGTGGATATGGGATCAAAGAAAGCATGCTTGCAAACAAACCTGACTAAGGCTGCCAAAACCCTGAGAAATAAGACCTTTGTGGATACGCACAACAATGCTCCTAGATGATCCGTATGGAAACCAAAGACGCTTCAAGAGGGTAAGTGAGAGAAAAAGGAGGAACAAGGAGTGTGGATCAAGAGATAAGGATCAACATGCAATACAAGGAGACAAACAAGATAAATGGTGAAATAGAATAGAATAGAAAAGAACAAGAAAATAAAGGGATCGTGAACAGAGAACAGAGTACATAGGGACAACATAGTTAAAGTCACATAATGTAAGGACGTATAATGCAACGCCAAACAAGCCCACAAAGGCAACCATGAGAGAAACCTGAGGAAAGAGCAAGAACAGGCCCTCAAAGACCTCCATGAGCAAGAGCCGAGAAGCTATAGAAAGGAGCATGCACCGATCTAGCGAATACATACGACCAACACCATAACCGAAAAAACAATTTGCACAGACACTAGAACACACAGGAAAAAGAGCATATACCCTACCACATTAACGTTGGAAACAAGAGCCATAATACCGGAGAAAGTATTCACAAGGGACCAGAAAAAACCCGAAAGGAGACATCGAGCAAGCATCCACGGAGTACTAGAGGATAACACATTCCAAGGGAAAGGAAACACTCATGACGATATGAAAAGAAAGAACATTCATGTCCAAAACGACCCTTAAGAAAGATACTAATAATGCAAAAACAATAGAAGAGACGATTTACGTAACCAACAAATTAGCTAGGCGAGCCTAAATGGAAAAAGAAGGAGGACGCGACTCTCAGAAACAATGAAATGACGCTACGAGGCAAAACCCCCATTGCATGACAAAAAGGTCAATATGCACTAGTAAACCATAGCGACAATTGCACACTGGAACATAACAAAGAAATATGAAGAGATAGCATTCTATAGAACGAAAACATGCCGGTAAAACCATAGAAAGTTGTTAAGTAAGTTCATCTATTGAATTCGAGAAAAACATGAAATAGAGCATACTATAGGACGTGCACAATAATTCATGACAAGAGTGAGAACCAAGATAGCATATTCATAAGGTAGACAAGATGCAGAGGACGACTCGAACAAAAGGAGCACGTGATGCTTAGAGACAAATGTGGAAGATAAACCTGAAAGCATAAAAAATAGAAGATATCCAAATGAAACAAGCGAAGGGGATATACTGAGATACATGGAAGGAAATGTAAAGCAAAAAGAAACTCGATCCTGGGAGCAAACGAGGTTAAAAGAGCAAGATGACCATAGGAGTGGCTTGGAAAAATGCGGTAACCCGTGATAAATTAGAATATGAGATAAACCATAGGGGCTAAGAAATTATATGTATAAGGGCTAAGAAATTATATGTAAACACGTAGAAATAAGAAAACCCGTGGGGAACCCCCGCGAATCAAAACAAACAAGAATAAAAGGCCGAGCAACTGGACACTAACAAGGCGGAAAGGACAACAAGGAGTCAAAAGATGAGATGAACAAATGAAGGAGAGATGACAATCAGAAAAAACTAAGACAAGTGAGACAAAAAGAGGTAAGGAAAAAATGCGAGACGAAAAAAAACAAAACAAGAAAGAAAACGTAATGCTTTGGACGACATAGTTTTGGGATCACGTAAGAGAGGAGGAAAGCATAAAAATGCAAGACATCCGGACAACAACATGGGATAGCGAAAAGAAACCCGATAAGGCCGAAATAGAAGACCCCCACCTATCATGCCAAAACAAGACTAGGCAGAACCACGATATAGGGAACTACATGGGCATATGCAAAAACTAGACCATGCTAACCAAAACCAAGGAAATTTGAAATACCGAATAGTTGGGATGCCACGACCCTAAGATCCCCTTCCCTAAGCAAAGAACGCAGAGGTCGCGAGCTCTCGCCGCGGCAAACATAGGCGTGAAAAAATTGATCGCCGACCGCTCGACCGAACCCAAATAATATCATCGCCTCAGCCGGACCTTGATCATCTTAGCAATGTAATTGACTCGGATATATTCTGCAAAGCACTGATTGAGTCGAGCAGATAGAAAACAAACCGGCCCTCCAGGCAGGAAGATATCAGAGAGCCAAGAAAACTCAAACCCATACAAACCGACAGCACCCAAAAATCCGGAGCAGAGGTAGCCGACTGGAGAATCCAAATTCGAGGCATGCCAAGCCCGTTCAAACCAACGCCAGATGTTCCCCAATCGCCAGATCAAATCAAAACCAACAAAGAACCCAATCCAAATCGAAGCTGGGCTATATGCCCCAAAGGCAGAAACTGAGGCAAAGAAATGGCAATCAGAGCTGCTTATTGCAACAGGGAAGTGCATGAAATACAAGTCCCAAGAACCACAACTGAAAAACTCACCGTCCCAGTGATCAAGAGATCCAAAACCTCAGATGTTTGCAACCCAAAGACAAAGAACCATGAATCGCCCATCCCATGGGTCGCCCATCCTAAGCGGGCGCGGAGCTCTGCCGCTTCAGAAATCGGGCAGCGATCGCCAAACCCAAAGAAAGAACATCGCCTTAAACCGATCGATCATACCAGCACGGATTGACTCAGATTAGAATCTGCAAAGGATCGATTGACTCGAACAGCACATCCTGGATGTAGATAGGGAACAAGCCGGCCCTGCAGAAGGAAGAGAACAGAGAGCCAAGAAAAAACAAACATATACAAACTCAAAATACCCAAAAATCCAGAGTGCGGTGGCCGATCGAGGATCTCGAATCCGAGGCACCCCAAGCCCGCCAATCCAAACCCCGGATGCTTTCCCAATCGATCGCGCCGCAGGGATCGCCCACCGTGGAAACCATGGATCGCCCATGTTGAAACCCAGCACTATGAAACATGGATCGCCCACCGTGGAAACCATGGATCGCCCATCCTGAAAACCTTGGACCATCAACGCTTCATGAGAAGGGAGCAAACTTGAGGAGCCAAAGAAGAGAGAACAGGAAAGGGAGCTCAAGAGAACGCCGATGACTAGAAATGAGACAAGAGGCTGAATAAATAGGAGACGTGAAGGAGAACGTCCCCATCCAAGGAATGTCGGTTCTATTGCTGTCACAATAGAACCGTGGCATTTCTTAAGTAGTTCCACTGCATCAATTTACTTACAATGAGTTCATCTTTTATAAAACACAACACCATTGAACATGACATCTCGCATATCAAGAAAGTGAGCCATTGAATTAAATCCTCAAGTTGTTTTTGTTGATATTAGTGCAGGTCTTACGGGTTTGGAGTGTGCCTCTTCAATAGGCTCACATGGAAGACTCTGTGGACTTTAAGGTGGGTAGGTAAGTCGAGATTGTAGGCTTGACTCCCTACTCGCTCCAAAATCTTGAAGGGTCTCACCCACCTAGGAGCAAGCATCTTACAATTGCCGATGCGAAGCTTCACTTGCTTGACCTTCCTTGAGCCAAACTTTACTCCCACAACAAACAAACTCTCGAGGAGTTTTTTTTATGTCTATCTGCTAGACTCTTCTGGTGTGCCCCATGCTATTTGAAGATACTCTCGTACCTCCACCACAAGCTGCAGCATATCTGCCCGAAGGTCTTTATAGCTCCATGCAAAGATATATTTGAATTTTTTGAATAAAGTGATAACGCGAGCTTTATAAGTTGGCAGAAGATTGGCAGCCAGGCGGATTGGTTGATTTTCTCCAAGATCTACGACTTCCACATCAGGAGTTTGAATGTGTGGGACAACCTCCATGTCCTTAACAACATGAGCAGGGGTTTGGAGCATCACCGGAGGTGCAACATTTTGTGTAGTAAAGAAAAGAGGCGGCTGAGTATCCTCAAGCAAAGGTTGCTTCATGACAGCATGGACATCCACAACTTTAGAAGGAGCCTCCGTGTTGGAAAAATGATCAAGGAGTTGAATGCGATTGGAGCAAGCCAGGTAGAGGTCAAGCAGAGCTGCCACCGCCTGGTCCTGATCAAGGGTCATCTCACCCCAAGGATCAGCATACTCCGGGTAGGATGAGAGAGGCAGACTCGCAGGTGGAGCCTGGACCTAATAAGTGTTTTGAGCATCTTCAGAATCAGTATCGGAAAGCGAGGGTTCGGCGTGTTCAACAGAAATTATCTTGCCTGTTTCCAAATCCATAGTGGCATTGAGAAGGCCATCAGTGATGACAAGTTGATCCGTGGCCCAATAATTAATACTTTTAGCCTGGCGGAGAAAGGGTCGTCCAACCAGCATTTCATAGTCACCAGGATCTTCACCAGCTTTCCAAACACCAAATTCCAAGGGGAATTTGAGATCACCAATACTGATGTGGAGAAGAGGGGTGACGCCTTGAGGGCGCGTGATATGGCCATTGGCCAACTTGATGTCATAGGGGGCATGATAGAGTTGCTTGATGCCCAATTGCTTCGGAAGTTTGTCTGTAATAAGGTTGACAGCACGACCTCCATCAATTTGAACGTGATTGATCTATTGGTTTCCCACCGTAGCATGCACCGTAGGTGTTGAAATAGCCATCGCTCCTATCAGAACAGCGGGAAGGGGTAACTGTTCTTTGAGAGCAGGACAAAGTTTGAGAATAGTGGCAAGGCTCAAGGGAATCTTGACTTTGGCGAGCTCTTCTTGAAGTTACAAGGGAACATGAGAAAATGGATCAGCAGGATCCAAAGGGGCAGGAGTCTGAGGCAAGAAAACCGAAACCTCCTTGAGAAGCTCCACCTCGGCCAGAAAGAATATTGGGATATGGCTGAAAGCATGGGCTTTTAGACGAGGAAGGTGGCTTATGACGCTGCTGAGCACGCGTGGTGGCATGAACATTTGCAAGCGTGCGGCCTTCAACAGCGTGCATGAGCTTGAGAATACTCTGTCATACCTTTGGCATGACATGGGGCATGAGTTTATCCAGATCTGGCGCGAAATGGACCTTTTTAGTGTCCTCACTTGGAATGGTGTTGAAAGCAAATGCAGGTTGCGTGTCATGAGGTATGATCGTCAAGGGACGGGAGGCTTTGGTCTGGCGAGAAACCAAACCAACCCAGTTGGACTGCTGTACCGGAGGATTGAGAGCCTGATAAATTTCTTCTTGAGCTTGTTGATTTAGAGGAGTAGAGGACGATGCTGCTTGCTGAGGGCATTGTTGTTGAGGTGGCCGTGGTGGCTTCCTCAGAACAGGGCGTGGGCCTTGTTTGCCATAATTGATAAGTCGTGAGTCGAACAGAGGCAGTTTGATTTGTACCTAGAAGTTGAACTTGGACTTGAGGAAGCTGAGGGCATGCCGTGGTGGTATGACCCCATTCTTGGCAGTGATAGCACTGAGCCTTGGAAGGATCAAAAGGTTGACGGGGGCCTTGACCCCGAGATTGTTGAGGTTGCTGAGCTTGTTGATACTGCTGAGGCGGTAATGATTGTTGCTGTTGTGGCGTGGTTTGCACCTGGAAAACCATTTTCTGTCTGAAGGGTGTGGGATGTGAATGTGTACACTCTTCAGTGGCATGATTGCACATGTTGCACCGTTTACAATGAGGAGGACCATTAGTGGAATTGCACTCATTGGCAAGATGACCTTGATATTTACAAACCTGACACCAGATTTGAGTGCGTTGAGGGGCAGATTGTTGAGGCTGAACCGCATTCTGGGGAACCATGACGGGTGGCATGAAAGGGAGTTCCGTGAGGGAAACACCTCGTGAGGAGACATTGACTGAGTGGTTGACTATTTCGACACCGCTCCAAAGTCTTGGGATGCGTACTTGGTCATGAGATGAATGGTAGGAGGAAGGCCTTGCGTAAACCGGACAAGAATCTCGCTTATGTGGGATAATCCCCGGAGCTTGGCGACCCGAATGTGAAAGGCGATCCGCGAAATCACACGCAGACTCCATGGGCTGTTGCTGAAGATCGTTGAGTTGTTTTAGTAGGAGTTGATCATCATCCGTGGTGCCATAATGGGAGAGAAACGCAGTCTTTATCTCTTGCCAGTTTTGTTTCCAATGGCTTTTGTTGGCCATGAGCTACTTATGAGGGGCGCTCGCAGCATGGTGGAAAAAATGTGGAACTTGAGTTGAGGTTGAGCGTGGCCATTGAGGATAGCCAACGCCGTAAATTTCTCCATGTGAGCTTGTGCACTTTGATCCGTAGGTTTCCCTTTAGTGTTTCCAAAGGTGGGATACGTCGCCTTAAGATTTTGAACAGGGGAGATAGAGGCGACCTTTGCGCATAGATAGGTGGAGCATAAGCGGGAACATAGCTTTGAGATACAGCCGTGGGCTGGGAACAAGGCGGCATAGGAACAGAAAAATCCGGAGGGCCAGGGAGGAGCATTATGTGGTGAAGGACCATGGGAGCCCTCTTCATTAAGCTTGAGATCAGTGAGATTATAGACAGGGAGTGCATGCTGAAAAGATGGGGAGGTCTGATATTCATGGACATGGGGAGGGCCGAAAGAAATATGAGGATAGCCCATCCCGGCAGGAGGAGAAGAAGGTTGCGAAGGCAGCGGGGTATGACCTGAGGGAATATGAATGTAGGTGCTTTCCAGAGTTTAGAAATAATGAGGAGTGGGCTGGACCGGTGTATGATGTGGCAACTGGGGGTTGAGAGCAATGCTTGCAGACAGGGGGGAGACCCAAGGTGAGAATGAACACGAGGAGTAGGCGGTGCCGACTGAGCTCTTGAGCGGACACGGCCTCCCTCAATATCATAATCAGTGTCGTACATGTCTCGAGCAGCTTCTCTATGCTGATGGCGCTCCAATCGAGCCGCCGTTTGGCAAAGGAGTTCTTCAGGAGTGAAAGCACGGGCAGACATAGTGAAAGGAAAGAAAGAAGAAAGATCAAACCCGGCAGCGGCGACAGTGTTTAGGGTCTGGGTTCGGGATTTCCTGTAAGACAGCCCTCTGTGAGGACCCGTGGATCAAACAGGAAAATCCTGGCTGAGTGTCATGCGGGATTTTGCAAAAGAACAAAAAGAAGGAAATAGGAAAGAAGAAGCAACAAACAGTGAAGAGAATAATGCCTCCTTGATATCATTGAGTGTACATGAGCTCTCGGAAATCGAGAGAAAGACTAGAGATAAGGACTAAAACTCATCTAGAAAACTGAGTTCTATCTCTACTCATATATATAGTACAACGGCCTTGGCCCCAAAATAGGTGTTTGGCAGATCTCGCTGCCAACTCTTGGATCAAAGCCTGATTTCTCGGAATTCTGGCAGTGCCTTCTTTATATGCCCGAAATCACTGCCATCACAAGCAAAATTTCATTTATCTATTCTCCGCCTCTTCTTCGGGCGTGGTCTTGGGCATGGTCTTCTACGGGGGTCTACATCCCGATGGTTGACCTTGACTGGTGCCTTATTCCCGCCCGCCCGTGGTCTTCATGAATAGTTCGTACACTGGACGCATGACTAACAAATAAGAAGCCTCTACGTGTTTGGATCAAGAAATCGTGAGCGAGAGCAAGAACAGGAGCAGAAGTAGGAGCAACTGGGACAGGAACTGGAGCAGGAACTGGAACAACTGGAGCTGGGACATCATCTAGAATATGGCCAGAACATGAGACATGAACTGGAGCAGAGACAAGAGCCAAATCTAACGCGGGAGCGTAAAACCGAATTAGCAAGGGATGATCGAGCCCACGATACAGTATGGATCAAGTAGATATTAGTGCAGAGGCCTGAACTACAGATGAACTGGAACTAGAGCTCGAACTAGCAAACCGAAAGGATCTAGTACGCCAATCAATCTGTGGGTTATGTAGCTCGAGCCAGGGCAGACCCAAGACTACTGGCGCATGTGGGCTAGCAATGAGATTGACGGAAATGCTACAAGAAGCTCCCTCGAACAAAAGGTGAAGAGGTGCAGCACATTCCGTGACTGCGCCTGAAGAGATCTCACGCCCATCAATCACATTAATAGAGCTAGAATGCTCGACCCTGCTTCTAGGAATGGCATGCTTAGTAGCGAACATACTATCCATGAAGCAGGCATTCGCACCACAATCAAGTTGCGCCATCGTCTCTATCCTCCCATCCTCTGACTCCAATGAAATAGAGATAAAAAATTCTTTACTGACTTTGTTCGAGGGAATAAAACCTTCGTCAAATGTGGGAGGAGTTGAAGGAGTGTTAGGCAACCGTCGAGAGACTCCTACTACTCGGACGAGGGCTCGGACAATTTTTCGATTGATTTGGGCGCTTCACAGAGCATCCACGAGCAATATAACCAGCTCCTCCACAGTAGAGACAAAGATTAGCCTCTCTCCTATGCTGCTTCTCGGCGGCAGATAAAGATCCTCGAACTGCCCAATCATCTACATTAGCTCAGGTCTGGACCTGTTGGATTCTACAGATGAAACTGGGGAAGGCGTAGCTACAGGCGCTTGTGTGATTGAGAAGACCTGACTATGTCTCTCCTGCCTGCGTTCGAAGAGCCAATTATCACATCGAACTGCAAATCTGATGGCTTCTTCCAAAGTCTGAGGGTCCTCCATAGACAATAATATATCTTTGACATCCTCACGTAACCCCCTTCGGAAACAATCTCGAAGTGCAACATCATCCCAGGCAGTATCTACCGCAATTTGACGAAATTCCGATGCATATACTGAAGCTGGACGAGAGCCTTGCCTTAGATTGCAAAGCTTTGGATCACAGTCTTGTGACGACGGGTGTCTCCAAAGCATGCCTCAAGCTCTGCAGTGAAGAAAGCAAAATTTTGCAACTCGGGAGCCCCTTTCTCCAGCAGGGGGGCAAACCAACTCAAGGCTGACCCAGAAAGAAGAGAGCCAACTAGTCCGACATGTTCTCGATCTGTAGGATACCTGTGAGGGTGGAGCCGAATGACAAGACGAATCTGGTTCAAAAACCTCGGAGCTTGGATCTAGTGCCATCAAATTTTTCTGACAGGCTGATCTTAGGTTCCGATGATCTCGTCCTGAAGCTAGAGGCTGACTCATGAGAAGCTAGCCATTCTCGGAGCTCCTTATTATCAAACTGCAACTGCTGGCATACTTGAACAAGTTGCTAGACCTGCTGTAATAAGGATGAAACCTCCTCCATAGAGACGGGAATCGCCCAATATAGCTAAAGAAATCCTTAGGATCAGAGCAGGCAAGAACCGGTAAGGGATTTCGGTTCAAACTGTCATGAATCAGCGCAAGAACAAGGAAAATACGCGAAAAATATGCAAGAAATACGGAAGAAATACGCCAAGATCATCAAAGAATCCGATATATGAACAGGAAACAAGAGTACAATGGCCCGAAGGCAAGCAGGAACACAAGGCAAATGCATGGAAGGCTCAAGACTGGCATTGAACCAGAATGGTTCGACAAGAAGGAGGTGCCTCCTTATATATCTAGGCCAACGGTCAGGGTCGTGCCACTCCAATGGATGAGATTGCGCCAAGTGTCGTGCATGCATTTAGGTTCTAGAATATTCTAGAACCTCCTGGAGATAGTCCCACATATGAGAAAGACGCAAAGGAATGCTAACAAATATTGGTAGTGCATTTGGCAAGGATGTGTGACTCGCAATTGGAAGGTTGCGAGTTCAAACTCTATCTTGTGCAACTACCCTTTTGCATCCGTGTGACGACCATCTTTTGTACATACGAGTTTAATGTTCGTATGATACGAATATCCATATGGTCGTCACACTTATGGTATATATAGAACAATGGCATCAGGATCCAAAATAGCAAAACTACTAGTGAAACGACAACCAATCCATGGAATGTCTGAGAAGAATCTGAGCGATCGTCATAGCTAGAACAGTTGAGAGGTCTTCTAAACAGAGTCACATTGTGAGGGCCATGACCCATTTAGGCAAAACGATCACGCCATGGGACCATAACGTGGGAAATTAACATTATTATATCATTATGGCCATGGTATCCTAAACTAAAAATTATCACGCAGTGATGGTCGTGGTATCTCTACATATCTTTTAAGGTAATGGCCCCTTAGTGCCTCCCTCCTTGGAAGAAGGCTTGGGTGACTTATCACACTCAACAGACTTGTCATGCTTATAGTCATGTGTCTTCAGGCACAAGACTAACACCAACATCACAAGTGACAACTATTACATCCAACACTTTAAATTAAATTCCCCCTAAAACCCCCTTTGGTTTTAGTGCATATTCACGGGGGGGGGGGTTGACTCCGTGCAACGAGAGCTGTTGGATAGGCATATTCACCACTATTCTATGATTTGGACCGTAGATAGTGATCCTCGTTTGTGGGGTATGCTCGTACAAGTTTTTTATACTGTATAATGAGAGTTGCGAAATAATATAAGCTTTGAGGCAATGTACTCAATTGTGTTGATTTCATGCATGTATTATACTGTTTTAAGGGGTATAAAAGGAACTCTCGCTGCCCCGGAGCCACCCCCTGTGTGAATATGCACCAAAACCAGGGGGAATTTAATTTAAAGTGTTGGATGTAATGGTTTGTGTTAACTAACAATTTTTTTGGCCCCTTCGGGGCCTTGGGGATGGTGTAGAGATGGATGAAGAAAGTTGATGTATCCACCAACTATAATGACAACACATCAATAGGGTCTCGCCATGTTCAGGTGGTGGTTACGCTGATGGTGGCGGGACTAATTGAACTTGATCTTTATTTAGAGGGTTCTCTGGTACAGTAATAATGTATGGATCAATATCATGTTGACTTCAAGTATTGAAGGAATGCCATGTGGAATTGATGCCTTGGGAGATTCTATAGTCTGCATTACCATAAAGGAAAGAAATTGGTTACATTGATATTAATTTAGAAAATAGAATTTTAATAGCGAAATAAAATTGAAACAAATAAAAGCTTTTGACACTGATATGCTCTACAATAATGTTTTATTCACAAATCTTTAGGCTCGAAATAAAATTAACTCTACAATACTGTTTTATTCACAAACCATTGCATGAAAATCAACGTTACTCTGCAGTAACAATTGGTGAGGTTCATAAAGAACCAGTGATACTTTCTCACGGGTTGTCTGGCTTTCGTTTAACAGGTGAAGAGAATCAGCCAGTTTGGTGATGTGGAGTAGGTTTCCTGTAACGGTCGGTGAAGCAAGATCAAGAGTAGAGGTTTTAAAGCAAGCTTGCTCTGTTAGCATTCCACGTATTGTTAATTCAGCTACAGGTATTTCTCTTTCACAATGAAAACATTGTTTATCAATCCATGTGATTTTGGATGCTCCATCTCTAGCTTAAAGATAATGCATGATTCACTTTCTGGTTCGATTAAAGTTCCAAACCTACAATATAAATGCATTCTTGTGGCCACTGTTTGACTGATCTCCATGATTCAGAAAAGGACATGGAATAATACCATGTTGTGTGCACAAGAATCTGTTTGTTGATTGAAGCTAAAGGCTGGCTGCTATGAACAATCTGGTAGGCCTGGAATATCCAAGAGTTGGAAGCAAACAAAGGGCCAAAACTCCAAACTCTTTTTGAATCTGCAGCAAATCTTAGAACAAATAAAGGGAAGGAGACAAAGACGGGTTTTGCAGCACTACATTGTAGAACCAGGAAACCAATACCTTGTAAAAAAAAACCCGTTATGCTAACTGAAGAAACAATAAAAAATAAATACCTTTGTAAGTGTGAGCAAAAAATCCACATCGTGGTAGCAAAAACCCACAAGAATCCAAGAGGGCAAGTACACATGTGCACGCACACATGCACACATGCACACACGCACATGCACTTGCACTTGCACTTGCACATGCACATGCACATGCATACACATGCACAGTGTTCATGCACAAACACATGCAGAGAAAGACACCCCCCTCGGATTGTTCCAACCAACGAAAATCAACGGCCCATAAAGGGTGCACTCTAAAAATACTATTTAGTACACCTCAATGAATACAACGACGAAATCATAGAAAAACCATGTGAAAAAAACGTATAAAAATCTAAAAGTAACCCCCTGTTATAGTGCTAGATATGAGGGCGGAATTACCAAGAACAATCACTTGAGTTGCATCCTCAAGCAAAATCTATCGCAAGGAAGGTTCACATAGGTTAGTTATAGGAACTAGGTGAGTGACCCAGAAGGTTTTTTTTTTTTTTTTTTTTTTTTTTTTTTGATAGGTCTTCGATTCCTTACAGCATTGCGAAGGAACTTTTTATCTATTAAGTTGTTCCAACCGAGAACTCTGCATCAGGCTAGAACAATGGCCTTCGCCATTGTTCTATTCTATTCTATTCATATAGGATGAAAACAAGTATAAATATTCTTATCTAAAGGGGTTTTATTAGGTAATTCTATAGAACATGTGCCTGAAATAGGTGCTTTTAGCAAATTCCTAAGGCTTACAAGGGGGCTTTCCGTTGCCTTCACATGATGTACCCCATATATGATAGGTGCACCTTCGAGGGTGTAGCACCATTGATATCTTGATTAGAATGATGTGGTCAAGATTTGGCATGCATTTTAAAATTTGAAAACAACTATCAAAAGGAAGATGATTTCAAATTCTTGTGGGTTCTTCTTCTTGATGCTACCTGCCCTCGAGTATCTAAAGCAAGAGGATGACCATGATCCTTTTGCATGGAAATGATGCTGTCAAGATTAATGTAGTTGCCTCGACGAAGAGCCAGAATTGATGATGTTTTTGACTGATCGTACTCATGTTTATAAGCAATCTAGTCTGCTTGGCTTGGAAATCTTTCGCTGTCAAAAGCGTTTCTGTTTGAATTCTTTGAAGGAATAGTCAATGAAGTTGTCGATGGGCTAGTAGTTAGGAAGGAGTGATTTTAAGGACCTTAAAATTTCCACAAGAAATTTTACAGGTCCCTAAAATTCTCTGACAAAATTTCAATCAGCTTGACAAGCTACAAAGTGCAGGTGCAAGCACTTCAAACATGGTCTTGCCCAACCTGGTTACATGCCCTAGATCACAATGGATTAGCTACATTATTATTGTTGGCATATGCTAGAGATTGGAGTGGGAAGGCCCATGTCCAAGGGGCTAAATTTCTAGCAAATGAATTGGACATGGTGGTAGCTTATTTTTGCGGGGTTCTTGGGGCCGATGGAATATACTTTGTGCCACTGGATGTGCCATTTTGACATTGTGGATGATATTCCCCGCAGTGTTATATGAAGTTTCTTCCTGCCTGGGTTGTCATGGATCCTCATGAGCCCGCGTTAGGGCGTCATCCAGACATCGAAGTGGTAGTCGAAGGAGGAGGAGGAAGTCGAGGAATTGGAAAATAACAGGGGAAAAGATAATAGCTGTTGTTCTTTCCTGATAAAAGGGAATCACGATTCTCTTATAGCCTCTTTCCTTCTATCAATATAGAGATGAAGTATCTGGCTTCAAGCGCAGTTCCAATCTAGAGCATATGGTTTGGCCTATGGCTGCAGGCAGTGAGTGCACTGACTGCAGAAGACTCATCGATTTTTGCATTGGGAATTTATACCTGTAGTAGTAACTCATAAAGAAGTTGGATGAATATCTAGCATTATAACAGGGGGTTTTTTTTGTGATTTTATACGCTTTTTAGCATGGTTCTCATATGATTTCATGGGCGTATTGCACGAGACATACTAATCAGTATATCTAGAGTGCATGCATATTTCAATGGCATATTATCTATGGTTTTACAATGGTTTTGCATTGCATATTTATTCCTTCACAAATAACTTATGTCTTTACTCCCAAAAAACACATGCAAGAATCGAGACCCTTTACTTTAGGGTTTGTGGAAGAAAAGATTTTAGGGTTTAGTCAGATCTTTCAAGAGATCAGAACAACGATGATTTTTTATGGGGAGAAATCCTTGTTTGTCTGGTAACTGTTGCAGAGGTATTGTTTACAAAGCTTGGAAGTCCGATTCTTGCCTGGCTGTGCCGGATTTGTGCATGATGGCTCGGGTGCCTCTGACAAATGGACGATTGGAGGATCATTTGTGACAGATTGGAGAGAGCAGAGGAGCTTGGTGATGATCGATATTCAAAGGCTCTAGAAAAACTAAAAGTAAGCTATGATTTACTTCCCCAGAATTCAAAAGATGATCTGCAGGGCATGTTCCTAGCCTTTGCAGCATTTGCAGAGGGAGAGGATTTGGACATCGCAGATCTTCTACCACTATGGAACATGAGCAAGGATCGAGTAAGGTTTCTACTGCCGCAACTTGTAAACAGATGCATGATCAAGGTAGAACGGAATGATAGATACAAGCATTACAGGTATTATGTGCATGCTCTTATGAGGCAGTTAGCGGTAAAGATTATAGAGGAACGGGATTTTTGTTGTCGTGAAATCGCTATTTGCACAAAGATTACCTTTTGAAATTTCCATCTGATTGGTGCATAACTCAGTTTAAGTGTCCGAACCACCGTATTAATGAAGAAAGCTATGCAGCAGAGAAGCTTACTCTGATGAGGAGTCTGTTCACAGTTATCCCGAAGGAAGCATTTGCCTTATTTAAATGACTTTCACACCTCAAGGTCTTAATAATTTATATGTCTGATATAAAGCAACTACCTTCGGAGATGTTTTTACATTTGAAAGAGCTAGAAAAGCTTCACGTCACTTGCTGCACTTTGCTTAGCAGAGATTTCAAAGGACAGAAAACTTTGGAGTGTGCCGAAAGAAGATCAAGCTTACGATCTTGGGTTTTGTTGCCGTCTGCTGTATTTTTCTCTTGGTCGCATTCCGGCAGACTCCACAGATAGAAGAAAAGGTAGAAGTTACCCA
Organism: Isoetes taiwanensis; assembly: GCA_021234155.1. Taxonomy (NCBI): domain Eukaryota; kingdom Viridiplantae; phylum Streptophyta; class Lycopodiopsida; order Isoetales; family Isoetaceae; genus Isoetes; species Isoetes taiwanensis. The sequence goes on along the minus strand of JAJEKV010000247.1, from coordinate 354,247 downwards.
CAGAGTTTTTTTTGAAGTAGATATTGATGGACAGCGGGCTGGAAGAATAATAATGGATCTCTATGGTGACGTTATGCCCAGGACAGTAGAGAACTTTAGAAGCCTTTGCAGAGAACTTTAGAAGCCTTTGCACTGGAAAGAATGGTAAGGGTGGAGAATCTATATCTAGCCCTGGGACCATATACATGGTGAATGATGGTCCTAATGCTAATGGTTCTCAATTCTTTATTAGTACTGTCAAGGTCAACTGGCTAGATGGTGAACATGTTCTGTTTGGCAAAGTTTTGAGTGGGATGGATGTTGTGTACATGGCAGAGGGTTCTGGTAGCTACAGTGGGCAGCCAAGGAAGGTTGTGAAGATTGTTGATTCTGGCGAAATCCCTCGCAGCAAGTGGGAAGAGGAAATCTGTAGCTGTAGCTAGGGAAACTAATCCTGTTATTCCAGCAATGATATCTTACTATTCATGGCTCTCAGGTATGAGATGAGTTTTGCAATATGCCGCTTCATTTCAGAGCTTTCTTCTAGCTGTACTTAAAGGTTAACGCTCCACAAATGATTACTTCATCATTGACATAATTGTTGAAGTCCTTCTGTGGAAAATGTATTTGAGTGTAAATGCAGCTATTGTGTTCAACATTGGCATTTGATGATGTAGAGATAGAAAACATTTTGGGCATGAGGAACATTGGCATTTTGTTTGGAGGTTCAGAAACTTGTACTAGCAAATTTTGTTTGTTTGTACTTATGACTAGTTAGCAATTGTCTGGTGGTTAACTGATTGAGTGAATGGTTCTCGCACTCCCTTTTTTTGAGGAAGGAAGCAATGCTGCAAAGGACCGTTGGAGGATATAATTTGTCATCAAGACAGTTCTAGAGTATAGCATTATAATTGATCCATCATATGAGCTCACGGCACTTGCCCTCTTGTATTAGCGGCGTGGAAATATTTCTTTTCTGCTCTGGCTCGGGATTTGCTTCATATAATTGCTTGTATGATATTTATAAATGTGTATTTATGATGTGCCAACGACTTGGTTTATAATAAGCAACCAAGACCCAATTTTTTTTAAAATAAATACAATTCATTACATCGGCCCTTTGGTTTGTTGAAGGCCCCGAAGGGGCCAAAATTTTTTTAGTTATAACACAAACCATTACATTCCACACTTAAAAATAAAATTCCCCCTTAAACCCCCTTTGGTTTGGGTGCATATTCACACGAGGGGTGACGTAGGGCAGCGAGAGCCCCTAAAATCATATTATACATGTACAAAATCAACACCATATAGTACATTGCCTCAAATCTTATAGTATTTTGCAAACTGTGTTATACAGTATACCAAAACTTGTATATGCATACCCCACAAATGAGGATTTCTATGTACGGTCTAGATCGAGGAATAAAGGGCATATATGCTTATCTAACAGCTCTCGATGCCCGAAGTTGGATGATATATGAGGTTTGTAGGAAATGGATGGCTAATGCATTACTTATTGGTTTGGAATAATCATTTCATATCATAAGCTTAGTGAAGTAAGACTAGTTAATCCATATATTGCAAATAGTTCCTCGAGAGCTTTGTTGGGTAGATAATTTGCAGCAGCTGCCAAGGGGATTGTATCTGATATAATCTCTTCTCAATTGGGTTCTTATCTTAGATATACTCTTCTTTTGGGAGGTTGTGGGATTGTTGACTGGATTTTTGGCAAGGGGGGTGCAGAAGATCAATGACCTAAATAATTTGATTTTTTTTTTTTTTTTTTATTAGTTGTATTATATGATTGCATTTTGATACTCTAGATGTGGCGCATAGTTACCCTAAAGCATATGCCTGCACTTGAAATGTTATTACCTCTTAACTCTTGGATTTTTGTGAAGTTGGATACGAGGATGGTATGGTTCATTATACTGCTACACAAAGTGTAAAAATGATAAGGCAATGGTTCGAACTTTTTTCAGTGCTTTTTGCGAAAAACATTTAGGGCAAAGTACTCGAAATTATCTGAGACGCTCGATCAACCGAGTGATGGCTTGGATTCCTTATACCAAAGGGGTTCTGAGCGGGCGTTTGCTTTAAAAAGGAAAGCATCGGATTGCATTTGGTATGTTTCTAGCTCTGAGCAGAAGGTGAGGATATTGGCGTAGCTATAAGGAAGAGGATGCATAAAGGTAGATGACAAATTTGTATCAATTCCATATGCTGCGGTGTTTCCTGCTGTAAAATCCCGCCAGGATTCTGGTAAAGAAAAGGAGTGATGGCAAGAGCTTGTTACCTTTGTGATGAGGGGTCTGTAACATCGAGACAGGAGCAGACCAAAGATAATCCACACTTGTAATGAGGCGCCCATAACATCTGCACAGGAGCAGACCAAGGATAATTCTGAAGAACATGAAGTTTCCGCTATGGTGAATGATCCTAACACATTCCAAGTGGCTACATTCGTCCTAATCAGGTTTGGAAGTAGTTTCTTGATTTGAAAGCTTGGCTTACTCTTGGATCTAGTAAATTCATACAATATGAGTAATGGATTATTCTGTGACTGGTTTTTCTCTTGAATATGCTGAATTTTATGTTTCATTATAGTAGCTTTTTGAGTTTAAATATTACACTGGATCAGGAGCATAATATTAAGCCATTGCTATAGGGGTTTTGCATAATAGCAATGTTGCTTATCAATGTCTGTCATCTTAACAGTAGACTTCTGGCATGCTATGCTGCATGGGCCGTGCATGTAACTAAATGTAACATGTACTCATGGTTAGGCGCTTTTGATTTCAGCATAATCATCCAGCTGCAGTTGCTAGCACATAGTTCTAGTTTCCTTGAGCATTCTGCCTTTAACACCTATTGTGCAACCTAATGGTTGGGGTACTTGATTTATTTTCTGTCCTTGTTGAATTTAATCTCGCCTTTAGTTCATAGCTATGAATGGGCCTTAGCAACTTTTCCTTTTAAGATCTTTGGCCAGTAGCAACTCTCGCTGAAGGTTTTTGGCCTATACAGTTCTTGCATGTTTTGCATAGTTGTTCAATCATTTCACAACTTAACTTAGTGCTAGTTTTTGTAGTGAGTGCACTTGATCTACTGTGGTTGTAGTTGACGTGTTGTTATCCTCATGTGAGTTGAGCATATAGCACATTTGGACGTTATCTCTAAATGCATCTAATATCTACATGCATATAATAATGAAATAAACCTGTTATTTAGAGCAGATGTCTTTTAATAGATAAGCATTGTGCATATAAAAATAGAATATTTTCTATTTGCTACTGTTATTGAATATTGGAGGCTTGTAATATGTGTTTTGCTCTAACCAATCATTAGCAGATGCTTGATTTCCTTACAAAAGCAGATGGTAGGCAATAATGTCTCACGGAAAGTCGACACATATTTATGGAGCATTTGTCTCTAAGAATCCATTAGTTACATTTGTGTATTAATTGCTAATGGATGTATTGTGAATTCTGTGCTATTTAGTAGGATCACAAGCAGTGTGAAGGGGGATGACCCTAAAGGATCCCATGACACCTGCTACCATGTACAAGACAACCATTCTGATGCTTGTTTTTTGTAATGTTGGTGCAGGTAACAGGATCCTTTACTCTCTGTTATGTTTTCCAAATATGTAACGAGTGGATTTTGCATTGATGCGGATAAATCGTACGAAGATGAACCTTGAAGATCATAAAATGTTATGTAACATTTTAATTTTGCAACATATTTATTTGAATTCTGCAATACATTTACTGTCTACTTTCTCCTGGTTATGTTTCGTAGCCAACTTGATTCTGAAAAGCTGTCATTTTATCTTGATTAATGTAAAAGGTTTTTGGCTTTTATACTATAATTTTGGTTTTTCTTCTCAAGTATACACCAAGTATTTGCCTAGATCCAGTTTTGCACCTACTGTTTCTAGGATTGCTTATTGTATCTAGATAATTACCCAGATGGGTTTTAACTAGATAAAAGACTGTTTTTTCAGTTTAAAGGTTTTTTTTTTCTATTTACAACTTTTGTAACAATGAACGGTGTGCATCCACCGCTTTTATATATGGTCCTAATGTCAACGGTGGCAGAGAGAACAATGAATACAGATCTGTTACGTATATACCAAAATTAGATCTGATGTAAGCGTATTCTGGACAGTGTATGAAAACATGGTGTTCATCTTCGATTGCCCCTGTTTTGCATACCTTACACAACCGGGCTTCAACTGGAGTCTTTGACCATCTTCCAGTCTCAATCTCTAACTTATGTGACCCTGTCCTGTACCTTGCCAACATTCGGCTTTGTATTTTTGGTATGCCTGCTTTTAGATACCTTTGGCACTCATATGGATCCATGTGGTTGATACTGTTTCGATACAGCACCATGCGCTTTCTAGGATCAGCACATAGGTGATCTATTGCCAATCTTTCCATCAAAATTCTTGCCTCCTTTTTGTCTTGTGGCCAATTCGATTCATCCACACCCCACTTTGCCGCCCATGTCAGCAGATTCGTCTTCCATCCCGTGTGAGAGTTTACCATGGCTCTATGGGATAAACGGTCTGTGCGCTGCCCCTTGACTCTGTTAAAGAAATTGATTGTTTGGTATAGACCTTCTAATTCGAGTGATTCGAGTGGGAACATGCCCACTTCAGCCAGCATGATAGCATATGGGATTTGGGATCTGATCCCCAGTTCTTCTCTCAAAAACATTTTCTGAACCGCCTCAATCTGCTTCCACATGCGAGGTGAGATTCCAGGCCCCCAAATGGGGACACCATATAATGCTACTGTTTGAACCAAAGTTTTAAACAAGATTCTCTTCAAACCCCATTCTGTGAGCGAAGTACGCCTGCATTTTGCCAGCATGCTACATAGCGCAGCTTTCCCTCCGGATGCTCTTCTACTTACACAATTTTTCCAACTATAGTTGGAGGTAATATCTAATCCAAGATATTTGTTGCTTTCAACAATTTCCATAACCTGCCCTTTGTATGTGAACTCTGGTCTATCTCGGGTGCCAAAGATCATGATCTTTGATTTAGCTAGATTCACGCTCATCTTCTTAGTCTCGCAAAAGGCCTCCAAGCTGTTAAGGTGATCCTGTAATATTTTTGGTTTGCTTGCTAGCAATACCACATCGTCTGCATACAAGAGAAGCTGAATAACATATGCCCCCAAACGGGTGCCTGCTAATGATCTGGCTCTCAGCCATTCATCCAATTCATCTATGAAGAGCCCGAACAGAGTCGGGGACAAAGGGCAACCATGGCGTACCCCGATGGTGTTCCGGATTTGCGTGTCACATTCCCATGAAACTTTGATTAATACTTCGGCATATAATTGTGAGATTGCTGCTCTGATTTCTTCAGGAACTCCTAGTTGTATCATCCTATCACTGAGCTCTTTTCGTGGAACTGTATCAAATGCTTTTGTAAAATCAATGTAGGCCATGTACAATGCTGCATTTGGGGCTTTTGTATTCTCGATAAGAGTTCTAAGGGTTAGCACATGATCAAGTATATTATGATCCCCCCTGAAACCAGCCTGGCATGGAGAGCGCACTTTTGCCTGTTCTGCCCATGAACTCAGCTTATTTTCCAAGAGACTTCCTAGAATTTTGGCAAACACGCTGTCTATCAAAATGGTTCTGTAATTGCCTGCTATCTTTTTGTCTCCGCCCTTATGTATGGGATGGACACGGCTGGCAACCCAAGCATGAGACTTTTGTTTAATAAATCTGTCAAAATGGATACTGTTTTCTCTCCACCCCATTTAAAAAGTTCCACACAAAGGCCATCCGTATCATGTGCTTTATTATTAGAGATCTTTGATAAGCAATCTTGGACCTCTGATATTGCGAAAAGTTCATGTCTAGACAGTGAATGAAAAGCATAGATGGAAGAAATACTATTTAGTGACGTTGACTGCATTATAACGAGTTATCTTCGTGTGTTGAAAGAACTTATGGCTTGGATAAAGGAACAATGCAAGGAGGAAGGATATTAAGCAGGTTCACTTGGGTGGCAAGAAATCATATGGTAATAAATTATAACTTTATGAGGTCAGCATTTGACCTTTACCAGCTGCAAGTCTGATATTGAACAAAATAATTCAAGCATCTTAGATTGTGATCACGAATAGTGAACTAGTTTCACCTTCTCAATATGAAGTTTCAGTTCCACCTGCAATGGTTTGCGTTGGTGCATACATGTCCTATGCTAGTCAATGATAACAAGGTGTTGTCGCGCACAGAGGGTTGCTTGTAGAGAGTGGAAACTAACTAAAAATATGACAATAAGATTTAAGAAGAATGCAAAAGGTCAAAGATACCAAGAAATATTGCAAATCAATATATTAGTCAAAGTGCAAAATTTTTGAATGATAAGCCTAACATTCCGGTTTAACTTGCGCAATTGTTCCATTTACATGATCTGTCAACGTGCTAATATTTGACCATGTTTGGGATAACGTTGTAGATGCCAAAAAGATTGAAAGAACAACGAAGAACAAAAATCACTAATAGACGCATTGGAGCAACTAAGAAAAGCACACTCCAAAAAGCACACCTGCACGTATGACTTAATACTCTAACACATCTACTTCCAACTCTTCCATGCTTACATCTCCAGTATCTCAATGTTCCAAGTGCACTGGATTTCCCACATAGGTCCATAAGAAGAAATTCCAAGAAGTATGACAAGAACAAATTTTCTTAAACTCTGGATAAGTGAATAACAAATGTTATCTCTTAAACACTTGAATAAGGAACTCTTGGTTCAACATTATGACAATCCTGGTGGCACAATATGCATATCAACATCAAGTTGCAAAAAATATTTGAAGCGGATCATGGCAAACCCTTTATCATGGAAAAGGATTTATCTGCACTTCTTATTTTCTGGCTTAGAAGTCATTTATCTGCACTTTAATATTTTCTGGCTTAGAAGTCTATTATGTTTTTACCGTCTGACATACCGGGCACTGTGATACATAAGATTTTACATCTTGTTTCATACCCGGCCAAAAGAATTGTCTTTTAATCAATTCGTATGTCTTCCACTCTCCCCCGTGCCCTGCTTGCGGGGTATTATGGAATTCGTACAGAATCTCCTTCCTAAGATTCTCTACTAAGGGGACATAAATGTGTCCCTTATAGAACCATAAATCGTCATTTCGCGTCCAGAGAGAACCTTCTCTTTTTGGTTAGATCTTGATCCTTCTCATACAAATCCCTGATTTGTTGGAAGCGATCCCATTCTAGAGATGTCATTCCATTAATGTATTTTATTCTGGAAAGTGCATCTGCAACTGGGTTATCTTTCCCAAGGGTGTGTCGAATTTCAAAGTGAAACTCATGTAAGAAGTCTAATCAGCGCGCTTGTCTGGGACTTATTTCTGCTTGACTTTGCAAAAATTTCAATGGTTTATGATTGGTGAACACAATAAACTTGCGTGGCTCTTTATTGGTCCCTGACCTTAAGTAATGCCGCCAAGTTTTTAAGGCATGAATATCTAGCATTATAACAGGGGGTTTTTTTTTGTGATTTTATACGCTTTTTAGCATGGTTCTCATATGATTTCATGGGCGTATTGCACGAGGCATACTAATCAGTATATCTAGAGTGCATGCATATTTCAATGGCATATTATCTATGGTTTTACAATGGTTTTGCATTGCATATTTATTCCTTCACAAATAACTTATGTCTTTACTCCCAAAAAACACATGCAAGAATCGAGACCCTTTACTTTAGGGTTTGTGGAAGAAAAGATTTTAGGGTTTAGTCAGATCTTTCAAGAGATCAGAACAACGATGATTTTTTATGGGGAGAAATCCTTGTTTGTCTGGTAACTGTTGCAGAGGTATTGTTTACAAAGCTTGGAAGTCCGATTCTTGCCTGGCTGTGCTCGGATTTGTGCATGATGGCTCGGGTGCCTCTGACAAATGGACGATTGGAGGATCATTTGTGACAGATTGGAGAGAGCAGAGGAGCTTGGTGATGATCGATATTCAAAGGCTCTAGAAAAACTAAAAGTAAGCTATGATTTACTTCCCCAGAATTCAAAAGATGATCTGCAGGGCATGTTCCTAGCCTTTGCAGCATTTGCAGAGGGAGAGGATTTGGACATCGCAGATCTTCTACCACTATGGAACATGAGCAAGGATCGAGTAAGGTTTCTACTGCCGCAACTTGTAAACAGATGCATGATCAAGGTAGAACGGAATGATAGATACAAGCATTACAGGTATTATGTGCATGCTCTTATGAGGCAGTTAGCGGTAAAGATTATAGAGGAACGGGATTTTTGTTGCCGTAAACTGCTATTTGCACAGCATTACCTTTTGAAATTTCCATCTGATTGGTGCATAACTCAGTTTAAGTGTCCGAACCACCGTATTAATGAAGAAAGCTATGCAGCAGAGAAGCTTACTCTGATGAGGAGTCTGTTCACAGTTATCCCGAAGGAAGCATTTGCCTTATTTAAATGACTTTCACACCTCAAGGTCTTAATAATTTATATGTCTGATATAAAGCAACTACCTTCGGAGATGTTTTTACATTTGAAAGAGCTAGAAAAGCTTCACGTCACTTGCTGCACTTTGCTTAGCAGAGATTTCAAAGGACAGAAAACTTTGGAGTGTGCCGAAAGAAGATCAAGCTTACGATCTTGGGTTTTGTTGCCGTCTGCTGTATTTTTCTCTTGGTCGCATTCCGGCAGACTCCACAGATAGAAGAAAAGGTAGAAGTTACCCACAGAGTTTTTTTTGAAGTAGATATTGATGGACAGCGGGCTGGAAGAATAATAATGGATCTCTATGGTGACGTTATGCCCAGGACAGTAGAGAACTTTAGAAGCCTTTGCAGAGAACTTTAGAAGCCTTTGCACTGGAAAGAATGGTAAGGGTGGAGAATCTATATCTAGCCCTGGGACCATATACATGGTGAATGATGGTCCTAATGCTAATGGTTCTCAATTCTTTATTAGTACTGTCAAGGTCAACTGGCTAGATGGTGAACATGTTCTCTGTTTGGCAAAGTTTTGAGTGGGATGGATGTTGTGTACATGGCGAGGGGTTCGGTAGCTACAATTGGGCAGCCAAGGAAGGTTGTGAAGATTGTTGATTCTCGGGCGAAATCCCTCGCAGCAAGTGGGAAGAGGAAATCTGTAGCTGTAGCTAGGGAAACTAATCCTGTTATTCCAGCAATGATATCTTACTATTCATGGCTCTCAGGTATGAGATGAGTTTTGCAATATGCCGCTTCATTTCAGAGCTTTCTTCTAGCTGTACTTAAAGGTTAACGCTCCACAAATGATTACTTCATCATTGACATAATTGTTGAAGTCCTTCCTGGTGGAAAATGTATTTGAGTGTAAATGCAGCTATTGTGTTCAACATTGGCATTTGATGATGTAGAGATAGAAAACATTTTGGGCATGAGGAACATTGGCATTTTGTTTGGAGGTTCAGAAACTTGTACTAGCAAATTTTGTTTGTTTGTACTTATGACTAGTTAGCAATTGTCTGGTGGTTAACTGATTGAGTGAATGGTTCTCGCACTCCCTTTTTTTGAGGAAGGAAGCAATGCTTTTGCAAGGGACCGTTGGAGGATATAATTTGTCATCAAGACAGTTCTAGAGTATAGCATTATAATTGATCCATCATATGAGCTCACGGCACTTGCCCTCTTGTATTAGTGGCGTGGAAATATTTCTTTTCTGCTCTGGCTCGGGATTTGCTTCATATAATTGCTTGTATGATATTTATAAATGTGTATTTATGATGTGCCAACGACTTGGTTTATAATAAGCAACCAAGACCCAATTTTTTTTAAAATAAATACAATTCATTACATCGGCCCTTTGGTTTGTTGAAGGCCCCGAAGGGGCCAAAATTTTTTTAGTTATAACACAAACCATTACATTCCACACTTAAAAATAAAATTCCCCCTTAAACCCCCTTTGGTTTGGGTGCATATTCACACGAGGGGTGACGTAGGGCAGCGAGAGCCCCTAAAATCATATTATACATGTACAAAATCAACACCATATAGTACATTGCCTCAAATCTTATAGTATTTTGCAAACTGTGTTATACAGTATACCAAAACTTGTATATGCATACCCCACAAATGAGGATTTCTATGTACGGTCTAGATCGAGGAATAAAGGGCATATATGCTTATCTAACAGCTCTCGATGCCCGGAGTCACCCCCCGTGTGAATATGCATATGGCCAACAACTTCCACATGCATCCGTATAAACTTCAAAGGGCAAATTTAAATCCGGAATTTGTAGAATTGGTTCACTTGAAAGTAAACCCTTGATTCGTTCAAAGGCTATCTTTTGTTCCTTTCCCCATACAAAGGGTTGCCCCTTCTTAAGTAGGTCTGTAAGGGGGGTAGCCACCTTTGAAAACTTTGGAATAAATTTTCTATAATAAGTGGATAAGCCTAGAAAACTCCTTACATCCGGAACATCTATAAGTTCTGGCCATTCCCTTATGGCCCGTACTGGGGCCAACCCCTTATCCGAGACTATATGTCCGAGGTATGCTAATTCATGTTTTAGAAATTCACATTTGGAAATTTTGGCATAAAGTTTGTGCTCCCGGAGCATCATCAATACCTTTTCCAAGTGTTCTAAGTGCTCCTCCTTACTCTTGGAGTAAATCAGAATATCATCCAGGAATATTTGGATAAATTTGTCTAAATACCCTTGGAAAACAGTGTTCATCAGCCGCATAAACGTGGCTGGAGCATTTGTAATCCAAAGGGCATGACCACAAATTCGAAATGCCCTTGGTTGGTTCGAAAGGCCGTTTTGGGTTCATCTCCTTCCCTAATGCTAATCTGATGATATCCACTTCTTAGGTCGATCTTGGAGAAATATTTTGCTCCCACTAATCGATCCATGATATCATCAATTCTAGGCAGGGGGTAGCGATTTTTAATAGTGGCTTTATTCAAAGCCCTATAATCGATACACATGCGCATGTTCCCATCCTTTTTCTTTACAAGGATGACAGGCGCCCCAAATGGTGATTTGCTAGGCCTTATGAACCCCTTTTGGAGCAATTCTTGAATTTGTCTTTTGACTTCTTCTTGCTCCAGGGGGCTAAGTCTATATGGCGCCCTGGCCACTGGCTTAGTCCCTGGTTCCAAGTCTATCTCGTGGGAGATTTCTCTCAATGGTACTCCTTCCGGGAGTTCTTCCGGGAACACATCCCTATATTTATTAAGCAAGCTCTCAAGTTTGTCATCCTTGTCCATAGCATTTATTTGCTTTGAATCTATGGGGGAGTCAAGAACATAGACAAGATATTTTTCATTAATGTTGAAACGGAAACAACGTTTGGCTTGCATAGCCGTTATTAACTTGGGGGAAACTACATAAGGAGTACCCTGAAGGGTAATTTCCTTCCCTCCTTTAGAAATAACTAACAAGTGTTTTTTCCAATCAATAGGAGGATTAACCATTTGAAGCCATTTGATACCCAGTACCACATCAAATCTGGTCAGTTTTGCCAAGTCAAAACTCATTGTTTCCTCATAGTCCCCAATGGTCAAGTGCACACCAGCCACCCCGTGGTTTCCCAGTTTCAGTCTCAATTTCGTATGGTGCCACTTGAACCAATTCCATCTTTAATTCTTGTGCTAAGTCTGCAGAAATGAAATTGTCAGTACTCCCAGAGTCAACGAGAACAATAACATTTCTATTATTTATTTTTCCAAGTAAACAGATAACTTGCCCGGCAAAGTTATCTTCCTTACTTACTGAACTGGGCTTCCCCCGAGCTATGGCGGAGAGTTGCTTGGTTCCTCCTTCAACTTGCTTGGCGGTAGCGGCCATCGCCTTCTTGTCCTTATGGGGTTTTGGGCAATCCCTGGCCATATGCCCCTTTGCACCGCAATTGTAGCAAGCAAATGGCTTAGTGGACTTCTTCCCTGAAGAGGTGTCCCCTTTGCCTTTATCATTGCTTGGAGGGTTAACTTGGGCTACTCTAGTCCTTTTATTCGATCCTCCTTGCTTATTTTCAAGTTTTCTTTGCTTCCATTCTTGGAAGCGACGAGCTTTTTTGCTCTCTTCCTCCCCCCGCCTCCCTTGGGGAGCTTGCTAATGTGCGTACTAGGGACACGACAGACTCAAAATCCCCTGGATTTACCTGCCTAATGTGTGCCCTAAGGCTACGATCTTTAAGCCCATCTTCAAAATAACTAACTTGCATCTGTGCTGGCATGTCCTTGATCCTTGCAAATACACCTCTCAAAAGTGTTGATGTATTGCTGTAAGGTGCCTGTTTGTCGGATGCTTTTAAGCTGGATCAGCGCATGATGTTCAGCATGGTGAGGGGCATATTCTTGCTTAAAGAATTTGCAAAAGTCTATCCAACTATTTATCTCTACTCCTCTCCCCATGAGGACCCCCCACCAAGAAGCGCGACCCTCGCAATCGGAGAGCGACATGCAAAGACCACAGGCGCATCTCCCTTCTTAGTGGCTCGAAAATAAGTTTCCAACCAGTTAAGCCACTGAATGGCTTGTTCTGCTGACTCTGTGCCACAGAATTCAGGATGATCTCTTTTTTCTAGCCCCTTAGCCTCCTCAAGAGACAAGGCTGCTAGAACTTCTACTCCCTCAGTGGGATCATCCATTGTCCTAGCTCCAGCTCCTTGAGCTTGGCTAGTTTGGTTTGCGACAATAGTTGGGTTTACATGAGAAGGATTTGCTTGGGTTGAGACCCTTCCCCGGCCCCGAGGCACAGTTAACTCGGCTCCCGAGAGCACGGTTAGGTCCCCCATTGGCATTGGTGCCCCCTGGGCCCCTTGCCAACAATCGGGCTATGGTGTCAAACAACTTCTTCTCTCTTTCTGCTGCATCATTAGCTTGCTTAGTTAACTGAAGTTGCAAACTCTTGAGCAATTGGTTAGTATGTGCTTGCTCAATTTTTGTTTCTGCAACCTGCCCCAAAGCACACCGAAAGCTGTGGATGTCATTTATACACTTTTCATTAACACACACCCCCCCCCCTCCCAAACCAACCCCAACACTGCACTGCAACATATAAAAGTTGCACCCCTTGCCATACGCATACATACATTCTTTGCAGCATTCATTATACCCCTCCCACATAAGTAACTACTTAGTCATTGAAATCATCTTATCACAAATTGTTGAAAGGCAACCTTCACACTCTAAATACGTGAAAAAATTCTCCACTAATGATCTGGGGTGTTTCGACCCCTTTCACATTCAACAATGGCCGGAGAGGGGCCCTAGTAAATAAGCACACTTTATTCCTTGTTCAAATAAATTAAAAGCTTATGATGCAGCAACTATTTTTATTAAAGAGATATTTCGTCTGCATGGTCTCCCTAAGATCATTATTTCAGATCGAGATACTAAGTTCACAAGCAAATTCTGGAAGACCCTATTTATGCAATTGGGAACTGAATTACGGTTTTCCACTGCTTTTCATCCACAGACTGATGGGCAATCTGAGGTGGTAAATAAGGTTATTTCTTCCATCTTAAGAGGATTTGTCAATGAACATCAGGAACATTGGGAACCCTACTTGCCTCTTGCTGAGTTTGTTTATAATAACACCGTTCAATCTACCATTAAGATGACAACTTTTCAGGCAGTCTATGGTCAGCCGGTTCGGGAACCACTCTTTAGAGTGTGTGATGATGTTCCTGCTGCTGATGATTTTATTCTTGAGCATAAAGATCTTATAGACTTGCTTCAGGCTCGTATTCAGGATGCTCAAGCTACTTTTATTAAGAAATCATCTAAGATACAGCAAACAATGACTTTTAAGGAAGGTGATTGGGTATGGATGAGGATTCACAAAGGCCACTTTAAGAAGGACGTGCGCAAGAAAGACCTTAAGTTGGCGCCTCGATTCCATGGACCCTTTCAAGTCATTAAAGTTATCGATGAGAATGCATATAAGTTGTGATTACCTCAAGGTTGGAAAATGCATGATGTTGTTAATGTCTCATTTTTAAAAGCCTATCAAGGAAAAGATTTGCCCCAAGTAGGGCGAATAAGCGAACCAGAATTGATTGAAGATTCCCAAGTTTTTGAGCCGGAAACAATTCTGAATGATAAATCCACTAGTGGTTCTAAGAAATATTTGGTTAAGTTTGTCAATAAGCCTTTGGAGGACGCTTCATGGGTTCGTGGCAATTTATTAGAGGCCTATTCCGATATTCTGCATGAATATCACGCCCGGAAGGCACAAGACATTGGGGAGGCTTCTAGTAGCCGGCCTAAACGAGGGCCAAGAAAAGATTATGCAAAGATGGCAAAAGGACTCTAGTCCCCTTGCAGCAGAGGACTGCTGCGATGTCAAGGGGGAGGGAATGCAATAGGCATGGGACGTGGACGTCCATAGAGGGGTTGCATGCATCCCTAGAGGGGTTGCATGCATCCAAAGAGGGTTTGCTAGCTATAAAGAGGCTCGGGGGAGAGCTCATGGGGCATTCAGTATCTGTGCTGAGCTCGTGGTTGGGTGGCGAATATAGCTAGCACGTCATTTGTGCGTTTCAGACCCTATGCAAATTGGTGATGGTGGGCGTAAAAGGGCGTGGCATTTTACATGAGGGTGAGGGCGGCGATGGTGCATGTGAATCCAGCCTTAACATTTCCTAGTTGCATCATTCTATGCACCGTAAGTGCTTTAGGGCTCCATAAAAGTATCCACATAATAACTTCAATCTATTAAACATGAGCTAAGCAAAGCACGCTAAAAATAATACGAACAATTAAAATTAAAATTAAATTGGGAAAAATAAGGCTCGGGTAGGTCAAAACAATTCCAACTAAGTACAACACAGATCAAACCTAGAATTGGTTAACACACAATTTATTTTTCTTAGATTATTTATTTAGCCCTGGATGCATAAATTAACAGATTTCAAATTCTCATCAATTATTTAAGATGAAATCTTGTACCTCAGTTCTAAGAAATACGGGATAATAGAATTAGAATAGAAGTACTTGTATTCTCGAGGAGTCGAATGCTCAAAGCTCGCCATTCAGCATGTGCCGGACTTGGCATATTGATTGTTTAGAAAATTTGCCAGGCAAAGAACTGTTTTCGTTAGCGGATAAGTCTCACTGGCCGCATTGAATTTCTAGGTAGTGAAAATGGTGCTTGGTATGACATATGGCCAGTTGCTTCTCATCCTAGGTGCTTCTGTCGCATTGTTTGGTGAGTATCAGTTTATTTTTTCTTCCATATTTTTATGCATTTGGTTTGTATTCATGTTGTTCTTTATTAAGTATTGCCCGAGAAACTTCTTGCCCGATTCTGTAGTCCATGCCCTAAACGATGAGTGTCTGTCCTTGCTTTTACAGATTTCAGAACTGTAGAGCCTTTGTTTTTCAGCTAGCTCTTCGGAGTTTTTTTAGAATCTGCTGTTTACTACGTACTGAGAGGACTGATTTCCTCGCCCTAAATTGAACCCTCAAACGTACCCATATGCTATAATGTTTTTTCTGTTCCCATACTATGGCAACTTGTGATACATAATCTCTGCAATAAAATCCTGACTAAAATCTTGGTTTGGGGAGTGCCAACGGTGATTCAAAATAACTTTGAGGTTCTGATTAGATGCTACTTGTTATAAGTGAACGTACATTGTGTATATGAATGACTCAAAGCAACAGGGCCTAGGGAGATCCAGATAATTGCAAGGCAGGCTGGACGGCTTTCTGGACGGGCTGTTGGTTTTATCAAAAGTTCAAAAACTGGATTTGAGGATATTGTACAGCGTGCTCAAGCTGATCAGGTTTGCAATGACTTATTGTCCCCCGCATTCCAGTTAAACATTGATGTAACACCCCAGTTATTGAGTGTTACTGTCTATCATTTTGAGGACAACAAGATTAGCAAATTAAAATATACAATTATGTTATTCAGGTGCATAAGGAGCTGCAAGAGACATTGGCACAACTAGAAGCTATTCGTCATGAAATAAGAAGTGGATTTTCAATTATGAACCCAGGCCCATTAACACGGCAACATTTTGAAGATACACCCAATGGAGGCTATAGCAATTCAAATCTGGAAAAACCTGATACTGGTAACAGCTTTACATGTTTTTGATACTGCTGCTTTCTGTTTCAAGTCAAGATCTAGATAGTGAATGACGCAGTAACCAATTTAAAATATTGAGGTATTGTTACTGGAGAGATGGGAAAAGGAATGAAGAAAGAAAGAAACATCTGCAGAAGACCACATGGATCGATGAGACCAATAAGACAAGTGTGATCTGTAAACAGTTAGGAACATATCATCTACCTCCTCTAAAATAAAAAAAGATCTTCTCTAAAAATGATATTTTTTTCTATCTTCTTATCATATGCAGCAAAATATGAGTCATGGTTTTCTTTGCTGCACATTTTACTCTTTTGGAAACCTTCAAGGAAATGCCTCTAGAGCCAATGTCCCTGAGAGGGAGGCAGACCAGATCCGTTGATCTTTATCACCAATAGAGAAAGCAGAAAACAGGGTGCCTGCATGTTAGATATATGGCAGGCCTTTACGGCTATAGGAGTTGTTATGATGGGATGCATGTATGGCTATAGGAGTTGCGATGATGGGATGCATGTACAATGAGTCCTTTCTTAATCTGAATTAATAGTAAATATGGTACTTGTGCTGAAATGCCGTAAGTCCATTTTAGGAATCAACAATGCTGCAGGGAATGTTCCACAACAACCAATTCGTATGGATACCATGTATGTCAAGGAGAATAAAGAACTTGATTTCAAGGTCAGTAACATAGTGTAAACGTACATTACATTTGGGCACTGACTTGTTATTTAGCAGGATTTGCCAAAGAAAACAGGAATCGACTATGTCTTAAATGCACGGAAAGAAGCACACGAGCATGAAAATAAACTGCATCAAGGGCAGCTACATGACATTAATGTCCTGCCTATTTCTGCTGTCATGACTGGTCGAATCACTCCCAAAAAAGGTGAATTTCCCAAGCCTTCTGTTTCTCTCTGTGTGCATATACATATGGTTGAGTGATGTGTTTTGTGAGAATGGTGGTATGTGACTAGTGCATTCATTGTTTTGGACCTAGTTTGCATATATGTAGTTGTTTCAGATAAGACTCATTAAACTTTCTCAGTTGGCTGGACATCAACAAGCAGTGATCCTTCAAGATTGGTGGGAAGAAACTTGCCTTGCGTTATTAGAAGCTAACTTTTAGATGTAGTTTTCCCTTGAATTCATTATTAACTTTAGCAATCAATTATGATGAGCCAGTGTTATAAGGTTCTTAAAGCATTTCTTATGTCGCTAGATCTAAAACATCAGTCATGCTATTTGCAGATGGAACGTCCGGTGTTGATTGCATAGAAGAAGCTATAGAAGAAAGGAGAGTAGCAGTAGAAGCATTAAATTTCTTTGCAGCCAATGATCCACAAAAACGTAGGTAGCAGTTTGTTAGCTTTCGAATCGGCAGCTTGACAGCTTGACGGGGATGGTGAAGCTTTTGGTTTCTTGAATTGGAAAGCAGTAGCATTGTACATGTAGTCAATCTTCTTTGTCAACATCCATCATCAATGAATGGCTTTGTATATCTTTCTTAACTATTATAGTTAGTACCCCTCCTCTGCTTATAAAGGGAAAAGGTTGTTTCCATTAATTCTTGGAAAAGGATTAATAACTACACTTTGAGGGTCGAAATTGCAAGCAAGTGCTATTGCATTGTTACACGACATCTTTGCGTGTTAGATCTAGAGGTATAAATCATACGGTCATTTTGGCCTTGAGGACGAGTAAAAATCGATTCAATTAAAGTAACGATTTTTTAGCACAAACATTAGGTTAATTGTTGTCTCTTCATGGTGCCAAGCATAATAGAATAGTTACGTAATGCATGTTTGGCTAAATCTATGCCCTTTTTCTAATTTGTTACTGTGTCAAATCGACAAGAGGGCAAATAGTAGGCCAAAAAGGCATAGGACTCCAACAAAGACACAATTTAAACCATTAGTAAATTTCTTCTTCCTTTAGTAAATTTCCTTATCACACACTTCCTCCTTGTTCACGTTGCCAGTTCTAGGTCTTGCTCCTTCCCAGTTCATAATTCTTTTTTGTGTATCTTATCGATTTACCTAACTAAGATAGATCTGGATTGTAGATATAATTCTGTGAAATCTTGACTTGTGAAGAACGGACGACAAGGCTTCTCGTGAAATATCTCACGGGATATGCCATGATCCAATGGCCACAAAAAAATAATACACAATCTAGCAAATAATACAACGAAATTCAAAAGCAAAAGTAACACGACTATGCCAAGGGAGTGAAGCCTAAGATTGATAATTCTTTAGAATACATGTAGAACAACCTTTATTTAGATTTTATAATTTGGATTTTTTTTTTTTTGAAGAACTGTGTCATCAATATATTAAAAGAATGGTAATGTTACAAAGCAAGTGAGGAGGAAGGAGAACTGCCTCAAAGAGACAGCGATACCTCGACACTCCACAACAAACTCTATCAACTCTATCATTTACATGTTTATCTTCTTACTTATTTTTATATCATAAACACTTGCACAAGAAAACCATTCTAGTCTCATTTAACTTAACGCAAGCTCTCAAAATCCAATCCAAGTAATAAATTGAAATATAATCAAAAGAATTATTGATCTTAATAGAATCAATCACTAGCATCGTATCAAGAGGTTTTCCAGCTTGGGAACCACAACTCCCAATCTTATTGGAGCTTCTCAAGGCTAAAGGGTTGCATATGATGCCAGAGTTGGAGTCTGTCCTCCTCATGACTTGAATAAGAAGTGTGACAAGACATCAAAATCCTCTTTCTTGCTTATAGAATAAAGATGAAGCTAACATCCCTCAAGATAATCCCATAGAGCTGCTAACCCGACATTTACTTTGCCAAGGAACTAGCGATGCGCCATTGATTAGAGAAAACTCTAGACAGTTGGCTTACTTCTAAGTGAGTGCATGCATATCCTTGTAAGAGAATGATACCTCATCATGTGAAGTATAGTATATCATAGAACATTATGTAGCATCTTATTGTACCTCGTTGTCATGATCTTCATCATCATTCTCTCATCGTGTTATATCATTCAATAGGATGATAAGTCCATGCTTCACACAGTGCCCCTACATACAAAGTGCAGGAGCATCCTCGTTCACAGTCCCCTGGAGGACTGGAAATCAGCATGCCATGCCTTAGTTTTTTTCTACAATCAAGAGACATAAGCATGGCTTTACTGCCGGCCATTTTCTGATTTGCTCCTTCAACAGGCCACCCTTCAGAACACATTTTCGGCAGCTTAAAACTTGCCTTAAAACAGGATCGATTCTTGATACATGAGCTTTTGACAGGGTAATTTTGTTTATGGCACTGCGCCGACTCTTTCTTCAAAATGGGTTTCGATTCTTTCTTCAAAATGGGTTTCTGAGAAGTACTGCCAACCGGAGTCCCTTTAGTCTGGGGTTAGAACATTTTTTCAATTCAGTCTTTCTACATTGTAATACAAATTGAAAATATGAATTGAATGGCACAAAGGAAGTGTTTTGCAAATAGCAAGGACGACGTTATGCAATGGGATTTTCTTTAATAACATTTACTAAAGAATTAAGTAATTATATTGATTTTCCGACGGGAATATTTTTACATTATAATACAAGCAAGTTGGCCATCATTTGGCTGGACTTGGATTTGGGTTCAGACTGGTGACTAAATTTACTTTACAATCCCTGTCATATAAACGAGGTAATAACGAGGATTTTGACATTTGGGGATCTAATTCGAGATAGGCTATTACATCCTTCAGAGTTATGCTTCTTGATGGCTTCCCAGCTTGAGAAATGGGCCGCCGGATAAGACCACGAAGTGGAGTCTGTGCACCACCTGACGGAGGATCAAAAGAGATTAGCAATAAGATACTCAATTTCTCGAACAGGATCATTCTTTTACCAGCTGCAAATTTATGTATGGCAGATCCACCAATGCCTCCCCTGTCTATGTCTGGTTTCCCTGTTGATGTAGGAACCTTCACGATCCTTTGTTCTTGGTTCTTAAAACTATTTACTCCTGCCACTGCCACAAAATGCTACTTATAATTTGAAGCATGCAACCTAGAAAGCTTAACAAATGATAAATCAAAAGGTTACCTCCATCACCAGATTCTCGTTTTTGCCTTCCCTGCTCCGCCATGATTTGCCACTTTAATAACATATCATCAGCTCCAACTGCTGCCCGCGTAACTATATTTGCTGCATTTGTCCTGAGCTTATCCTCATCTTGTTGCCCCTGCATCCTCATCTTGTTGTCAAGGGGTGATTTGTGAAAGCAATTCATCCTACATGCATACTTTCTCTACCTTGGTTGCTGACTCTTTCCCAGTATCAGACATCGAGCTTTTATCCTTTGCCTACGAGTCAACATTCTAGACTATTAAGATCCATCATAGAGGATATTGCCAAGTTAAGACTACAAATATTGTAAATGACATCCTTTATTAGCTAGTACCTCATTCAGCCTTTGCAAACGTTCATTTTCCTCTGCTAATCTCTTTTGCACCAACTCACTTGCCTCTCTCTTCATAAGCGCAACTTGCTTACGCGTGTCCGAGATAAGCAAAATCTTATGCTTGTCTCTTTCTGTGTCCAAACGCTGAAAAAGACACAGAAGAAAAAAGAATCAAGGTAGGCTGTACGATATACATATCTATCACAAGCTGCCTACCTGCTTTGACAGCTTAACTAATTTGTACATCATCTTCCATAGAAGCTCTTCGACAGACTGCAAATAGTTCCATCATATGCTGTTCAGAAGCAAGCTATAGCATTTTATTGAACAAATCTTTCTTCTTCGCATACCATGGACAAACATCGTTCTGCATCCTCATTAATAGTTTTGATGCCAGACTTGGCTGCTGCAAATAAGCAATTATGGAAACAACATTAATGTTAAGGCATATAGGAAAGAATCCCTTGCCTAAATCTAGCTTGGTATGTAATAAAGGTTGACCATCATGTACATTGTGCAAGACTTACCAATAGCAGATACTTTTGCATGAAGAGCACTTTTTTCAAGAAAGTAACGGTCCTCCTCCTCAAGCACAACCCTCCTTGATGCTTCATTTGTACGGCTCTCTACTCGCGATCCTGCCAACAACTGTTCCTCCTCTTCCTGCAGAACATGCACCATCTATTGTTGAGCATCCATGATAATGCTATTTCAATGACAACAGCAAGTGGGGTACCTTCAAATTCACACCACTAACAGCTGTCACATCATTCAGCTGGTCAATGCCTTGCTCAAGATCCGTCCCTAATGTTTTCATTTTTTTGCTGAAAGACATGAACAGAAGTTGACTAGAAAATTCACCATAATACACAGAATATTCCAGATTACAAACCAACCTAGGAGGCTGTGGTGATGGCAAAGTATCGGCGGGTTTCTTCAGTGCAACAGTAGGTTTCTGTGGCGTTTGTAGAACTGCATTCAATGATGCCAACGATGCTGACAAGCTATCACTTTGAAAAACAGCACTGGCAGCCGTGATAGCTGGCGGTCCTCCCAGGTCTTTCATCGCATACCTAACATTACCAAGAGCTGGTAAATTTACCTGCAGAGGTATGTCATAAGATTTCTTTCTTTCCATAGAGAATAAAAATGAGACTAGACATGACGACAAACCACAAAGATCTGGCTGTCGTGGCCTACCCCATGGACCCATGGCTATTGCAAATAATTCTGTATCTAACTCTTTTCCTACTGTTGTTGAAGAATCGGCATCAACTATCAAATAGACTTATCATATAAAGATATAAAGTGGCAATAGACCATTCATGGTTGTGGATCCTGAGTTTTTCATATTACATAGAGTTCATTGGTTATCAGGCCTCTGTACTTAGCCCCAATTTCAATGCTGGTTACAAATATTTAGTCGTAATATAAATGCCAATACCTCTTGTAAGGATGGAATAACTGCATTTGGATCTTGTGATGACCAATCTTTTGATGGAAAAGATGATATATGCTTCCTTTCAGATACATGGACATACTCCTGACCAATGCCTTTAGGGACATCTTCGGAAGAAGCATCATGAGTGATAGTATGAACATGTGACTTCGGAGACCAAGAGATACCACCTGTGCTTTGTTCACCTGCCTCCTGCTTGGTTGGAGGAGCAGACTTGCCAACTCCAGATAGATGATGCTGGTGAAGAGATGCAGCTAGTTGTTGCTCAAGGCTATAAGCTTGCCCCGCGACCATATGAAAGCCTTTTAGCCTGTCTTCTTCTTTCTCTTTCTTTGCCTTTTGTTTTGCCAAATTAATAGCAGCTTCAGTAGATGATGTTAGTATTGATGGTGCCTGAATCCCATGTAAAGGACCTGACCATTGCCCCTGCATTTGAGAAGAAACAGCAGAAACAATTTGTTGGTTCTGTTGCAATTGATTCATTGGTTTCTCCCCATCCTGTATTATAAAGGTCTTATCAACTTCTTGTTTAACTCGTTGGAGAACTGTTGCAGAAGAAGAAAGATTAACCAATTGCTCAGTTTGCCTAGAATGCTGAAGTTGAAAGTTAGCTGGCATTGTAAAATTTTGTTGGACAGATTTTGATTGGGATATTGGGAATGCTTGGCTTGCTTCTTTCTTCGAATCTTCCTTTTCAGGTTCGTGAGAAGACTTATCCTGGGACAAATGTTGTTCCTGCCCCGTTATATCCTCCTGAGACTGAGAGATTGTTTGGTGTTCCTGTGCATCATCCTGTTTTGGCTGAACTGGGCTTTCCTGGTTCTGCTGCATTTGTAGTTGATCGAGCAAACTGCCACTTGAACTACTTGACTGCGAGCCGTCTGCAATTTGCTTCTGGTTGTTATGCTGGAGCTGTGTTTGTTGGGGCAAATTCTGTTGCCTCTGGTGGTGCTGCTGCTGCTGCTAGTCGCTTCAAACGTAAACTCATTAGTTAGTATAACTTGAATAGAGAAAATTAACAGTAACGAAGGAATGAGAAAAAATAACCTGCAATTGGCCACAGGCTTTTGCCATGATTGGGGCTCCCACGATATCTTTTGCTCCTCTAATAAATTCAGACCGTGGAACGTCTCCATTCTGCATGCGAAATTCATTTGATATCATGGTCAGTTGACTTTGTATCACAAGCACTAGTTAGCAAAGTCTCTGGAAACATTCTTCAAACCTTCATTCGCTCATACAAGTTTGTCAGCTCTTGCCACTGCTGGGAACTCACAGCCGGCTGTAAAAAGGACAATAACTGTGGAAAGTGCACACCTGCAGCATGATTTGCAGCATGATTTTCCTGAGCCTTTTGCTGAGGTTTTTCCAATGGACTTGGTGGTTCCTGACAATGTTGCTGCAAGGTAGAAATTGTTCCTGTAGCAGGATTCACTCCCGCAGATCAGAACATTATAGCAAAACTTTACAAAGTGCCAGACATTCTATTGGTACAATAAGCCATCACCTAACCAGCTTGCAAACGCATGGAGCTAGCAGCTCATGATTAACTTGAAGATAGTGCCAAGTAAAATTAGCATAATGTAATTACGATTTACCTGATTAAGGAAGAAAAAATAAATATGCATACTAATTAATATTTTCTCTGCTAGTTATCTCTTCACTGATGCAATAGCTCAAATGATTGCCAATTTAGTTATTTAACACCAGAAATATTTGAAGCATTTCTATTAGCAAACATCATCAAACAGATATATTAATCATACTTTGCCAGCATGTACTACACACCTTTAACATGAGTTTGTGGCTCTTGAGGGTCTACATTGGCCAATGATGTTTCCTCTCCCAGCATGTCCTTCCCCAGTGATTCAGCCATAGCATCCACAGCAGCACCTGAAACTGCTTGGTTGTGATCTTCCTAGAACCAAGTGATACTAAGTGAGATAAATAGCCTAGAAACGGGTACCAGAAAGTCTCCAAACAAATAGTATGCCATATTTATTACATATCATTTTATCAGCACTCCAAATATCAAAGAAGAAAAGTTCTCATAAAAAGCTATGACACTGTAGCAGTTTTTTGCAACAGACTTAGGTATGAACTAAATAATAAATTGTGGGCACATTAAGATTTTGTCAAAAGCAAATTAGACCCATTAGCAGATGTGAGCACATATGATCACGCAACAGCACACAACAACGGGGACAGCTGTGGGAAGCATATGAAGATAAACATCATTTTCTTATTTCTCATCTGCATAGATTTGAAGTTTGCATCCGGCATATGGCAAATGCAGGGTGGGTGTCAACATTTGCAAGACAGTAACAAGTTTGGCCATTTTCTTGAAATGAGCAACATGAAGTCAATTAAATAAGAAAACATGTCATGGTAGCCAAATAAGAAGGTAAGTTAAAATAACCTGGATACATAACAGTAGCTTCAGATTACTAAATACATACATAATCTTCCATTAATTTTCTGTACTGGGAAAAGACACGATCACACATAATGTACTGGATGGGGCTGATTTTGCTGGAGATACATAACTGTAGTTTCAAATAACTAAATACATACATAATCTGGATTCAGGTCCTCTTTCCATTAATTTGCTGCTACTGGAAAAAGACACGATCAGATAATGGACAGGATGGGGCTGATTTGCTGGAGACAAGAATAAATTGTATCCAAAGCTTTTGAATGATAAAATGCAGCATTGCGCTGCTTTCCAGATCTAATAATGGCCAAGACGTGGAAAAACTATAGTTTCAGTGAAGATCTCAAGCTCATAATCTTCAAGTTCCATATTTGACCAAAAAAAAAAAACAAACAAAAAAAAAAACAAAAGAAGGCCTTACACACCTCATCATCTTCGAGTAACTTGATCAGTCCTGGATCCATCTATTAGGGATTATCAAATCTGGCAACCTTCCTAATATTGATAAAATATACACATATATAAGCATAAAACTAACAATTCTTAACGTAGCAATTCATAACAATACTCTTATTGGTTTTGCTTCTTACTGGAGATTAAACTATGCTAGTATAGGTCCTTTTTAGTACTACAATGAGGCCTTCTGATTAAAGAGGCTGTATGGAAAGACTTTCTGTTTTTAGTGGAAGATGAAGGTCTTCCGCTATTCGAACTTGTACTTTATAACCTTGTAATTTGGAAAAAAAAAAAAAAAAAAAAAAACTCTTATGACAAAGCCACCCAAAAGGACTGTGATTATCTAATGTAATCAGGGAGAATATTATATGCAGATTATAGATGAACGCTGGATGACTTTTTCTTCTATCCCATGGCGGCTCCAATAATTCAAATCCAACATCAGCTCGACTGCAGTTATTCAAGAAAATAAAGAATCCAACTTAATCCCAAATCCTGACATTCTTGAGAATGGAATACCATAGTGCATGTGCGATGCCTTAAGTTCTTGTCAGTAATTTCAATGCATCAAGACAACGATCTACCAGCCCAATAATTTCCAACTGCATTTGTGTTAATATCAGACATAAACGAACTTACAGGAGTTTTCTTCCTTGTCATCCACGACGACACTTTAGGAAGGATTTTCAATCGCCCATGCTAGATCCATAGTTTACAAAGTGAATTACCCACAGCCCCTGATCTTCAAAGTTAAATTGGAAGAAGATGTCAAGGTAGGAGGGAATTGGATGTGGCAACGCAGAAAGGCGTGCATTAAAGACAAAACAAAGTAGAACTTACCTTAGAACTTATCTTGGGACGATTTTCGCCACTGTGCAGGGCGACCGGGCGAATTATGCGAGCAAAATCCAGACATCGCTTATAGTTTGTGCTTCTATCACTTCATTGATTTTCGGCATATTCCTTCTATTTGAGTTAATTTATTTTAGAGGAAATTTCCATGCCCTTGTATTTTCATGTATTTTTTTAAAGGCACTACCAAAATGCCCTTATAACTTTTCATATTTACTAAACGCCCTAAATACAGTGTAGTGTATAAAAAGGGGCATTATTTGTGATACAAGCATTCCTATTGAGAGCATATCTCATAGAGAGTTGAACGAGATGCTGGCAAAGTTTATTATCCAGGTAATTTCCTTTTCATTAGTTAATGTTTGTTAATTTTGTTCAGGTCTGTAATATATATTTAGGTTCAGGTCTGTAATGCATGTTCAGGTCTGTAATATATATATTTATGTTAAGATTTTACATTTTTAATTTAGGTTTTAATGTAATTTAGGTTTTACATTATGTTTATGCTGCTGTCAGATGAAGAAGAAGAAGGATAAGAAGTTATATCCGCCATTAACATAAGTATTGTACTTATTTTTTTTTTTTTAATTTTATGGTTGTTAATGTTTATTTACTAACCATTATCTTTGTTTTGTTAGGTTAAGTGCTCTTTATAGAGCTTATGGCAAGAATTCTAAGAAGGGAGCAAGAGAAAAGGATAGGGCAAACTGGGATATTCGTGAGCCTCCTTTTGGCATTTTGACAGATCCTGTTTTCGCTCAGAGTAAAGAGGCTTTTATTGGGATGATAAAGAAGACAAGGATGAACGGAAACTATGATAGGCCAAAGAAGAAGGCACCTGCGATTTCTTTTGGTGTTGAGAGTGAAATTCTGGCTGATATTGATCACCAGATAACCCATCCAATGGCCTGCATAAAAAGACGTGTGTATGTTATGGTTATGAGGTTTGGGATTAGAGGTGTAAAGGAACTTCATTCAGTTAAGGATTGTGACGTAGTAGTAGAGAAAGATGATAGAGGCGAGCTTGTAAAGTATGGCAAGCGGATTAGAAGAACTGCAATCCTACAGCAACAAAGTTTGATGAGCATCACTTTCATCAGCCTATTTGGAATTGTGAGAAAGATTTTGTCTTGATGTTTAAACAATATGTGCGACATTTGCCTGCAAAGGAGAAGGATAGCGAGCCTCGTCCGTTTTTTCTTCAGCATATCTCAAAGCCGCATGGAATGGTAAGTTTGTGATTTCTGATTGTTAGTTAAATAACTTATTCAATTAATTTAGTTGTCTAAATATATATTGTACTTTAACTGTTTTTTTTTTTTTTTGTTAGGCATGGTATTCTATCACTCCAGTTGGCGTGAATAACCTTGGCAAGTGGTTAAATACCATGGATGCTATTGTGTCAGCAAAAACGTCAATTTATAACAAAAGTGGCAGAGTGTCATTGATCTGCTGCTATTGATGGAAAGAGAATTATAGGCCATAAATCTACATCATCACATAAAAAGTAAGTTTTTATTTTCTTATTAATCTATGATTCTTGTTTTACTGAATGTTAAATTTTCTATAGGCATGATCGCGCTCGTGAATCTAAGATTAAAGCGTGTATGGATATCATTTCACAGCTTGAGTGTCAAGATTTTTTCAAAGTTTTATCTGAAGAGTCTTTGTTGCTTTTTTTTTTAATGTTTTCGGTTAATTGTTATTTATTTTCTGACATTCTTACTCTGCAGATCAAATTGCTAGAGATGAAGAGTCTAGGAAATGCCTTGGCGAGATTTTGAGCAACATTCCTTTAAAAGTGTTGCGTGTTTTTGATTTTGCTAATGCTAAGGCAAGTAACAGCGCGATGAATGAGAAAGAGAATGCTCCTGTGATATCTTATGTCGTTGTTTCTTCTGCGGTCGTTCCTCCTGCGATTGTTCCTGCTGCGGTTGTTCCTGCTGGTACGATATTATCTCCTAAAAATGATGCATAAGCCTTTGACAATCGACAGTCGGCGAAGAAGCAGTCAGAGGTGGTAATACAGAAAGAAGATGATGATTATGACGATGAGTTTTCTTTTGAGTTGAGTAAAAGCTATCCAGATAGTGCTAGAGCAATTGGAAGTATATGGCACCGACAATCAGCAATCAGGGGACTTTCAGTAATTGCATGTTCAATTTTGGTGTCGATGGTGCTGCATTATTTGGTGCGATAGTCCCTGCATTAGGACGAGGTTCTGGTTCTTCATGAGTTGCATCGGGACAAGGTTCTAGCTCTTCTGTTTGAACTTTGATAAAATTCTGAAAAAAGTTTGATCTGTGATGAATGTTCGATGATAATGGTCTTAAAGACCAAGTTTTTGGGGATAATGATTCCTACCTCTGTTTTAAGATCTTTGTAATATCTTGATCCTGTGTATAAATCGAACTGTGTAATGAAACTGTGTAATGGAATTGTTGTGTTAATGAAACTGTGTAATTTTTGGATAATGAAAATGTGCAACTGTTGTATTAATAAAAATTGAGTTAATCCTAAATCTATACTGGAGGAAGAATTCTGGATGGTGAAGGAACAATTACAGGTTATAATTCTAAGCCGAATTGACAGTAATCAAGGGCTGGTTTGGATTACGGTAAATTTTAAATATAAAAAAACATAGGGGCATTTTAGTAGTTTTCTCTTATTTAAAGAACCTTTACGTCAAATTGTTCCCGTTTAGAATCAAGTCTTCAAAATTGAAACATCACTTAGTCTATTATATATAAGCATTTAGCGACTGGCGGAACGAGCTCTATGCACCCTTGAAAGTTGACTCTGCATGTGATTGTTAATGCATCATTTGAGGTCTATGTCCGCACCTTACTAAAATAATTGCAACCTTTATAGAGACTATATGATTGACTCTGAATCTAAATCACCCCTCAAAATTGCATTTGAAAATCCCTTTAAGATGAAATGATAACTCATGCTGCAAAATCTACCGACGAAGTCTATAGGTGCTTGTAAATCCCCCTAGCAAGAATCATAATTATACTTGAGAACATTGTCAATTGCATTTTTCTGGTGCATGTAAAGGCTTTTAAATGCACCAAATTTGCCAATGGTTCAAATCATAATGGCCTGCTATATCAGAACAAGGATCATGAGAGAGAAAGTTGGCAAACTTCTGCTTTAAGAGACCACATATAAAAAATTTACTTGGCAAGAAAATGATCTCTTAAAGGTATTAGTTATTAGTGGCATATAAATCAGTTTAGTTCATCTAATATGTCTTTAGGCAAGAACATATTAGTGCTTTCCTCCCTTTTTTCAAAGTCACTAGATCCTATCAGTGTTTTTAGATTGTGGATGTTGGTATCTCTCGTTTGCATAACCTCTACAAAAAAATGCCCAATGATAACTTGAAAAGGCTCAAAGAAACTCACTAGGTCTACTACATGTATCTCAAGCTTTGTCTCGAAGAGGGAGGGACGGATTTATTTATTATAAAGATGACCAGGTCTATTAGATGTAAATAGTACATCCACTTATGTACAAAGATAAAAATATTAGCTTTACAAATGGCCTACCCCTAGTTGGGGCATTGCGAGTTCCCTCTCTTACTTCTACATTATAATCTTCAAGCAACTACTTAAAAATTTTAATTGTAAAAGCTAGCGAGAACAAGGGCCTGGTACGCGGAACTGCATGGTTTGGTGACACATTATATACGATACCATTTGTCCTTATGCCAATGGATGTGGCAACATCCAACCATCTAGTACATGTGGTAGAGTTTGATAACACTATGCATGAGACACTACTTACATCTGTATCGGTAAATGTACAGTAGAGCATAAAGTTAGCATGTCAAATGACTCTCCAAAAGTAGCATTATAAATAGCCAATAATGCATCTGAATGGGAGCTAGATACAAATAAAAAGTCCACGAAATTGTAATGCATTGTTGGTTGCCCAAGCACGATGAATGCTCTAGTGTGGATCTAGCAAATGACTTCCTTAGGAAAGTTATGCATGTGCAGGTCCATGGTATTATGACAGCGGATAGAGTTGCCTTGATGAAGCCAAATCATCCACGCCATTTACTTGTTCATTTCAGAGGTGTTGAGTCTTAAGCAAAAAATAGGAGTTGCCTAAAGTCCAAAAGGCACGATGAAATGGTAAATGGGTTGTCTCTTTCTTTTATCATTTTTTATTAGTTGGCGTATGTGCCTCTATTTAGTTTTGTTTTATTTTGAATTGGACTTTGCCATAGTTATGTGGTGTACCGTAACCTTCACGACCCACAGATTACTTAAGATTACAGCTGTTTTGTATTTCAGGTAATTCTTGGGTGTTTTTTCTGGCGGCGGTTTAGCGGCGCCGCTAACAGAGTTTTCAATCGTCTGGAAAGGGCTCTGCCATAGCTTGGCCGCATTTTCATTTCTCTGCCATAGCTTCGCCCGGATAGCTCTGTTCCGCAAAGCAGTTCTTTCTCAGGAATCTCTCTGTTTCGAAGTTCTGTAAGCTGTTTATGCCATAGCCTCTCTCTGTTTCGAAGTTCTGTAAACTATTTCATGCCATAGCCAGAAGATTTTATGTCCTGAGCCATTCTGTAAGCTGTTTCATGCCATAGCCAACTATTTTATGCCCTGAGCCATAGCCAGAAGCTTCCAAGCTCTGCATCAACTGCCATAGCCGATCTTCGCCAAAAAAATCAAGATAGACCTAAAAATCAAACAAGAAACAACGGATTTAGATGGTATTCGAGTTCTTGATACTAAAAAAACCAGAAAACAGGGGATGCGAGGTAATCTGTGGGTCGTGAAGGCCACGTATAGAAACCTACGCCACCAGAAGGTTTCTGGAAGAAACCTGGCGGCGCCGCCACTCGCGGCTGCCGCCGCCAGGTTTCTTCCAGAAACCTTCAGGTGGCGTAGGTTTCCTTTGCGCTTTCTACTCTTGTCCATTGCATCATCCAGCCCTTTGATTGTCTTCGTGAACATTAAAGTTTCTACCTACTTATCTACCTTATTGCACATTCCTTATTGCACATTCTGGACCATTGATTCCATGAATATGCCAAATGAAGGGCTGTGCAATTTACATGTCAGCCCCATGTATAAGTTTGCGCACCCCATACACTATTAATACGTATATGCATACATGGTATAGTTCAAGCCATACACATTAAGAAAAGGAATAACACCATTGCATCCACATTAAACAGTCAATTTGAAAGAAGACGTGCCAAGTGGTATGTATTGAAAACGTGGCATTTCACAGTACAAGAAAATTTGCCAATGTTATCACAAAGGTTGCACTCTAATTATACATTACAGATCTGAACAATAGGAGTCAGCAAACTAGTCAAAGGAGCTTCAAGACCAAGTTCCATAAAGGATACACAGTCTGCACAACAGCATAACATAAAAGCAGGATAAACATAACCTAAACCATATCCACATGAGCTATTGCGAGCACTTCAAGCCTGCATTGTCCAATGGGCAGGCGAGCGCACTAATCAGACTCTAGAGCAATATTTAAGGTGCTTTATCAGTTATCAGCAGGATGATTGGGTCGATTATCTTCCATTAGCTGAGTTTGCCTATAATAACTCAGTACATGCTTCCACTGGCCAGACTCCGTTCTTTCTAAACTCTGGTCAGCATCCTCATTGGTCCCTTAGCGTCGTTAGCGGTGACTCAGTCAATCCTAGTGCCGAGTCTCGACTTGAGAAACTTCAGGCTCTTCAATCGGATCTTCAGCATCATCTTCATCGAGCACAGGATTCATGGGGACCTCCTTACCTCACGTCCCAACAATAAGCTTGATTATCGTTGTCTTGGTCCTTACCGGATCACGGCTCAGATCAACAATGTGGCATTCCGGCTCGAGCTCCCTCCAGTTGTACGACTTCATCCATTATTTCATGTTTCTGTATTGGAGCCCTACGCAGTCAATACTTTCCCAGATCACGTTCCTCCGCCGCCACCACCAGTTGAAATTGATGATCATGAGGAGTTCGAGGTTCGAGAGATTCTGGACTCAAGTTTCTTCGTCGACGATTGTATTACTTTGTCGATTGGGAAGGTTACTCGCCAAGTGATAGAACCTAGGAGCCTGCTGAGAATCTGAGTAATGCTCCTGATAAAATTATGGAGTTTCACCGTCGTTACTCGGATAAGCCAAGTTTGAGTACTCCGGCCCCAGCTCCAAGGACTCGTCGCCGTCATAGGAAGGGGATGGTGTGACGACCATACGAATATTCGTATCATACGAACATTATACTCGTGTGTACAAAAGATGGTCGTCACACGGATGCAAAAGGGTAGTTGCACGGAGCAAGGTTTGAACACGCAATCTTTCAGTTGCGAGTCACACACACCTTTGGCAAGTGCCCTACCAATATTTGTTAAAGACATTCCCTCATGTCTTTCTCATATGCGGGGCTGCTTCCAGGAGGTTCTAGAATATTCTAGAGCCTACATGCATGCATGACACTTGGCATGATCTCATCCATTAGCGTGGTGCGATCTTGACCGTTGGTCTACATATATAAGGAGGCATCTTCTTCTTGTCGAACCATTCCGGTTCAACGCCAGTCTTGAGCCTTCTAGGCATCTGTTTCGTGTTCCTGCTTGCCTTCGCCATTGTACTCTTGATTCCTGTTCATATATCAGATTCTTTGCCGATCTTGGCATATTTCTTCCATATTTCTTGCGTGTTTTCCATGTATTTTCCTCGTTTTCACGTAGGTTCATGACAAAGAGGTGCTAGATTTCCTTCGTGATTTGGAGGACGAGGCTAATGTACATGAGCCAGAGATCGTCCAGAGTTCAGAATTAGGCCATCCCTCTGGGGTAGAAACCAGTGTGGGATCTACCCCCGGTTTTGTGGAACCCTTCTTTAGAAGGCAATGAAGTGCACCTATACGCAGATGAAGGGGATGACCTCCTATTGGATTCGGGGGATCAAGCGGCTATAGATGCCTTAATGATTGAACCTTCTGATGATACGAGCTCTTGTATTGAAGACTTTTCTCATAACTAATAGTTATATTGATCATTGTGGATTTTACATTGTTGAAGGTTTTGAATTTATATACATGTATTAGGTGATTTGTCTTCAACACTTGTTGGATATCTAATATAAATAAAGATTGGATTCTTTACCATGTTATATGGATTTACAAGTTGCATAAGATATTTAATTAGTCCAACCTCCCTTGTCAAGTGCTAGTAGTAATGCAATGAAAACCAACAGGATCCCAAGCGGCCTCGGAGAGGCCAGCTTGGCAAGCCCGTTACAAGCGTCTTTTGCAAATCTTGCATGTAGAAGGTTTGCTCTCTTCCCGACATCACCCAAAGACCAACGGGCAAATGGAGTGCATTAATCAAACACTTGAGCAGTATTTGCGATGTTTCATCAATTATCAGCAGGATGATTAGGTTGATTGGCTACCCCTGGCAGAATTTGCGTACAATTCTGTCCATGCTTCCACAGGCCAGACACCATTCTTTATTAATTTCAATATGCATCCCCGGTGGTCTTTCATTGCTCCTGAATATGACTCCTAGTACCGAGGACAGGCTCGAGAAGTTTTGCATGCTCCGGAATGGTCTTTAGCACCATCTCCTTCAGGCCCAAGCACGTTATCATTATCATGCAGATCAGCACTGCCAAGATGCTCCTTCTTTTGCAGTTGGTAATCTTGTTTGGCTCTTGCGTCAGGATTTGCCGACAGCTCGTCCTTGTAACAAGCGCATT
Source organism: Isoetes taiwanensis (assembly GCA_021234155.1). Taxonomy (NCBI): domain Eukaryota; kingdom Viridiplantae; phylum Streptophyta; class Lycopodiopsida; order Isoetales; family Isoetaceae; genus Isoetes; species Isoetes taiwanensis. The sequence goes on along the minus strand of JAJEKV010000247.1, from coordinate 320,777 downwards.
ACTGGCGTTTGGATCCTTATCGGATCATTGAACAAGTTGGTGATGTTACTTTCCATCTGGAGCTTCCACTATCAGTTCGACTTCACCCAGTATTCCATGTATCTTTGTTGGAAACCTATATGGGAAATCCATTTTCAAATCGAGTACCTACACCTCCACCATCAGTGGAAATTGATGATCATAAGAAGTTCGAGGTTCGGGAGATTCTGGACTCCAAGTTTTTTCGTCGGCGATTGTATTACTTGGTCGATTGGAAAGGATACTCACCAAGTGATAGAACCTAGGAGCCTCCCGAGAATCTGACTAATGCTCCTGATAAAATTGTGGAGTTTCACCAAAGTTACCCGGAAAAGCCACGTTTAAGTACTCCGGCCTCAGCTTCGAGGACTCGTCTTTATAGTGGAATAGTGTGACGACCATACTGATATTCGTATCATACGAACATTATATTCGTATGTAGAAAAGATGGTCGTCACACAGATGCAAAGGAGTAGTTGCACAAGACATGGTTTGAACTTACAACCTTCTAGTTACAAGTCATAAGCCTTTGCCGAGTGCGCTACCAATACTTAATGAAGAAATTTCTCACGTCTTTCTCATATGCAGAATTGTTTCCAGGAGGTTCTAGAATATTCTAGAATCTACATGCATAACACGACACTTGGCGTGATATCATCCATTGTCGCAATCCTGACCGTTGGCCTAGATATATATAAGGAGGCACCTCCTTCTTGTCAAAGCATTCCGGTTCAACGCCAGTCTTGAGCCTTCTAGCATCTGTCTTGTGGTTCTAGGCATCTGTCTCATGCACTCTTGATTTTTATTCATATATTAGATTCTTCGCCGATCTTGGCATATTTCTTGCGTATTTTCCAAGCACTTTCCTTGTTTTCGCGTAGGTTCATGACAATAGTGGTCCAGAAAATATTAGATAGCTTAAAATACATCTAAAACAACAACTACTCTTCATGTACTCTTACAACAAGGTGTTGCGCACAAAGGGTCACCCTCCAGTTTCTCGAGGGAGAGGTGGCCTAAATCTAAACGTGAAGTCATGTTTTCATAATCTATATTTAAATTAAAGTAGACCTCTATCATGTTCTTACAATCAGTTCGTAGTTCCCCTACATTCATATACAAACCCATCCACAAGTGCCCCTCGATCGAATTGCGTATGTAACTGAGTAGTTTAGTGTTCTCGTGGATAGAATCTTGAGTTTATATCTCTGTGGCATCGCATCCCCATTTTTGGTCAACAACGGGATTGACCATCTCAGACAAATTTGTGCTCTCATCCTCGTAAGACAGCTCTGCATTACGAAACTTCCAGACAAGGGAAAATAACTCGCCATAACTCATTTTGTAGCTAGAACTTTATCTTTTATAGCATTCTGCATCTACTCTCTGCAAACAAGACTGTTTGTTGTAGCTATCCTGAAATTGATGAGGCCTTTTCACTCCAAGAAATAAGAATACTCCACACTCATAGTTTAAGTGTGCACTTACTACTACGAAGATTATACAATGTAAACACCATGTTCTGTTCTCATCAAGCTAATGCTTTTCTTATAAGGGGTTTATCTTCTTATGGGCCTCTAGAGATCGGCGATGCATCTCTCTTTTGGGTCTCCTAGAGATTGGTAGCCAAAATATTAGAAATAAACACAAATGATGCATCACATTTGCACATTAGAAATATCCCATTTACACATTAGAAATATCCCAATAAGGTTTCTCTAAGTGTGGCCAAACACATGGATCATGTGTCCAAATTGCACTATGCCACATACAACACAGTATTACACTACATATGGACTATATACAATATACTACCACGACCACATGCGCTTAATCATCCCTAATATATCATTCTACCAATAAAGCAACGCATTGTCTCAAATGTGCCTTAAAGGTTAAGCCAAGTTCACTGTGGTTATCTTTGGTGAGGAAGCTGACTTGGAGTTTGACCCAACGTTCAACCACGGCATGCAACAAAATAAATTTCAAATTATTGGCAAACATAACTGGATATCCAACCCTAATACCCCAAATATTATATATTTGGCCAATATAACTAAATTTGTTTAGCCAAAGGGGCAAATCAAGGTTCAACAGAGGCTAAAATGTTAAGCCGAGTTTACTATGCTCATCTTTCATGTCAGGCTAAAATGCAATTAGCAGGTCATTGATTAAAGCTTACTTGAGAATTTAACCATACGTGGGAAGTTGACCTCGAGTTTCACCAGTTGTTCAAGCACGAATTTGACAGGTATTTCACCCAAACTTGAACAAGAGTTTGCATAGAGCGAAATAACTAACCATTAGTTGACACATAGAGATCGAGTATGTATATGAAAATAGTTCTTTTGCTATGATGGATTATCTGATGTGATTCGAATTAGGCCAAATAGGAAAAGTTATTAGGCCAAATAGGAAAAGTTATGGAAATGTCCAAAAATAATGATCGTAACACAAAAAAAAAACATATTTTAAGTATCATAGCTATCGTTAGATGGCACAACTATCCAATCTAGTTGCCCAAGCTTTTATGTTGCAAACTACATAGTTGTGATGAAATTATTGGCAAGCATGCATATTCTCCATGGGGACCATAGCAGCTTCTCTAATTTGCCAATATAGAACAATAGCCCAATCAATCTACGGAGAGATACATACCTTCATTTGCTCCTGCTAAACTACTGGTCAACTAGACTTCAGGGATATTAGATATTACCAAAAGAATCTAGGAAGAGAGAGAGAGAGAGAGAGAGAGAGAGAGAGAGAGAGAGAGAGAGAGAGAGAGAGAGAGAGAGAGAGAGAGAGAGAGAGAGAGAGAGAGAGAGAGAGAGAGAGAGAGAGAGAGAGAGAGAGAGAGAGAGAGAGAGACCAAACAAGATATATCATGTCAAAGTCTCACTCCGTATATATCTTGATGCATGAGGATCAATGCTTCCTCTGCATGTCGCACACTTAGGCTTGGTTTCAGATGTACATAGGGCGCCGGCTTTGTTTAAAAGAAATTTTGTATAAATATAAAGATTACTCAAACTCTAGAGTAAACTCTAGAGTAAATAACAATATTTATACAACCTCTAGTTACATTGTCCACATCTAATTCGAAGTTCTTGAACAACAAATTGCACGATCCTATTGGTATTGCGTTTGCAGTTGCAAGTCTTTCCAAAGTTTGGATTTCTGGCATTGCTTCGGCTACACCATAATTGTGGATTTTGTTGGCATACCGCAATAAGAGCGATTGCATCTGTAAGACAAGAAGATGAAGGGGGAGGTGGGGTTCCCTGCCTCGAGGAGGGGGTGGAGGTGGAGGTGGAGGTGGAGGTGGAGAGGGAGGCGGGCAAAGGAGGGTGGGGATGGGGGCGGCCCGGGGATGGCAAAGTGGAGGTGGAGGAGATGGGGGAGGTGGTGAAGGTGGAGGAGGAGAAGGAGGTGGAGGGATGGGGGTGGGGGTGGAGGAGATGGGGGAGGTGGTGAGGGTGGAGGAGGAGAAGGGGGTGGAGGGAATGGAGGTGGGGGTAGTGGTGGTGATGGAGGAGGTGGAGACGGCGGTGGCCGGCGAAGATGGAGAGCAGTAGGGATGGTGGAGGTGGTGGGGATGGAGATGGCGGAGGAGATGGAGGTGGCGGGAGGGTGGGGGTGGTGGAGATGGTGGTGGAGGTGATGGAGGAGGCGGGGAGGGTGGGGGTGGTGGAGATGGTGGTGGAGGTGATGATGGAGGAGGTGGAGAGGGTGGTGGGGGGGGGAAGGTGGAGGCGGTGGGGATGGTGGCGGTGGTGGCGGAGAGGGTGGTGGTGGTGGACGGTGGAGGTGGAGGAGATGGAGGTGGGGGAGGTGATGGAGGTGGTGGAGATGGAGGAGGTGGTGAGGGTGGGGGGGAGATGGAGGCGGTGGTAGAGGAGAGGGTGGTGGTGGGGGAGGGTGGAGGTGGGGGAGGTGATGGAGGTGGTGGAGATGGAGGAGGTGGTGAGGGTGGGGGTGGAGATGGAGGCGGTGGTGGAGGAGAGGGGTGGTGGTGGGGAGGGTGGAGGTGGAGGAGATGGAGGTGGGGGAGGTGGTGGAGATGGTGGTGGAGGCGGCCGGGGAAAGGGTGGTGGTGGTGAGGGTGGAGGTGGAGGAGATGGAGGCGGTGGAGGTGGTGAGGGTGGAGGTGGAGATGGAGGCGGTGGAGGCGGAGGGTGGGTGGGGCTGGAGAGGGTGGTGGTGGGGAGGGTGGAGGTGGAGGAGATGGAGGAGGTGGTGAGGGTGGGGGGTGGAGATGGAGGCGGTGGTGGAGGAGAGGGTGGTGGTGGGGAGGGTGGAGGTGGAGGAGATGGAGGTGGGGGAGGTGGTGGAGATGGAGGAGGTGGAGATGGTGGTGGAGGCAAAGGCGAAGGCGGCGGAAAGGGTGGTGGTGGTGAGGGTGGAGGTGGAGGAGATGGAGGCGGTGGAGGTGGTGAGGGTGGAAGTGGAGATGGAGGCGGTGGAGGTGGTGAGGGTGGGGTGGAGGCGGTGGTGGAGGTGAGGGTGGTGGTGGGGAGGGTGGAGGTGGAGGAGATGGAGGAGGTGGTGAGGGTGGGGGGGGAGATGGAGGCGGTGGTGGAGGAGAGGGTGGTGGTGGGGAGGGTGGAGGTGGAGGAGGTGGTGAGGGTGGGGGGGGGAGATGGAGGCGGTGGTGGAGGAGAGGGTGGTGGTGGGGAGGGTGGAGGTGGAGGAGATGGAGGAGGTGGTGAGGGTGGGGGTGGAGATGGAGGCTTTGGGGATGGTGGCGGTGGTGGAGGAGAGGGTGGTGGTGGGGAGGGTGGAGGTGGAGGAGATGGGGATGGGGAGGTAATGGAGGTGGTGGGGATGGTGGAGGTGGTGGAGGAGAGCGGGGATGGTGGGGAACGGTGTGAACACCAAGGAAGGTTAGGGAATCTAGAGCATGATAGGAGGTGAAGGTGCGCAGAAGAATAAGTAGGATGAATGAGGAACAAGAAAAAAACTGGGATAAGGAAAGACCTCTCCATTGTTGAGGCTTATAGTAAATGCAGAGGGTTCCTTCATTTATATAGAGGAAAAACTAACCAAGGTGTCAAACTTGAGTCCTAAAGTCTCAAGCTGTCGCTTTTTTAGGTCTCTCATTGGAGCACCTTCACAATTCACCTTAATTCAACTTTTTTACGTTTGGAACTAGCCAAAAAGCCAAGCTTTCCACAACCTTTTAGTTGGACATGTGCTATCTCTTGACATTTGTATACGAATTGTATCCGTTTTCAAAATTCAGGAATATAGGACCCAATTTGGTAGCTAAAGTGTACAATTCACTGCTTAATTCCATTGGACCCATTTAAGCAAGACTTTTATTCCTATTACAACAAGCACGGTGACTTAGCAAGGTTTTTTTTGCTTACATTAATTGTTTGGTTGAACAAATTCAGCATGCAAATTGTAGCACATGTTGATTTTCTATAGGTGCTCCTTCACCAACTTCCTTGATTCTTAGCATATGAGTTGATTTCTGCATTTCGTCCTTTTACTTAGGGAAACCCACAAATTAGCCTGCCTCTTCTAAAACTCTAGTTATCCATATTTCAATGATGAGGGGGAAAAATAGGATGTTTAATTAAAAAAGCAATAAAATAGGATTAATAAGCATCCTTTCATGCCAGAAGAGCAAAATTTAGAGCGATCTCTAAAATAAAGAAAGAAAATGATTTCTGAGCTTTTGCCCCATTTTTTAGCTTAGAAAAACTTCTCATCCTTGTCGGTGCTGTTCTTGAGGAATTTGTGGTGTGTTTTTAATGCAGAGGTGGATTGACGGCTGCCGGCTACCACAAGATGTGCCCAAGTCCTCAGTATTTCCAAAAATATTTCTTGCAGCATGAGAGAGGAAGCCCAAGTATCAAGAAATATGATGATGGTTCTCAGGTTCATCTTCATATTCAATCTAAAGAACAAAATACAATTATATTTCTTTCCTGGTAGATCAATCCCTTTGCTTTATTCCTCTTTGTAACATGAGCTCTCTATGGCTTGTTTCTCCGTTTTTCAAACTAACCCACTTTGCCAAATTCGAGTTTGCCTTTACTTATTGCTACTCTACAAGTGGGTTGTGGGTCTGTTGAGCAAAATACCAGACCCAAGCTAAGATAAATTTAAAATCAATGTGCAGGCCAAATAAGGCAGTGCTCAGTTGGAAAATCGTGCTTCTTTCCTGCTTGCTACTTACAAGCTATTTAACCACTTTAATTCAGCTTGAAAAGAAAAATTAAATTGCTGAACCTCCATAATAGAAGGAAGATTTTCACAAACATGCAATTTTTATTTTATCTTGCACTTATTGAGACGTGAAGCAGATGGTGGAATGGCTAGTTTTTGCCCCTGATCGAATCTTTGGAGAGGTCAAATAGATAGACTAAATGCCCATTGCTGATTTGATATGCCACCAAGGCAAAAGTGGCCGTTTTTCGACATTGCCCTAAAATTGAGGCATTTTGACAATTTCAAACTTCCTATTATTAAATTCATTACTGCATTTGCCAGTCCTAGAACTCTTCCTGTTCCTTTTGGGCCGAAACACTCAAGCTTAAAGATTCTGACTATGATTTAGATGAATTAAGTATGGTTTGGAAAGATCTTATTCTCTCTATCTATAACTTGTGAAGAAGTTATTTCTATTATAAACACCTTGTTTTAGTGGAAACAACTCAACTTTTGTACCATTAGCATTAGATTTGCAGTCTTATTGTGTGATATGGACCTTGGGAAAATATACTATTACATTTGACTGATTTGATCCTTGGCTAAGTATTCGCTCTCAAGCAAAACTGATGGAAGAAGACATAAACTAAGAAAGTGAACCTCAACACCCGTAAAATCTCTATTTGTAGTAAACAAATCTCTTGCAATTCCCACATTAAAATTCTTTAGAATAGAGCCCAAGATTTAAACAAATCATCTTGGAGCTTATGCATGTGTGCTGGCAAACACTTAAAATCATTTAATTTAAATTAGTGTTGCTCATCAGTTTAGACAAATTTCCATTCACTTCCTCTCACTCAAGAAAACATGATACCATGGAAACTTCAACAATGAGGGATAAGAGTATGCATATAGGATAATGGATTCTATCCCGTAGGATATCATAAGTAAGAGGAATGGTTGTTCATAGTTTTTTATAATACGCCATACCAGATGATTAGGTGGCACAATCACAGGCACTCATCTCTGATGCATACTTAAGTTTCAGTTTCCATGTATTGGTCACAACAAAAAAAGAGTTTATATAAGTAACATCCAAGCACAAAGTGCTTCATAAAGAACATTTTCACCACCCACGTTCAGAGTTGTCAAATAACAGATACAGTGGGCTGGTGGACTTTGCAAATATTACACTCCAGCTAGGTAAGTTGTGTAATGCTTTCTGAAGCTCTGTTGTCAACATGGATACATCTGTTTTAGTTTCAGCAATGGCTCTGCTTGATTTGTATTTTTTATCTTTGCCCTTTCTTTTACCTCAAACCAAAAAAAATCTATATGAATTCATCAGGATCGTCCTTACCAGATACAAACTTAACCATATGCCGTCCACCTAATCCATCATAATCAATTCGAGGCACAAGCGGTTCCCTGATGCCTATTTACAGAAACAGAAAACTTATTAAAGTGGCAGTACATAATGGAATGTGAGGTGCATAATGGAATGTGAGGCTCCATGGGCACAAGATCCTTAGGTAGTGATGATGATAGTTCATGCAAAAGCTCGACTTTGGCAGCAATGTTTGGATATGGTTGACTGCGTGCAGGAGGAAATGTTGTGTTGATAGTCGTGTCAGTTCAATAGATCGTTGTTGAGCTCTAGTAGTAGCATGAACGTTAGCAAGCATGCTTCCTTCAACAGCCTGCATAAGACGAAGGATGCTTTGACGAACTTTGGGCATGACGTGAGGCATGAGTGTTTCCAAATCTTGTTCAAAGTGAACGACACTTATCCAACTTCCCATTAGAGGATATCCAAATTAAAAGTTCTGTCTTCAAGACCACAACTGTTATTCTCTTCTCGCTTTAATAGACGAACGAGTCTCCCACAAACTATCCTTCATCTCAATATGTTTTTTGCACCCATGCTTGATAAAAAAAAAGTGACCAGATCAGGAGTCTCATTGTGAGTGCACAAAAAGCTATTATTCTGTAAGAAGTCCTTGCCGAGATCGCCAAGAATTGCTGAAGAAATGTGGATGTATGACGCTACTAGGGAATCAGTTTGAATAACACGAACCAGCTGATGTTTTTAAAGTAAAAACATTCCATGTATCATTTTCAATCTAAAAATGAATAATGTACATTTTCACATTTAAGGCCCGGCTCACATCCCCAATGGATAGTAGTCGCCAACATTATCCATTTTGCACGTCTTATAAGCCAACTGATCATTACAATATACCTTGCAGGGATTAATGTAGATATGCTACCTGCGTTATGAACGTAAGGCAGAAGATATGTAACAGATAAATACAAAAGCGCTAATATTACCACTGCTGTCAAAATATTTGCAAGGTACACAGAAAGTTTGTCTGGATTCCTGTCAAAATATGGCAAGTATGTATACTTATTGACACTTACAAATTACGATGAGGATGAGAAGGAAGCGTTTAAGGCCTTGCAATAGAAGGGAGTTGTCGATCCACTTTGTAATTTTTCTCGAGTAGCTTACCATTTTCAATCCCTATAATCAAGCCAACAGTATTAGAGATTCCCATTATATATAGACAAATGCTATAGGCTTGTTTTGTATACCAAAATGTCGAAGTACACCATCTCTGTCTTGTTTCAGGTATCAAGGTCCGATAGTTTTGCAACTTCTTTTACAAAAGGTGGCATATTGTTTCCAAGGTGTTGAAGGGATCCTGGTCAGCTTATCATTCTATCAACAAGATAATGTAGCCTGTGGATAAAGTAGTAAAAAACATCACCATTTTGCATTTGAAAGTTTATACTCATTCGAGTTGATACACATGGCCATTGTCAATGTAAGCAAAATCAAGGCTAGAAAGCCATGCAATGTCCATGTAAACTTGGAAATCAGTAGCAGACTTGATAATGGAAAACACCATGCAGAAAAATAATCACTCATGATATAGGAAGGATAAAATACTAGCAATTTAAATTTTGTAGTGCGAAGAAAACTTTTCTTCTGGATGTCCTTTAGCCTCTGGAGGGATTTAGTAACACAAGGACTTGCTTGTGCTAAAACCTGCCCTGATGGATACTAAGCAACTTTTAAAAAGACTTCAAGCAGCCATTTTCTTGGTCCTGCCTGTTTGATCGGAATGAAATAAACGAACTACCAAAATCTGTGAACAAGACAAGTAGAATATAGGAACCTGAAAAATATTTGACTTGCCACTGATGCCCATGGCCTCCAAGTCAACAAAACCAAATATGCTTTGGTTCCGAGCATGCTGTAAATAAAAAATCATAAATCCAGGATCATATGGTGAAGTCAAATACGATTTATTAATGATCGCTAACAAAAATGCTTAAATGCTTTTTATTCATATACCTGTATAATGAAACTGTGGGCGCCATCAAGGCCTTCTTCCTCATCTGTATTAAATGAAAAATGATAGAGTGTTTGAAGCTTTTTGTTGAATGAGAAACAACTCGGACAAGTTCACGCATAACCGAAATGCAAAATCCACAGTCTCCAGCTCCTGATCTATACTGACACATTTTTTTTTTTTTTGAAGAACGTGTTTTACTTCATATTATACACTCAAAATATTACAAAGTACTTCCAGAAGTAAGAAATGTCCCTGAAGCATCAATCACTTTTAGATGATCACTCCATATTGGAAGTTTAATACGATCAGGCCAATTGGAGATCTGAAAGCAATTATACAACTTCTTACGAATTTCTTGAAGCACCACCTGAGAAGAAATATGCTTATCATAAAAGATCTTTCTTCGCCTTCGCTTCCATACACTCCATATTAGCCAAGACTTTGCCATGTGAAATGCAATCCTTTTAGAAGCAGTCCACTGATTTGGATAAATACCCAAAAGAAAGTGCTGACTATCCAAAGATACTCCAAAAAGAGAATGCAGCCAGGACCTAAGACTACTCAGCTCTGCACACAAATATAGACAGTGCTCCAATGTTTCAATGCACCGCTCACACATTGGGCAAAGTGGGCTTACTCCCGGCTTAAAGCGACTGACACAATTGTTTAGCGTATATTATTAATGGCATATGAGAAATTTTAAATAATAAGGAAGCCATTGGGACAAAATTCTGTGAACTTACGATGTCAACACTGTATCCACATGAGAGGATATAAGAAGCGCATTATCTTCTGCATCTTCAGTCTTTTTCACTTCCTCTCACCACTAAGTGATCTTAAATAGCATATGCAAGTGATTTTCCAAAAAAAAAAAAAAAAAAAAAAAAAAAAACTTTATTTAGTGTATTAAAGCAAGGTTTTGAATGGAAATAGGCAATTTCTATGACATTGCGACTAGCTGCCATGTGAACTTTCTTCAGCTCAGATAATATGTACGGTAAAAAAAGGGATTAAAGCTTTTTCATAATGAAACTTCATACTTTGAATTTTTGGATGCAAAAGGATTTTATTTAAAACACACCGCCAATGCATGCTCCAGAGCATCAGATCCAATAGGTCAAGGACCAAAATGAGTTAGAGCCGATAGATGAGCAAGGGCCCTTTGCTCGTCGAGAAAACGTAAACTTACCGCCTTAAATGCGCATGAGGGTCGGGTAAAATTTCTGATATGGAAGGTCCAATAAAAAATGTGGATGCAACAAACCCCAACAAGCCCATCCAACAAAGTGCCAACATGAGACCACTATTTGGCTTGACTGACATTTTTTATAGTGGCATGAACATTTTGGTCATTCCCAAAAGGAGGTAAGCGTTGTCTTCTAAGCTGGGCGAATGAATCCATACTGCTTTGTTCCATTAGGTGATACTTGAACTTGTATTAAAGGCCTGATTCCACTACCACACGTGGATGTTATCTATGTGGCAACAACACACCAAAACAAACCAGCAAAGCGTGTGTTTCAAGTCACAAACTTCTGCCCATCATACAGCAACTGGTAAATAGCAATTAAGAACAGATTGGTGCCTGAAATAACGAAAGCATATATAATAATAAAGCAACTTAATCACAACTTGCGTGTTCAGGATGGAAGTTGTCAAAATCTTTGGCTCAATTGGGGATCTGTTGAAAGAGGTCCACCTTCGGACTGAGATTCCCATGTTGGCAATAAGCAGAGAGGATAATGCTCCATAATATACTATATGGCGTAGGCATTTGGTGAAATAAACTCAGGGCCTCCATCAGCTGATCATTCTGGCAAAATGCTAACACCATGTTATTCCAAGAAACATTACTTCGTACAGGCATTTGCTAGAAAAATTCCAAGGCTTTCTCAAGTGGCCCATTCTGTGAATATGCTGCAACTATGGTATTCCATGTGATAAGATCACGTCTTCGCATTTGTTAAAATAGTTCCATAGCTTCTGCTAAATGCCCTTGCTCAGCATAGGCAAAAATCACCAAATTCCATGAAGTTGTATCTCGACGAAGCATGTTTTGAAAGCATTCTCAAGCTGCCCATGTTGCCCATATCCTGAAAGCATAATATTCCATGAGACCACATCTTGCTTCGGCATTTGCTGAAAACAATGAAGGGCTTTATCAAGTTGTGCCTGCTGAGAGATGATCGCATTCCATGACATTTGCGATTTAAGTATTTGCATCCTCCACATAGAGATCCATTCCATTATCTTTGAATACTCGGATTAGAGATCAGAAAACAAAAATACCGTAATATATGTGCAAGCTTTTTGAGATGGATGAATTTAGAGGTGCTTCTTTCATGGATAGTTTGTATTTCAAATTGTTCTACCTTGGCAACTTGAGCATGGTTTATCTTTGGTTCATAAAAATATATGAATATAAATCTCTTAAATAAAGGCACATTTCATGAGATTTTGGGTATAGATCATTCAGGTGTTGCAAGCACTTGATGTCAAATCTTCCACACATGTTGCCCCAACTATTTGATTATGAAACAAATTCATAAATTCTCACACATATTGCAAACTACTTTCTTGTAATTTTTTCAAAAATAAATAGTTTTTTTGTTACATACGTACTTCAATGCAGGTCCTTGTTAATCTCCATTCAAACTCATTCCATCCTTTTCTACCCCATTCCTGAGGGCAACCCATCGTTTACAGGAGACCACCAGTTTGAAGCAGTTTCCGACATAATCTAGGCATATTCCAGCATATGCGCAGAATATGCCAAAAACCCACATGAACGAGATTTGTCCCCCTAGGGGCAACCCAAAAAAGCACAAGGGGCATAAATGATTTCCAGCCTTGGATTTGCTTTTTTAATGAGCCAAATAACATTTGTTATGAGAGTTGAAAAATAAGGTCCTCTTGCAAGGTAAAAAATTGCCAACTTCAATGGGGGCTTGCATGGCCACTAGGTTGGAATGATTGCTACAATGTTAAAATATATCTAGTGGATCGAGCAACTTAAACAAGCTAGAAATATCCAAGACGCATTTTTCAATATGCAGCTGAAGCTTTTGTTACAGACTACAAGTCCACTCTACTATGCTAGAACATGTGCCACTCGATTCCTAGAAAGCGGAATGCTAATGCATATTAGAGAAACGCATTAATGAAGTCAAAATTTGCTAAAATGACCTTAGTTATCTGGATCAGAATTAGAATTTGGACATAATCCCGCGAGAATTCCCCAATAATTTGATAAAAACGTACATGGGTTATGTCATATTTGACGAAAACATATGCACATGGGGTATGTCACAATGTATCCTTGACCTAAATTGGGATGCAAGAAATTGACTTTGCTATTTTTATTAGCCATTTGTGCAAGAGACCGTGGCACGAATGTTGGTGGCAAAACTATGCCAAATGAAAAGAGATTTGATAAACAATTTAAGTGATATTAACCGTTTTTTTTTTTTTGTTTTGTTTTGTTTTTTACCCTTTGGGTGATTTGGGATGCTTCATCGCTTGAGATGCCTCTTTACCTTGATTGTCTTTTCATATCAGTTTTGATAGTTATCTCTATGCTCAATAGGGAATTTGTTTGTTTGCTAAGTTTGTTATCGTTTGAGGTAGGAGATTAGGTATGTACCAGACTCATTTGTTTTGTGGTTTTGTGTTATAGCTTTGATAATAAGCTTTTGCTAGTGTTGACGTGAGTTTGGAAGAAAGAAGGTGAACAAAACAATATCAAGTAAGTATCTACCCCCCTCCATTGTTGTCTTGAGGCGTCAATAATTTATCTAAAATAGGACGTACGTAAAGCATCATGGAGGATAATGATAGAATTGTAGAAGGGGATGTAGCTGAGAGATATAGAAAGAAAGCACGATAGAGAGAGAGAGAGCGCTATGCAAATTTGACCGAGGGAGATAGGGAGAGGATACGAGAAAGAACTAGAGAGCGTGCAAGGCAACGAAGAGCTAAAATATCAGAAGAAAGAAGTGTACAACAAACAGCTACAGCTGTGGATCAGCAGAGTGGTACGATAAATTTATCTGCTGAAGAGTGTTACATAGATTTAGCTGAACAAAATATAGAAAGAAGACGATGTAAGAGAAGAGAACGTTATGCCAACTTATCAGAAGAAGATAGGGAGAGCATACGTCAAAAAAAAAAGAGAACGCTATGCAAACCTACCCGAGGAGGACAAAGACGTGATACAATATAGAAGGGTAGAACGCTACACAAGTTTAACCCCGGTGGACAGGGATAGGATACGAGAGATGGAGAGAGAGCGTTATACAAAGCTTTTAGAGGACGATCGACTGAGAATGCGGCAAAGGGAGGTAGAGCACTATGCACAACTATCTGAGGATGATAGAGAGAATATACGACAAAGAAACGTAGAACGATATGCAAGTTTGAATGAGCAAGGTAGATTTAGAATGAGACAAAGGGCTAGAGAGCGTTCAGGACGATCGCACTCTATGCATATACTGCAGAGAGATGTAACATCTGAAACTGTAGATACCATATCAACATCGTCAAACCAAACACAAATTCTAGGAAATGGTACTACGGGAGGGGTAGCATTAGAGGCTTCGGCACATTGGCGATCTCGTGCGCGACAAATGAATGTCGCAATTAGTCGAACATATGCTATGTGCTCTTGGATTAAAAGATGCACATATTGTCAAATCCCGTTGCTCAACGTGGAGAATGATGGATTCTGTTGCAATAAAGGGAAATGGTTATTGCCTGTCCTACCCCCTTTACCCACAGCATTGAACAACCTATACGATGTGCAAGAATTTGCTAAGTTAGCAAGAAAAGTGAATAGGTTATTCTGCTTCAGCGTGCTTGGAGTGAGTGGTGGATTCGTAAATTTGGATTTTCCTTCATCCGTAACTATTACAGGGCGAACATATCATCGAATACGGCTGACCACAGAATCAGGGCATCCAATACATTGGTATGTGTATGACGAGTTTGAAAGATATGCACAAGGTCGAGAGCAGCAAGTACCATTCCAATGGATTGCTATTGTCAGTTCGATCCTTGATCAAGTCAACCCATTCATTCAAAACCTTCGAACTATGGGAAGCACGCATGTACCATCGGCATACATTACAATTCAAGGGGCAATTGCGAGTAACGAAATAACAGCCATTGCAGACGCTAGTAATACAGCAGACATTTGTCCTCGAATAGCTGGTTTTTGGGTTCGGAGTGAAGGAGAACCAACTTTCATGAACATCCTAGATCCTATGTATGAACCGCTGCAATATCCGCTTTTCTTCCCACACGGTACTATTGGATGGGGGCTTGGAAATGAACATGGCCTTACACAATTGCAGTGGTACAGGACTAGATTGCTACACGAGGAGCGCTTTCTTCAATTAGGTCGTCTATGCGGAGAATATCTGGCCGACATGTATTCTAGGGTAGAGGACGCACGATTAAACTACTTCAGAACGCCATCATTTCGGAATAGAAGAGTGCAATATAATGAGGACTATTCTGAACGCGAAAACGATGCTCAGAGTGACATTATATTTTTACCATCGTCCTTCTTGGGGTGTCAGAGATGGTGCTCTATCCAAGTCGCAGATGCATTGGCACTGTCTAGATCAAAAGGTCGTCCAACATTATTCATCACTATGACTACGAATACTGATTGGCAAGAAATACAAGCCCGACTAAGACCAGGACAAAATGCATCCGACATTCCTATGATTGTCGTTCGCTGTTTCCATGGAAGATTACAACGTTTAAAGGAGCTGCTTCATAAATTCTTCCAATGCATATCATATGTGATAACAGTCATAGAATTTCAAAAGCGTGGATTGCCACATGCTCATCTCATTTTGCGCACTGAACCCGACATACCAATCGAGTGTATAGATGAGATGATCTCAGCTGAATTGCCTACAGATCCCATTCTTCGAGGACAAGTTCAAAAACTTATGATGCACAGGCACACCGAAAGGTGTTCTCCAAATGGCAGTCCTTGTTGCTATAAATATCCAAAAGATGTCAACCCAACAACGCATCTTGATTCGAAGGGTTACGTACAGTATAGACGGAGAACTATAGACGATGTATGGGTGGTTCCATACAATGCCTTCCTCCTACATGAATTGGATTGTCACATTATGGTGGATGTTGCATCGACAGTCCATGTATTCTCCTACCTTTATGGTTACATTTACAAAGGATTCGACACTGCTAGTTTTCAAGTAAGCCAAGAACGGCACTCCGCTTTCATACCACCGTCCTTAAACAATCAAGATGAAGCGGCTGCAGAATCCTCGTCAAGAAACAATGGTCAAAGTGGAAATACCACATGCCAACTATCAGGGCATGCACCATCCAAGAAACCGCTAGCCGACCTCCTAAAAAATGAAATACGTGGATTACTTGAGGGCGCTATCTATCGGGCAATGAGGCGGCGTGGAGAACAATGTCATATGACATAACAAATAAGTCTCCCCGCCACAAATGCTTGCCCCTACATATGCCACATCTGAACACGAGGTCACTATTAGATCGATATTTCTTGCGTCCTCTGGATCTCGAGTTTGATGCCATCACATACATCCAATACCATGAACAATACACGTTGTCTATATACAACCCGACATTAGGAATTGAATTTGGAGCCCACGTGGAACAAGAGCGGGAGGGGTTCACGAGGAACGTAGTGAGGAAGAGGGTAAGGCAGCCAATTATATGTGGGATACGTTTGTTATTGCCTCGAGTGGGAGAGGCATTCTACTTGAGACAAATCCTGCTGCACCGCCCTGCGAGGACATGGGATGAACTGAAAATCGTTAATGGACAACAATATGAAACGTACCAACAGGCTGCAGAGGCAGAAGGGCTGCTTGCAGCACATAACGAGGGTGTGTTAGTGATGGAAGAAGTTGTTTCCTTATCATTGAGTCCCAAACAACTACAATTTCTTTTTGCCATACTATGTGCAATTGCATGTAGTAATGAAAGTGAGATATTTCTTGCTAAATATGCAAATGACAAAGTAGCAAGACAAGGGATAAATAATGCAATAGGTTCTTTGAATTTTAAGAGGCTGCTTTCACAAGTCTAGCTCAAAGATAATCTATAAACACACACAATATATGATTGCTTTTCAAGCAAAGACAGATCTGTAATTTCTGTTGACATGATATGTTAATATGAATTCAAAACTTTAAGATATAAACTTGAATATCAGGATCTCGCTGAAAAAAGGATATCATGGACTGACCAAGATAGCAACAAAGTATGTTCCATAATGCAAGCATTATTAAATGTCAAATGCTCAACGTAAAACATCCACTTGTCTACAAATTGATTGTCGAGATATATGTTATCGAGATCACCATCTTGCTGCTAGACATGATGACAGCACTGACAGCACTCAGCACATAGGTGCTGACTATGTGCTGCATCAGCACTTCATCAGCACCTACACTAGCCCATCCACTTGCCTTAATTAGCTACGACATCCACTTGCCTTAATTAGTTACGGCATAATTAAGTGTGGTTGGTAACGGGAGCAGTTATTATTTATTGCCCCTTTTTATATCTTGTATTCATACTTACGATAACTACAATTGCAATTCGCCTTTGTTTTGGGAGCTTGCGCTCTCGGATATTGGTGTGCATCCCCTTCTCTCCCTTTCTTGGTGCAACCTTGACATGATATCAGAGCACTAGGTGTGCTGAGATTGATTCAAGACCAATATAGCAATGGAGAAGGATGCAAGCTACAACCAGATTACCTTCCCTGGCAGTCGTGTGATTCAAATCTTCGATGGCACAGGTTTCCAGCAATGGAAGAGAAGAATGACTCTCATTCTTAAGGCTGAAGGAGTTTCGGGAATTGTTAGTGGCCAAGAACCAGCACCTGAGCTTGCATCAGATGGCAAGAATAAACCTGTTCTTGATGCTTGGCAGCGCCAGGATGACAAGGCTATGGCTACCTTTGGGCTTTCTGTTGCTGAATCTCTTCTTGATGAGGTTCAGAAGGAGAACAACCATGATTTATGGAATGCTCTATCTAGAGAAGAGAAAAGATCTCTCCTTCATTGCAATTATTCTTCTTTCTTAGATCCTTACCCAATTCTTTCCATGCTTTGCGCAGCAATCTCATGCAAATTGCCGACATGGATCTCAATCGTGCAATCACTTCCGTCAAGGAGGAGATCATAATGAGGGAGGATGCTGGAATTATCAAAGACGAGCATAATGCTTTCTTTGCAGGTCATTCTGAGCCTAAATCCTATACAAAAGGTAATGAAAAAGCTAAGAAAAAGAAGAATAACAGTAGCAGCAATGCCTTCAAGGGTGCTGACAGCAAAGGCACAGCATTCAAGCAGCAGGTTTGTGACTATTGCAAGAAAGGCAATCATACCGTAGCAGAATGTAGAAAGAAGATGAAGGACCTTGAGCACAAACTGAAAGCTTTAGAGACAAACAAAGCTTCAGCCAATGTAGCCCAAATTGTTGAAGAAGTAAGCATAGCCAATGTGGTTCCTTGCAGCCCGGATTATGTCTATCTTTGTAAACAAGTGGCAGCCCCTCACTCTATCAAATTCATCATGGATTCTGGTACTACATCTCATATTAGTTGGCACAAAGATTGGTTTGAAAATTTCAGACCTACCTCTTCCAATCACATTGTTGAAATCGGCAACAATAGTGAGCATCAAATCTGCGGAATGGGTAACATTCAAGTACCTACTAGTCTTGGTATCTTCACTCTAAAAGGGGTAATGCATGCTCCTACTTTGCGTAAAAATCTGATTTCTGTTGCACGTCTTACTGATATGGGCACAATAGTTTCCTTTGATAGTGAAGACTGCATTGTTCGCAACAAAGTTACAGGAAAGAGCCTTGCTCGTGCAATTCATATGGGTAATCTCTATCATTTGGGTCAAGAATATGCTGACCAAGTTGTTCTTGTAGCTGCTGGTAATGGTACTTGTGATTTGTGGCATAAGAGGCTTGGACATATCAGTCTTAAAGCACTCAACCAGCTGCCTCAACTTGTAGACGGTTTTGATCTTCATCAGCACCCTACTCTTGCAAGTTGTGAGGCTTGTGCATTGGGAAAATAGCACCACAGATCCTTTACTCTCATTGGATCTTGTGCTACTGCTCTTCTTGAACTAGTACACACGGATCTTTGTGGTCCAACTCATGTTCCTTCTCTCTTGGGTGCTTATTATTTTCTGACATTCATTGATGATTTGAACAGGAAAACATGGATCTATTTCTTGAAGCGAAAATCTGATGCATTTGCCCATTTCCAAGAATGGAAAGCGCTTGTTGAGAATCAAGTAGCCCATCAGATTAAGAAGCTCAGATCTGATAATGGTGGAGAATTTACCAGTCATGCATTCAATCATTTTTGTGTTGATCATGGTATTGAGCGCCAACTTACCGAGCCTCATACTCCACAAATAATGGCATTCTTGACGGAAGAATCGCAAAGATTGTTGACATGGCATGTTGCTTGCTCGCTCAATCCTCAGCACCCATTCAATTTTGGGTTGAAGCAGTAAGGTACTCAGTTTACCTTCTCAATAGATTGCCCACTGTTGCTATGAAAAATCAGACTTCTGAACAAGCTTTCACTGGCATAAAGCCAAATTTGTCTCGCTTGCATGTCTTTGGATGTGCTGCCTTTATGCTTATTCCCAAAGCTAATCGCAAGAAACTTGAGCATACCAGCAAGAAAATGATCTTTGTAGGTTTCTCTGATCAGTGCAAGCATGCTTATAGGCTGATTGATCCGGATACCAAGAAGCTTTGTGTTAGTCGCGATGTTATTTTCCATGAAGATGTTTCGGCATTTCAGCAAGATTCAGAAACTTCTAACGTGGAGTTTATTGATATCTCTGCATGGATAACAGATGACACTGTAGCTTCTAATCCATCGGACTCAGTTTCTGATATTCCAGCACCTGCAACAGTTCTAGCACCTGTAGCAGTTCCAGCACATGCAACGGTCCCAGCACATGCAGTGCTTACAGCACCCCTGTTTCCTGATCACGGCGCAGATCTTGACACATCCGATCCAGGAGGAGATCTTGACCCATCTGATCCAGGAGGTGAATTTGATCATCCTGATCAAGGAGGAGTTGAAGAAGAACTTGGTCGAGGAAAAAGGAAATGTTTTCCTCTTCAAAGATTTACCTTCTATGCTGAAATTATGCCCAACATTATGGAGTTTTGTGGTGCTGCTATTATCAGTGAACCCATCAGCTATCGTGAGGCTATTTCATGTGCTGCTGCACCTCATTGGGAGCAGGCAATGGACCACGAAATGGATTCTATTGTTCAAAATGGCACTTGGAATTTGGTTCCTCTTCCTCATAACTGGAAGGTCGTTGGTAACAAATGGGTCTACAAATGCAAGCTCCATCCTGATGGCACCATTAGCAGCTACAAAGCACGTTTGGTTGCACAGGGTTTCAGCCAGCAATATGGCATTGATTACTTGGAAATATTTTCTCCAGTGGTCAAAATGATGAGCATTTCCATTCTTCTTGCATTTGCTGCTCATTATAATCTTGAGGTTCATCAAACAGATGTCAAAACATCATTTCTTAATGGCAAACTTGATGAAGAAATATATATGAAGCAACCTCAGGGTTATGTCAAAGCTGGTGCTGAGCATTTAGGATGCAAATTGACGAAGGCACTTTATGGGTTAAAGCAAGCATCACGTGCTTGGTACAAAACCATAGATTCTTTCTTCAAAGACCAAGGATTCCAGCCTATTGAGGCTGATTCTAATGTCTACATCCATCGTCAAGGCAAGTTCTTACTCATCATTGCTTTGTATATGGATGATTCCTTGCTCATAGGCAACAATAATGAGCACATTGCTGAATTCAAGACAAGGCTTGCTGCTAAGTTTCCAATAGTAGACTTGGGTGAAGCTTGCTATTGTTTGGGTTTGCAAATTACAAGAGACCGGAACAACGGGATTCTTCATATCTCTCAAAAAGAGTACATTGAAGAAATGCTTGAGTGAATCCAGGTACTCTTCTTACCAAGAAAGATTGTCCACACTATGATGCTGAACGTCTTTCTATGGCAAAAGTTCCATTTCGGCAATTGATTGGCAGCCTCATGTATTGCATGGTTTGCACCAGACCCGATATTGCATTTGCTGCTATAGCTCTCAGCCAATTTTCAGCAGATCCAGGTCATAAGCATTGGGAAATGGCCAAGCACATTCTCCGCTACTTAAAAGGTACTGCTGATTATGGCCTTACATATCGCAGCAATAGTGATGCTTTTTCATTGCTGACATATAGTGATTCCTCACTTAGCGATGTGATAGACAACTCCAGGTCCACATCCGGCATTTGTTTTCGGCTTGCCAATGCTGCCATTGCTTGGATCAGCAAAAAACAAGGGCATGTATCTCTTTCATCCACTGAAGCGGAGTATGTTGCAGCATCTACAGCAGCCCGTGAGATCATTAGTTTGAAGGAGTGCGTTGCACAGACTTATCCTGCAATAGACCAAGAAATATATCTTTAGTTCCAGATATAGTAATTATTGAAGGCAATTAATTGTACAACCAAGGCCATACCTTCGAGTTCTTACATGTAGATATACAATTCAAATTATGCCGAAGGCTCAACTACCTTGGTTTCATATTTCCATAGAATGCAACCTTCAAAGCCAAATGCATGGTAGACATGGAAGCCAACAACAAGAAGATTGAACTAACTCTAAAATCTATCGAGAATTCATCAACTTCAAAACCAATTCCACTGCAATAATAAGGGTGTTTTCCACCAACTCATGCGCCAAGATGTTGGACGGGTTTAAAAGAAATAGATGAATGCCCTGTAACCATAGTGACAACAAGTCTTGGATCAGCTTCCACATCAGATAATACTTGTTGCAAATTGTTATCAAATAGATAGCGTTAGCATAAAGTACAACTTAAATGCTTCTATGGACATCTTGAACATAATATATCACTTTATCCATCCTAAATAAATCATGAATGCACATTTTCCATACACATAGATGAATGCGTTCTATAGGATGCATCAACCCGTCTGAAAAATTACCGTATTGCCGTATTACCCAGCTTGGCATCATGAGCATGCAGATGGACTTGTGTCTCATCCACTAAAAACTTTGCAGACAAACAAATATTGCGAATCATCTTTGTGCCTCACAACCTGAAGCTATTGCAGACAAGAAACTTACAACATAGCGAAGATGAAATACTGAAAAACTAGAATCTTCAAATCAAATACCTGAGACAAAATCTGAATATATGGGAAAATATGTCATTCTTGGCCTGTGGAAATTTCTTGCGTGTTAGACAACACAAGAACGTCAGAAAAACTTACGTAACATGTGCCAATTCCAACTCTCATGTGAGAAGGCACAAACCCACAGAATGCCTATAGACACATTTATTTCTTAACTTAGAATAGCAGAATTGCTTTTAGACCTACATAAAGTAAAGAATGGAAAGAGCATTTATCTCAAGCATGCAGATATGGTATAACCCATCTCCCCTTTTTTTGTTACTATATGTTTAAATTAAATGGAAAAACCTGATTGAGAGGGACGCCCTCATCGAGTTCTTGAAAGTTGATAGTAGAAATGATTGTGCTGCTTCTAGCTCCATTGTTGAAAGATTTTCCAGTTTTGCCATAGTGACCAATTTGCAAGCCTCAATACTTGACTGAGGACGCTTTCCAAATTAGTCTCATTTGAAGCATGAATATCAATCATGCATCTCTCGCAATGCCTTCTAGTAGTGATTTTTGTTGTCAGTCTCATTGTTTTTCTGAATTCTCTGTCATGTACAGGAACAACATTTGGATGCTGCACAAGCTTCATGATAGAGATCCTTGTTTTAATCTGCATAAGAACAACATCCCGGTTTACATATGGCACGATATACTATTGCATAGACAAATCTCTGATATGGAATGCAGTCTAAACCGAATTTAAGAAGAAACACAAGCTTTAGGAACAACATTTGGATGTCGCACAAGTTTCATGATAGAGATTCTTGTTTTAATCTGCATAAGGACAACATCCCGGCCTACATATGTCACGATATACTATTGCACAAACAAATTTCTGATATGGAATGCAAGTCTAAACCAAATTCAAGAAGAATAATTTCCATGAAAGTAAACTTACAATTAAGAGATCCAAGAAGAAAAACAACCAAATTCTTCAAAACTTCACCCTTATGGATACACATACCTCAAAGCAAATCAAGTAAATCTCTGTCATCTTAAATGTCTTTTGAACCCAAACAGTAATTTTAACATTATGTATGACCAAATAGCTGAGATGAAGTGGATAATGGGAGAACAGATAATAGGCAGATAACACTCACTTGATCTACCATCTTATGCTTTAGTCTCCGCGCACGAAAACTCGAACACAAAAATCAACAGATAGTGAAAGTACAAGTACAATATGACACATATAACGGTTTGCATGGCTCTGAATTACAAAACAAAAAAGAGTGCCTGGCAAAGTAATATGTATAAATTTGGACTAGTACTTCAGTGATAGCAAGCAAAGTATTTATTTCCATCTCGTGACAATAATTTCCACGTAGCTTTAGTTACATTTTTCCTAAAATCCAGCTTGTGATTCACAGTTTTGCCTATGGCATTCCTGACCATTTATGTAAGACGAGCGAACATGACAGTTCTGAAAACTTGGTATGCAAATTGACATTTATCACAAGTATGGAATGTTTGCACATTTGTTGCAGAAAACACCCATTCAACAATGGCAAGGCTTGAAATTAGTCTGTACCGGTCCTCTGCCAGTGGAGCCACTTTTTTCGGCAATAAGGCTAAGATTTGAGAGGCAAAGCACATAAGAAAACCAGGTATATAAAAGAACATGCCGGCCATGGACTCTAATGACGGATCAGGCCAGTTAACAAACTATATTGGAGTTGTCGCTAGCTTCTGCACCTCTGTACAACGTATCCAGCCCTATACAGAAATTAGTCCCAAAAACAGCCAGATATCCAAATCAAAAGAATGGGTGACAAAAGAAAGGAAATAGCTTGACATTGGCATTTGATATTGTCTACAGCTTACACCGAATGCAAAGAAGGCGAGACCATCGCCGAATTTGAGCTGAAAACTACTGGGCTTTCTTCAGAGGCGCAGAAAAACATCTTATTGAGCTTATCTCTTCTTTGAAACGTTGGCCCTTGGCAAAGAGCTCTGCCCTCAAGAAACAGCAAGAATGCATATTTTGGCGGTGCCGGTTAGCCGGTTTTCACAGCGGCCGCCCAGCAACACTGGCGACCGCCAGTTTACAGGAGACCGGCAGTTTGAAGCAGTTTTAGGCATAATCTAGGTATATTCCAGCATATGCTCAGAATATTCCAAAACCCACATGAACGAGGGTTTGCCCCCCTAGGGGCAACCCAAAAATAAGTTTTTATAAACCAGCTAAAATACAACATATATCTTGCATCCACTAACAAATGATTATGTCTTGCATTAACTGAATCTGATATCAAAAGGAGAATTCAAATGCGTCAAAGGTTACCTAGGTCAAATTGAGCAAAAATCCATCCTATAGCAAAAGCAATGAGTAAAAATGGCTTAGAACTAGGAGCAATTGAAGAGAATCATTAAGTTAAAAGCGTACATTGATTTTTTTCTCAGCCCAAAACAGAGGATCTTTGGAGATCGACTGCATGGACGTTGGAACATGTCGCTTTAAGGATGGAACATAACACTAGCCTGGGTGGGGGCTTCAATACTGATAGCAACCACCTATTCTTTTCTTACTTCTAAAATACCTTTGCCATGACCCCAAAACGCCCAAACCCAATGAGGAAGCACCTTTATTGTTATGGCGAAAAAATTGCCATTTTGGCGAGGTGGCCCCGTAATATTTATATTTTAAATAAAAAATATCCATGCTCTTATTAAATAACCAGTTGACATTGTCCTGGAAAGCAGGAGATACAATATATCTAATATTTATTAGAGGGACTGTTACTATCATTACTAGAATAGCCCCTTGTTGAATGCAATTAAAATAGTTTTGAACTACTAGCTGCTAACTGAAATTCACATAGTTCTTGCCACAATAAACATGGGTAATACATGCACAATTTTCCAATACAGAAGAGGACCGGGCAGGTTAGGTTGTTAAAGGGACAACGAACAAGTTATCGATGAGGCCAGATTTGCAATGCTATCGGCCTCTTTAGTGTAGATTTTTTTAACACCCATTTGTTAGGATTAATACCCAATTGCTAGAGTTCTAGATCTGCAGTCCGTCTATAATGTCTCGCAGCTCTAGCAGAAACGACGAGGTATTGTTTAAACTACTCTTAAAAGGGGTTTTTCCTAATTCGTTGTTGCCATGCTCACCTTATTCATCACAGGCACGTTTTTGCGGATTTGGCTACCTTTGCTGTGAATTCCTCCGATTCTTTTGGCTTCATCAATTAATCAGAAAATGGTTCAATATTGAGGCAAGTGGAGATGAGTTTAGTGCCGATGAGGATGATTTTACTGTTGAATCTGATGATAAAGGTAGTATTGCTTAGTTTTGCTGCTGGAATCGAGAAAGTTAAGATACTGTACTTGAAGTGTGTTATAACTTTTACTTGATATAATTTTTTGCAGACTCTTCGCACACTCATGAGAACGAACCTTCGTATAGTGATAAGAAACAAATTACAGATCTCAGAGGTTCATTAGTATTCCATTTGTAGTAGTGGAAGGACCACTTAGGTCATAGGCAGCTCCCTAATTTGCTCATCTTCACATTTGTCAGGTTCATATGAAAAGAACATGATCCAGAAAAGTTTAGAAGTGAAGTTTATGAAGCAAAAAGTCCAGAAACAACTTAAGTAAGGTTGAAATTAAGGCTTTTCTCTTTATGGCTCTATTTGTTCAATCGTTGTTTGTGCATGGCTGTCGAGCAGGATCTGTGTGGGAACGTGGAATGTTGCAGGGAGGGTTCCACCAAGTGATGTGACATTGCAGGATTGGCTATGCTTAACGGATATGGCAGATATCTATGTCATAGGGTATGTTGGAATTTGTGATAAATTTCGTGATGTCATTGTCCTGAAAATAAGTTTATTTCTGAGCTTTGATACTTTTGCTCGTTTCCAAGGTTTCAAGAGATTGTCCCATTAAATGCTTCAAACATATTGTGTATGGAGGATGTTGGTCCAACTATTACATGGGATACTTTAATTCGTCAAGCTCTCAATGATAAAAGTGCAGCCGAGGCAGGAGGAATTTGTGCAGAGGGGGATAACCTTGGTGTCAGCAACTTGACTGGTCCTTTTACATATGCAGAAGTGAAGTCAGTATCAATTGAAAACGATGAAGGAAGCCCAATAAGGTCATACGAATCATTTAACTCCCATGATAATATTACTGAGGATGAAACATTACCACTTCTTTCATCCTCGTTATGTTGTTCTCATGGTCAATATGTACGAATTGCAAGCAAGCAGATGGTTGGAATATATCTCACAATTTGGATCCGACAAGAGCTTCGATATGCAGTTAGCAACTTGCTAGTTTCATGCATAGGACGTGGACTTATGGGCTATATGGGCAATAAGGTAATTTTACTGTTTCTGTGTCACGAGATTAAGCTGCTGTTTTGGTTCCTATTATGACTTAATCTGCATGCTTCAGGGAGCTATTTCTATCAGCATGTTGCTCTATCAAACCAGCTTTTGCTTCATATGTTCCCACCTAACTTCGGGAGATAATGAGGGTGACCTTTCTCGAAGGAATGCTGATGTCATAGAGATTCTAAGAAAAACAAGCTTCAATCGGTCATCTTTTCTAGAACTCCCAAACAGCATTTTGGACCATGAGTGAGTACTTTGTGGCTGTACCAATATGGGACTGAGTGTGTGTGTATATTTTTCCATCTTTCTCATGCATTTGTTTTATCTTGATCAGCCGTGTAATATGGTTTGGGGATTTGAATTATCGACTTAATGTCCCAAAGACACAATTGAAGTTATTGTTAACGAAAAAGGATTGGGAATCTCTTCTTCAAAGGGATCAGGTAGGAAACTGTAATCTGCTGCAATATGCGCAATACCTTGGATGTAGGATTTGTTACTGAAGATCTTTAACATAGGGTGAATATGTTGGGTTACAGCTTAGGATAGAGCAGAATGCTGGTAGGGTTTTCCGAGGCTGGCAAGAGGGTTCAATCATATTTGCTCCTACGTACAAGTATCTATTGAATTCCGACATGTATGCAGAGGAGACATTATCAGGTCACAAAAATCGAGCTCCTGCCTGGTAAGAATGCATGAACTTCACTCTTAGCAAAGCATACAAGTCATGTATTTACAAAGAGTATATGTTTGATGTTTTAGGTGTGACCGTATATTATGGATTGGCAAGGGCATGAAGCAACTCACTTATGTACGTGCAGAATCTACACTTTCTGACCATCGGCCTGTCAGTGCAATATTCGTAGTTGAGGTTGATGATGAAGAAGTTTCATAATGAAGCTCGAGGATCCATGCCTTTAAATCTAAATAAGGGTATTTATCTATTCCCGTGAAGTGAAGACTGCTTGCTTATGTTAAACTTGTTTTTGGTACCTGGATTGTTATCCAAGGCGAATTGATAATAGTGTCAGCCCACTTAAAGGTTTCTTCGTAGTAATAGTGCTTGAATGTTTTCTTGTACTCTTTTAGATGCCCACTTATTATGGTATAAACATTGTGGAAAAGTACGTAACATGCATTTGGTAACCAAATAGAAGTGATAGACATTACACTTTCTAAAAATCAGGTTCCCTACCACGAATGTTCCTGCAGCATGTCTCAGCTTTCGTGATTGAAATCCTTTTCACATATTCCTTTGCAGTAGTATTGGTAGAACAGGCTTGCTAGCATCACACTGATAAAGTCCAAACAAATGAATGCTTGGGATGTCTTTGAAACCAAAATGCCCATTATTGTTGTAATAACTTCCAAGAGGTCATATCAAAGAACTTCCATGGACACATGGTTTCGAAGGGACCATTCCTTGGTTAGCTTCTTAATATGTATTAATCTCATCTCAAGGCGTTTGTGCAATGGCATATGTAGCTTGGTAACTACACATATTTTATGTCAGAAATGGAGATGCATTTGTCATTCTTAATTTCAACTTTTTAACCCCCTATGTTTTTGGCACCCCATTTGTCTGGAAACAGCATATATATGAGTGCCTTCTTCTTCTTCTTCTGCTTGCTTTATGTCTACAGTATGCTGAAGGTAATGGATACATACGTGGTGTAACTGCAGCAACAGATTGGAAGCAGAGCAAATGGTTTAAATCCTGTAGCAAATGACATGTGTGTAATTGCAGCAACAGATTATGGGCATGATCAGAGAAGCACAGCAAATGCTTCAAAGCCTGTAGCAGGCGAAATTTCCATTATCCCCCTGTTCTTTACTGGTATTGAGCCTAAATGGTGAATCTTTATGGGCTTTTTTAGGGTCCTATGTCTCTGAATGTAATTTATCATAACAAGCAGAAAAGCACGGAACAACTCTCAGCATTTATCAACGATATTGCTGAAAACTCTCCTGGATTTTATAAACTTGCTGTTGTCAGGTAATTAGATCGTATTCTATATGCCAAAAATATATGATGTTTATGGGGTCTTGCCCTTTGTCTTTCAGAGATCAACAGACTCAAAACTGAACAATGGTACAAGACAAAAGGCTGGGGGATTTACAAGCAGTTGATGTAAGACGTCTTAATACAGTATGTTCTTATGCCATTCCACTTACCCACTTTGTTCCCTGCAGAATGGAGCATGGAACGTGTTAGAAAATACATTAATAAATTTGCTAATAGTGCCGTTCATATGTAAATTGTCGAGTTAATACTGCACGGATGCCAAAACAATTATGCAACAAGTCAAGGAGTTGCCAATTGATCTCTAATATTGAGTTGTCAAGTAAAAATGTCTTTATTTTATTTTAATTTTTTATGGTTAGGTGCAGTCCTGCCAGGATGCCCAATTGCATATTGCCACGTGGACAATTTTCTTTCGTGGATGATCCTCTTCTGTCTTGTTGTTTACTTGCATTCTGAGTTGTTTTACCCTGCATTTTGTATAAAGAAACCTACGCCACCTGAAGGTTTCTGGAAGAAACCTGGCGGCGCCGCCACTTCGCTGGCTGCAGCAGAAACCGGGCGGCGGCGGCGGATGGCGGCAGCCGCCGAAGTGGGCGGCGCCGCCAGTTTCTTCCAGAAACCTTCTGGTGGCGTAGGTTTCTATACGTGGCCTTCACGACCCACAGATTACCTCGCATCCCCTGTTTTCTGGTTTTTTTAGTATCAAGAACTCGAATACCATCTAAATCCGCAGTTTCTTGTTTGATTTTTAGGTCTATCTTGATTTTTTTGGCGAAGATCGGCTATGGCAAATGATGCAGAGCTTGGAAGCTTCTGGCTATGGCTCAGGGCATAAAATAGTTGGCTATGGCATGAAACAGCTTACAGAATGGCTCAGGACATAAAATCTTCTGGCTATGGCATGAAATAGTTTACAGAACTTCGAAACAGAGAGAGGCTATGGCATAAACAAATTACGTAACTTGAAAAACAGAGATTCCGAGAAAGAACTGCTTTGCGAACAGAGCTATCCGGGCGAAGCTATGGCGGAGAAATGAAAATGCGCCAAGCTATGGCGAGCCCCTTTCGCATCGATTGAAAAACTTCTGTTAGCGGGCGCCGCTAAACCGCCGCCAAAAAACACCCAAGAATTACCAAATACAAAACAAATTGTAATCTTAAGTAACTGTGGGTCGAAGGTTCTGGACAATTTATTTGCATTCCAGGCTGTTTACCTTGCATATTTACCTTGCAATTTGCTTGTAATCCAACGTTTCTTTGCATTCCACCTCACATAATTCTCACATAATTGTGCCTACCTGGCTTCCAATATCTATTTTAAAAATAAACTTAAAAATGATTGCCCAAATCAATGGTGCCCTATTCCAAATGGATGCATCATAAGCGGAAACAACGGATCTAGTCGAGAAACTTGAATTTGAAGGATATCGAAGGAATGCTCCTTTGTTTTATGTTGAACAAATGAAATATGATACGGCATTTTGGATGCTTAAATTTAAACAAAGATAAGGTTGGCAAATTTTCTTGTACTATGATTCTGTTAATGGTTTGGCGGAAAATAGGGGCTAGGGTTTTGTTGCCATACGTCTGAGCATGGTGGCTGCCTGATCGTCGACTCCATGTGTTGGGGGAGATGGCGCCCATGCCGCGCGACCAGATGCTGTTCCCTCTAGTTTGAGCGTGGTTCGCATATGGGATGCCAGGAATAGCTCAAAGTCCTTGGTCGATTCTGTATAAAGCCTGGCTTCCCGGGCCCTCGATGCACACTCGATTTGCAGCTATGGCTGTTCCGAGNTCTTCTCCATCGGGTATTGTTTATTAACTTCATAGATGTTTCTTCGTAGGCTAGCCAGGGGTGTGTCCAAGGCTGTTTGGATGCTGAGGGGGGGCCTTTTGAGAGTAGTGCAGTGGCAGCATGTCATGACTTATGGAAAGGCTTCAGCCTGTCTGAAGATGCCAACATGCACAAGAGCAATTATGAAGAGGTTCCTGGGGTTGGTGCTGGCGATGGCCCTCAGGCCAGTCATGCATTTGAGGTTATAAATTTGTTTGAGGCCCATGTTCTTCCAGGTGATGTTGTTCCAGGTGGAGATAAGGCAGAGGTGTCTACTGTATTTAACTTCACTAGGAAGCTCCCTGTTTTTTAAGACAGGGGGGCCGGGGAGGCAGGTATTTCCTGGAAACAAGAAATTGGCAGTGAGAAAGAAAGTGCTTGTGAAGCCTCAAAGAGCCTCTGTTCCACAGAGAGATCAGCCCTCTTCAATGGATGTCAGTGTGACTGTTAGCATAGGTGGAGTGGATGTGTGGGACGATGTATACAATTCTGTATGTAGGTTTCTAGATACAGAGTGCTTCAGTGGAATCATTAGTTAGAGAGAGGCTCAGACTTGGATCACCTTCATATGCAATGCGTGTTTAGAATTGGTTTGTCAAGCCCCATAGCAGCGAATGCAAGGCTGAAGAGGTATTTGGGATGGGACACTCATAAGCCAGCTGGTGCCGTTATTCTTTGCAAGGCACTGAGGGATACAAAGCTGCACTGTTATGAGGGGATGCTGGAATACTGTCTCAAGGACATGGGGAAGATGTATCATAGGCACCACATGAAGTCTGTCACTGCTGAACAGATTGAGTGTGGAAAGGACTTGTATGCACTTTATGGAGCTGGTGACATCAAGAATTGCGTCACACTTG
This sequence comes from Isoetes taiwanensis, assembly GCA_021234155.1. Lineage (NCBI taxonomy): Eukaryota > Viridiplantae > Streptophyta > Lycopodiopsida > Isoetales > Isoetaceae > Isoetes > Isoetes taiwanensis. The sequence goes on along the minus strand of JAJEKV010000247.1, from coordinate 289,873 downwards.
ATAACAGGAACCTGTTTGCAAAAGCCAAGCATTTCCAGGCCTACCATGGAAAGCGACAACTAACTGCATCTCTGATTTAAATCGTTTGTAGCATGCTTCACACGGAGAAATTTGAGTTGAGTGATGCTTGGGTCCTTCTATCCAACACAACCTTCATTTCACAGCAGCGCATGGAGGCTGCGTGGCGTCTAACACTGAATCCAAAGCATGCCTCTCATGGTGATGTTAGAAATATTGTGTATGGCCTTCCCCCTGGACTAGTGCCAGTGGAACGGGTGGGAAAGCGTAGGAGGAGATTTCGGGATGCCGAGGCTCTGGTTGATGTCCAAGAAGATGATGCTAATGAGGAAGATAGAAGCCAAGAATGTAGAGAGGAAGCAGTTGAGCCCTCTGCAGACATACCCTTGGCTGGCTGCCCTGCTTACATCCCCCTTAATTTTGGAGATTGCTCCTTTTCTGCTCCGTAAGTAGAGGTCCTTTTTCATTTACTCATGTACAAAGTGTTTGGCTTTTATATAGGCGCAGCAGGAGATACTGGCAATGCTATGAGCGAGGGCAATAAGGATGTTACTTTCAGCCCTCTTGTGAATATAAATACAGAGTCAGATGAAGAGATTGACAAGTACACCCATGTTGGAGATGACAATAGGTCTGGATATTTCCACCTTCATGTAGATGTAGACCTGCTGGCAAAAGAGACCATGATGAGCATCAAGGAATGCAGAACTGTTATGATCAACACCGTTCAACGCTTGGATGAAGCATTACATTGCTTGAATATGGAAGTGAAAATCTCTTTGAAGCAGCACAGGGTATTCCGTGGTTACATGAATTTGATGCGAGCTCTCCTCATAAACACTATAATGCACTGGAGCGTCTGGATGATGACCAGATGTCAGTGAGCGATCGATATGCAATAACTCCAAAAGTCGCTTCCAAAAACCTGCGATGAACTGTGGTCCCCAATCGCTGACGATAGCATCGGGTAAGCCGTGAAGTCTGACTACTTCACGAAGAAGAAGAAGATCCGTTGTTCCCTCACTGGTGATGGTGACATTGCAGGGAATAAAATGAGCCATCTTAGAGAAACGATCAACGACAACCATGATAGCATCATCATGGAATAAAATAACGGCTACGGTTAGTCAAATGGCTATTTTGTAGCAGTTTTGCCAAGAAAAACGGCTAAAGTAAATGGAAACAATGCCCCAAAAAAAGAAAATTTTAGCCCAATTTTTTTGCCGCCCAAGTCAGTTTTTGGGTGGAATAGCCAAACCTTTACCTCCAGACATATCCATCAGGACATCGATTAGCTAAACCTAAGATAGAGTGGGCTCGGAAAAATTGATAGATTAGCCCGAAATTCAACAACAATGTATGTACTAACTTTAAGAAATTTCAAATAGCGTTTATATTTTTCTTTTCTTTTTTCCACTTTCTTTCTTGTTCCAAGTACAAACTTGAAGCATTAAAGGAAAAGGAACAATGTAGTCCCTTTTTTTTAGGTTTTTGAACATGTTCATGTATATTTTTATCTTGATTTATGTATTTACAATAAATTCAATGTCTTTCCCAAAATGCTTGGATTTTTTCAAATTACTATAGTGTGATGGCTAATTTTTGCCTTTCCATTTTGTGAAAGTTTAGCCAAAAGCAACAAAGTATGATGGAAAAAAACCATTTAGTTTAGCCAAGTGTTAGAAACTTTTAGCCCCAATTTGAATGACACTAAAATATAGGAGTAGTAATTTATTCCATGAGCATCATAACCCCGAGAGACTGGCAACTCCGAAATAAAGTCTATAGAAATGCTCTTCCAAAGTCCATCTGGTACCGGCAGTGGTTGAAGAAGGCCATGAGGAAGATGCCTTGGAACCTAGGCTCGACAGCAGATGTCACAGGATCGAATAAAAGCTTCGACAGAGCAACGAAGCCCAGGCCACCAATACTCTCGACTAATAAGTTCAAGAGTCTTGGCTACTCCAAAGTGTCTGGCCATAGGTGAATCATGGCAAGCCTGGAGAACCCGAAGCCTAGAAGCACCATCTGGCACATGCAAAAGCCCATCATGGAACAGGAGTCCATCTCGAACCTCAAAACGATCATAGTTTGATCGCATTTGCTGAGAAGATGCGGAGCCAAGGTGCGAGAATACATTTTGAGCCAATGGATCGGAGGGCAGAGATGCTCGAACAGACTCCAACAAGGCCATATCATGAGACCTCTTGAACGAAGTGAGGGCTATAAGCTGGAACCGGTCAGGCCCTAGAATAACATGTGGTTGCTGGTCAAATGCAGGATCACCTAGCTTGGGCTCAATGTAGGAACGTCGACACAAGGCATCAGGCTTCCCTTGGAGGGATCCAGGACGGTACTTGATCACGAAATCAATTCGGGATAATACTTGAGTATGCCACCGGGCCTGGCGACAGTTGAGCACTCGAGCTGACCGAAAATATTCTAGATTTCGACGATCTGTGTAGGCTGTGACCTTATAAAAAGATCCTTCCAGAAAACGTCTCCACTCTTCGAAATAATCCACTATCGCCAACAACTCCTTGTCATAAATAAGATAGTTGATTTCAGCAGCCTGAAACTTCCGTGAGTGATAAGCGATTGGATGCAATTCATGGTCATCCCCCTCCTGTGACAGGATCCCACCAAGTGCAAAATCAGAAGCATCTGCTTCGACAATATATGGGCGCAAAGGATCTGCATGAGCAAGAACTGGCGCTGTGGTGAAAGCATGCGTCGGGGTAACGAAAGCAGATTCTGCTTCCACAGTCCATTCAACTTAACCGTGAGGCGTGTCAAAGGAAGGGCAATCTCTGAATAATCCCGGATAAAACGCCGATAGAAATTGGAAAACCCAAGAAAACACTGAACATCTCGAATGGATGAAGGTGTTTGCCATTTCAGAGCAATGCTGACCTTTTCGGGGTCTATAGAGACTCCATGTGGAGTGATGCGATAGCCAAGGAACTCCACGTTATCCAGCTCGAACTGACACTTCTCAAGTTTGGCATATAACCCATGCTCACGAAGCTTCTGAAGGACCTGTCGGAGTCTTAGAATAAATAAGAATATCATCCAAATAGATGATAACAAAAGTGTTTAAGAACTCTCGAAAAATATCATTGGCCATATGATGGAATACTGCTGGAGCATTGGTAAGTCCAAAAGCCATAACTGTGTACTCAAAATGGTCATACCGAGTACGAAAAGCTGTTTTCCACTCATCACCCTCCGGGATCCGAATAAGATTGTAGTCACCCCGAAGATCAATCTTCATAAAATAATGCACATCTTGGAGTCGCTCCAACAACTCTGGGATCAGAGGAAGCGGATACCGATTCGGCACTGTGATTTTATTGAGTTCGCGATAATCAACGACCAGACGCAACGAATCATCCTTCTTTTTGACGAAGAAGATAGGCGCTCCAGAAAGGGACTGAGAATGTCGAATGAAGCCAGTGGCTAGATTCTCTTCAATATAATCCCGCAAAACCTTCAACTCAACGGGAGATAGACCATATATCGGACCATATGGCGGCGTTGTCCCCGGCTGTAAATCAATAGGACAATTATATGGACGATGCTCTGGGAGTTTGATGGCCTTGACTTTGTCAAAAACATCAAAGAAGTCGCCATATTTATCTGGGAGCATTGGAGCAGACTTCGCTGGTGCCGAGCTAGCCGACAGGTGAACCTGAATTGCAAACACTGAAGTTGGATCTTGCCTTCTAGATTTATCAAATTCGCGAAGAGAAATCTTTGAGATACGAAACTGAGGGCATGAAAAAGCCTCTACAAAAGCAGCAGCAGAAACGTGAGCAGGACCAGGACCGTGAGCAGGGGCAGCAGGAACAATAACTGGAGCAGGGACTGGAACAAGAAATGGACCAGGAGCAGAAGCAGGAACTAGAACTGGAGCAAGAGTAGGAGCAAGAGCAGAAACCGAAGCTGGAACTGGAACATCGTCGAGAATATGGTCAGCATCTGATGCATGAACTGGAGCAGAGCTAAGAGTGGAATCAGCACATGGAGCAGAAACAGGAACAATAAGGACGGAATTAGGGGCCCACAATACTGCACGAATCGAAGTCGATGTTGATGTAGAGGCCTGAACCGCAGATGAACTAGAACCAGAGCTAGAACCAGCAAATCAAAATGATCTAGTACGCCAATCAATCTGTGGGTTATGTAGCTCGAGCCAGGGCAGACCCAAGACTATTGGCGCATGTGGACTAGCGATGAGATTTAAGGAAATACTACAAGAAACTCCCTCGAACAAAACCCGAAGAGGCGCAGTACATTCTGTGACTGCACCCGAGGAGATCTCCCGTCCATCAATCACTTCGATAGAACTGAGTTGCTCAACCTTGCTTCTAGGGATTGCGTGGTTACTGGCGAATGGATTATCCATAAAGCAAGCAGTTGCACCACAATCAAGTTACGCCAACGATTCCAATCTTCCAATCTCTGATTTCAATGATATAGGGATGAAGAATGCCTTGCTGACCTTATCTGATGGAATAAACATGTCAAGAAGTGTGAAAGGAGTCTGAGAAAAGGCGACCAGCCGACGAGAGACTCCTGCTACTCGAACCGGCCCCTGAAGTTTTCCGACTGATTTGGACACTCCACAGGGCATCCACGAGCAATATGGCCAGCTCCTCCACAGTAGAGGCAAAGTTTAGCCTCTCTCCAACGCTGCTTCTCGGCGGCAGATAAAGGTCCTCGAACTGCCCGATCAATCTGCATAGGCTCAGGTCCGGACCTGCTAGATTCTACAGATGAGACCGGGGAAGGCGTAGCTACAGGCACTTATGTGATTGGGAAGAGCTGACTACATCTCTCTTGCCTATGTTCGAAGAACCAATTATCACATTGAACTACAAATCTGATGGCTTCTTCCAAAGTCTGAGGATCCTCCGTAGACAGTAACAGATCTTTTGCATCCTCTCGTAACCCCCTTCGAAAATAATCTCGAAGTGCAACATCATCCCAGGCAGTATCTACCGCAATTTGACGAAATTCTGATGCATATACTGAAGCTGGACGAGAGCCTTGCCTTGGATTGCAAAGTTTTTTGACTGCTGTGCGCTGACGATCGGTGTCTCCAAAGCATGCCTCGAGCTCTGCAGTGAAAGCAGCAAAATCTTGCAACTCTGGGGCTCCTTTCTCCAATAAAGGAGCAAACCAACTTAGAGCTGGCCCTGTGAGGAGAGAACCAATCAGCCCAACTTGTTCCTGGGTCGTGGGATATCTATGAGGATGGAGCTGAATCACAAGCCTGATCTGATTCAAAAAACTGCGGAGCTTGTACCGAGTGCCGTCATCTCTGGCAGGCTGATCTTAGGCTCTGATAGCCTCAATCCCGAGCTAGAAGCAGATTCATGTGAAGCAACACGTTCCTTAAGCTCTTTATTGTCCAATTGTAATTGTTGGCATACTTGAACAAGCTGCTAGACCTGTTGTAATAAAAGTCGAAACCTCCTCCATAGATATAAAATCACCAAATATGAGCAAAAAAATGCTTAGGATCAGAGCAGGCAAGAACCGGCAAGGGATTTCGGTTCAAACTGTCATGAACCTATGTGAAAACAAGGAAAATACATGAAAAATACGGAAGAAATACACGAAGATCGGCAAAGAATTTGATATATGAACAAAAATCAAGAGTACAATAGTCGAAGGCAAGCAGGAACACGAGACAGATGCCTAAAAGGCTCAAGACTGGTGTTGAACTGGAATGGTTCCACAAGAAGGAGATGCCTCCTTATACATATAGGCCAATGGTCAGGATCGGCCACTCCAATGGATGAGATCATGCCAAGTGTCGCGCATGCATGTAGGCTTTGGAATATTTTAGAACCTACTGGAAACAACCCCACATATGAGAAAGACACGATGGAATATCTTTAACAAATATTGGTAGGGCACTTGGCAAAGGTGTGTGATTCGCAACTGGAAGGTTGTGAGTTCAAATCTTGCTCTGTGCAACTACCCTTTTGCATCTGTGTGACGACCGTCTTTTGTACATATGAATATAATGTTCGTATGATACGAATATCCGTATGGTCGTCACACTCTTCACGTCGGAACTCTGCTCCTGAGGGAAATCTGGCCTCCAACTATCTGATCCTATTGGGGCCTCTAACCTGGGGGTCTCTGCATCCTTGCTGCACTCGGCTCCATCAGCTACTGCTTACACCAACCTGGGGGTTAGTCCTAAAGACTAAGTGGGGGTTTGGAGCATTCTAGGAACTATTCATTCATAATACACATAACATAGCTTTTATGCAAGCTTACTACCAATAGTCCCGCTGCATCCAACCAACCAGATTAGTATGCATATATATACCACAATAACACCTCAGATTCCATGCATTAGCAATCACATCCGCATACAGTGCCTACTCCGGTTCTAACATGCCACTCGGGCTGATCAGGCCCTGCAGCCAATACGGGCGGGGTTTGTCTCATGTGTACACACCCATCCACGCTGCGTCCAACACTGGAGGACCACTTCTTCCATGCAGCGCAATAAAGAATCCAGCCAGGATAACAATGCCCGATGTCACGCACAAACACAACCGCAAGTCCAAGCTACCGCACATGGACTCCGGCCCCGGAGATTATGCGCTTATGCAATACGTCACATGCTACATATTCCAACATCACTATCCTTGCAGTTAATGCAATATCCAATATGACCATCATGAGGATATCAACAATTCAGATGCAAACCACATGTATTTCTCATTAATATATACCCCAATAGAAATGCCAATTCTAGATAAAACATTCCATGCATCCAACATTTGATACTACATCCATAATGCTACATATGATCATCACATTTCTAACATTTACTAATAGTGTAGCTAGGGCCACTTTCGTGCTAATACCATTAGGTCATGAGTTTTTCCTATGGTCATTATAACATCCCATCATTAAGCAACTTCCAACCCCCATGCCACATCTTGGCAAATTCATGCTCTCCAAACTCTTTCTTCCCATAGAGAAAGATTGTAACTTCTACGGCATACTATTAATGTAGTTAATTATAAGGTAGGTTTCCCTTCTATTTCATTAACAATCCGTTTCCTTACCCAAGCTTCATATTAATAATAATTTAAGGAAGACGACCATGGTTCCATAATCACGATTTAATTACATAATTTGATGTGCATATTTAACTTAGTGTTTATCACCCTCTAGCAGTATCTAGCCCCGCTCCAGAACCCTAGCTCACAGATTTAATTCCATGGCAACCCCCATGGTAGCTTTTGTTGAGCTTAATATTGTTATTTTTATGTTACCATTACCCTAAACATTATTTGTTTATTAACTTCTAACCTTAGCTTTTATTTTTATTGTTCTTTGTATTTCCCGATTCCTCTTCGACCCTAACATGTCATGGCCAGCAGCTCCAAGGAAGGCATCAAGGCCTTCGATTTCCTCTTGAATCCGGCCTCTCAGAGGCCTAATATTTCAAATCGGCCCTGATGGCCTCAATTCCGACCTCTTCAGGTCGTTTTGGCGCCATGGCAACACCGTTTAGCAACTCCAGCTATGGCAGCTCGACTGCAATCTAGGGTTTGTTTGAGCCTCTAACATTAAAATTCCCCCTTCTGTACCAATTTCGGCCATCTCCCAGGCCAATCCGGCATGCTTCAGGCCCTGTTCTGATCATGGGGTCTAGGCTTCATGCCTCAGTTCACATTAATTACAGTCTCTTTCTTCCTGTTTTCTTTCCCTTAATGAAGTCTTAAACCCTTAAACATCCTTTATTTATCCTCTTGTTCAATCTGTCTCTGATGGCTCTTCCATCCTTCTCCTATTCTTTACACAAACGTATCCTTCAGCTTCAATAATATTATAATACAAATTCTTCCCATCAAAATATTACTTATAATTTGCATCCTGTTAGCTTCATAACTAATTCTTAGCCTAATTCTTCATACCAACATCCCCAGTGTAAGCTATAAACCACCCACCTAGTTACGCTGTCTTTGCAATTGTCCTGCTCACACTCCAAATCTCCTTCACAGAAACTCCTCCTCAGAAGGTTTTCCTCAGAGCCAAAAAAACCTCAATTTCTCTACAATTTAGTATTTATAGACTTCCTGTATAAACATCATATACATACCATGTATGTATTTTTCCAACTCCAGTATTAGTTTAATGGTCCCTCATAATCATACTAAATTGTATTTAAATTACTTACATCAATTGTCTGCTAACCCGCCAGGCTCGTTACAACGCTTCTAAAAATTGGCAACAAACTGGGGGTCGTGGTCACTGCCAATGGTATCTGGTAAGCCATGGAGTCGAACTACCTCTCGAAGCAAGGGAATAGTCGTGGCTTTGCTGGAGATAGAAGTGCTGCAAGGAATGAAATGCATCATCTTGGAAAAACGATCAAGGACAACAAGGATGACGTCATGGCCCTGAAAGGATGGAAGCTCGACAATGAAATCCACTGGAATGCTCTTCCAATGACCGGCTAAAACTATGGATGGTATTTGAGAGCTTTTGCATGACAGTGAATATCACATGAGCGTACAAAAGTCTCAATAGTGCGAGGAAGACCTGACCACCAATAATCCCGAGCAATGAGTTCCAGAGTTTTGGCAATCCCAAAATGGCCAGCGAGAGGAGAATCATGATAGGACTCCAGAACTTGAAGTTGGGGAGCACCATCCAGAATATACAGAAGTCCATCACAAAACAGAAGTCCATCTTGACCCTCAAAATGATCATAGTCCAACTGCATTTGCCGGGAAGATGCTGCTAAGTCAAGATGTGAAAATACACCTTGCGCCAAAGAATCAAAAAGAAGAGATGCCCGAACAGACTCCAACAAGTATGTATCATGAATAGGATCTGCGAGAAAGAGCATCTAGTTTTCCTTGAAGTGTGCCAGGCCGAAATTTGTGACGAAATCAAAACGGGATAGCACATCTGTATGTCATCGAGCCTGAGGACCAGTGTGGAAAATTCAACTTATTTATTGTATTTCTTATGACACGCTTTTTAAAATTGAATGTGTCAATTGACACACTTCCAATTTTTTTGTGTCTCATTTGACGTGTTGTGAACACCATTGACACACTTTTTTTTATGTTATCAAATGAAAAAAATAATTTGAAATTCTACAATAAAAAGATTACAATATGAATTTTGCTATGAAAGATAAGTTTATCCTTCTATATAAGGAAAATGAAAAATTCTTATTGAATATTAATTCTTCTTGCATTATTAAGTATACACATACATAAGCCTTGTACAGACAACTCTTGTGTATTTGGGGCTCTAATTTTTTTTGACACACTTAATATTCTTAAGTGTGTCAAATGACACATTTAAAATTTTTTAAAGCCTCTTTTGACGCATTTTATCAAACTATAAATTCTCGTTTGACACATTTTCTCTACGGAAGATGTCTCTTTGACACATTTTTTTGCTTTTGACACCCTCTGGTGTGTCAAATTCCCACACTGCTGAGGACGATTAAGAACTCGAGCAAACTGAAAATATTCCCAGTTGCGATGGTTCGTATACAGAGTCACCTTATGAGGAGAACCTTCAAGAAATCGTCGCCACTCCTGAAAAGAGTCAACGATCGCCAAAAGTTCCTTATTGTAAATAGGATAGTTGATCTCAGCAGCCTGGAACTTTCAAGAATGATAGGCGACCGGGTACAGCTCATGATCATCCTCCCCTTGTGACAAGATGCTGCCACGAGCAAAGTCTGATGCGTCAGCTTCGAGAATATAGGGACACGAAGGATCTGGGTGTGCAAGAATGAGTGTTGTTGTAAATGCATGCTTCAAAGTGATGAATGCTGATTCTGCTTCAATTGTCCACTCAAACGGGACATCCTTCCTGGTGAGACGTGTCAAAGGCAAGACAATCTCCGAATAGTTCTTGATGAAGCGACGATAGAATTTGGCAAACCCCAAGAAGCACTACACATCTTTAACTGACGAAGGTATTTTTTAATCAAGAACTGTGCTGACTTCTCCAGATCCATGGAAATACCCTGAGATGTGATGCGATAGCCAAGAAACTCAATATTATCCTGCTCAACTTGACACTTCTCTAGCTTGGCATAAAGTCCATGTTCCTGCAACTTCTGAAGGACTTCCAAATATATTCCTCAGGCTCCGCCAAAGTCTTCGAATAAACCAGAATATCATCCAGATAGATGATCACAAAGAGATCCCAAAACTCCCGAAAAACATTGTTAGCCATGTGCTGAAAGACCGCTGGAGCATTGATAAGACCGAAAGGCATGACGATATACTTGAAATGACCATACCGAGTTCGAAAGGCTCTCTTCTAGTCATCACCTTCCCTGATCCGGATAAGATTATAGGCATCTTGAAGATCATAGCATCTCAAAGAAAGTATTGTGCACCTTGTAATCGCTCAAGTAGCTCTGGAATTAGAGGGAGAGGATACTGATTACGCACCACCAACTGCAAAGAATCGTCCTATAGGCTGGGATAATCCACCACCAATTGCAAAGAACCATACTTCTTGGAAACAAAGAAGATAGCAGCTCCTGCGGGTGACTGAGAATGTCGAATAAATCCAGTTGCAAGATTCTTCTCGATAAGGTCCGCAAAGTCTCCAATTCTGTTGACGATAAGCCATAGATAGGGCCATATGGCAGTTGTCCCTGCTGAAGATCAATAAAGCAATCATAGGGACGATGCTCGGGAATCTTACTGGCTTTGACTTTATCGAAAACATCACCAAAATCCTTGTACTTATTAGAAAGGACAAGAGCAGACATACTGAAGCAGAGCTAGTCGAAGGATGAACTTGAATTGCAAATGCGGAACTGAGATCTTGCCTACCAGATCTGATAAACTTGTGAAGAGAGATCTTTGAGATACAGAGCTGAGGGCATGAAGAAGCCTCTATAAAAGTAGGAGCAGGAGCGGAAAGGTGAACAGGAATAGGAGCAGAAGCAGGAGCAACTGGAACAGGAACTAGGGCAGGAATTGGAGCAAGAACTGAAGCTGAGACATCATCTAGACCATGGTTAGAATCTGAGACATGAACTGGAGCAGAGACAAGAGCCGAATCAGGATGTGGAGCAGAAACAGGAACAGCAAGGACGGAATCAGGAGCCCATGATACTGCACGAACTGAAGTAGATGTTGGTGCAGAGGACTGAACTGCAAATGGATTGGAACTAGAGCTAGCATTAGCAAACCGAAAAGATTAGTACACCAATCAATCTGTGGGTTGTGTAGCTCGAGCCAGGGTAGACCCAAGACCGTTGGCACATGTGGGCTAGTGACGAGATTGAAGGAAACTCTACAAGAAGCTCCCTCGAACAAAAACTGAAGAGGTGCAGTACATTATGTGACTACGTCTGAGGAGATCCCACGTCCATCAATCACACCGACAGAACTGGGATGCTCAACCTTGCTTCGAGGGATGGCATGCTTAGTGGCAAACGCACTATCCATAAAGCAGGCATTTTCACCACAAATCAAGTTACGCCAATGCTTCCAACCTCTGATTCTAATGATATGGAGATAAAAAATTCCTTGCTGACCTCATGGGATAAGCTTGTCATGAAGCGTGCAAGGAGTCTGAGAAATGGCGGCCAACCGATGAGAGACCTACTACTTGGCCTGGCCCCTGGATTTTTTTCGACTGATTTGGACGCTTCACAAGGCATCCACGGTGATATGACCAGTTCCTCTATAGTAGAGGCAAAGATTATCCTCTCTCCGATGCTGCTTCTCGGTAGCGGACAAGGGCCATCGGACTGCCCGATCAATCTGCATAGGCTCGGGCCCAGACCTGCTGGATTCTATAAATGGAACCGGGGTAGGCGTAGCAACATGTGCTTGTGAGATTGGAAAGACATGACTACGTCTCTCTTGCTTAGGTTCAAAGAGATGATTATCACAACAGACTGTGAATCTGATGGCTTCTTCTAGAGTCTAAGGGTCCTCCATAGATAACAACATATCTTTGACATCCTCACATAAACCTCTTCGAAAGCAATCTCAAAGTGCAACGTTATCTCAGGCTGTATCTACAGCAATTTGGCAAAATTCTGATGCATATACTGATGCTCAACGAGAGCCTTGTTTGATATTGCAGAGTTTTGTGACTGCTGTGCGCTGATGATCGGTGTCTCCAAAGCATGCCTCGAGCTCTGCAGTGAAGGCAGCAAAATCCTGCAATTCTGAGGCTCCTTTCTCCAATAAAGGAGCAAACCAACTTAGCATTGGCCCTGTGAGGAGAGAACTAATCAATCCAACTTGTTCCTGGGCCGTGGGATATCTATAAGGATGGAGCTAGATCACATGCTTGATCTGATTCAAAAAACCATGAAGCTTGGACTGAGTACCATCAAACTTATCGGACAAACTAATTTTAGGCTCTGATGGCCTCAATCCAGAGTCGCCTTGACGACATGTACTTGGAAACCGTAAAGGGTTGCGGCCTAGAGGGCAACTTTCTATGCTGCACATATCTATAAACATGTGCATTTAACCCCTTTGCCACATGGCAAAGCTCCATATGCCCTTTTAGCGCTAACCCTAAAAGGTCATGTAAAAGGAATAGAAGGGGGAACCCTAAACCTTTTTCCTTTTCGCATTTCAGCTTCCTTGAGCCATTCCGGCCAAGCCAATCTGTCATTGCTAAATGCCGCTAAGTCAGCTTTGCATAACAGATCCTCAAGGTTCGGTCGCCTTCGTCTTCAACAGAAGCATGGACGTATTTGGAGGAGCTGGAGCAAGCCAAGGTTCAGGTAAATCGCAATTCTGTTGTGCAATGCCGACTTTTAGTCCTGCAATGAGCTGGTTTAGCATGTTAGATTAGCCTTAGAGGCCTTATAGACTCTGAGATCACAAGCTCTAACAAAGGAACCTAACCGTGTATGTTTATAGGTAGATAGATTAGATGTTATTCTACATTTCAGTTCTATGGATGATGACGCTCCATTCTATGCACACTCCTATGTATTGGGAAGGGGGGAAAAGACCCTGAAAGCCTTAGTAATTAATGTATCTAGATAGCTTCATTAATTCCCAATTAATGCGGCTTGTGCATAGGAGCCCGCCTGGCTGTGGGTGGTGGGGCTAGACCGGCAGATAAGGAGAACATGTCCCATGGCAAATTGATCCCTCTTGTGTGTAAAGCCTGCATGTGGGCAAGGCATGGGCTCGACACCTCTGGGGTGTTGCGTCACCTTCTATGGGGTTCAATCATAGACGGGCAGTGGCCCTCTAGCCGCCTGTGATGGGCATGTATACCTGTGGAGGGAGTGATCTCCTCCTGCCTTATCGGGACTGGGGATATGCAACCCAGGAGTAGCCCCCTAGGCTATGCACCCGGCAGGCTATGGTCAAGTACCAATACTTGTCAGCCTATTTTACAAAGTATGCACAGGAGGGACAGATGGAGAGGACTACCCAACAGCCATGCTCCTATGCCAGCCCAATCCAGTTGCCAAGAATTCTGTTTGCAATGACTTCTGGAGACCCAAGCTGTTAGTCCATTCCCTTTGAGTCTGAGCCTTGGGTAGGATTTCTTCCATGATGATGTTATTGATGTTCTTACCGATGTATGCTATGGTGAGCCACTCTTCGAGGTAAAGTTATGTATATTTGATGTCATGTGCTCATGTTTACTTGCGCTTCCGCAGCTAGGACGGTCCCGAGGGGAGAGAGGATGAATGAACATCCATTCTTCCCCATCGATTCCTTAACAAAGGATTGATGTCAGGTGGACGGCCTCTGTCAGCTTGGTTGCCAGAGGGATCAACTCTGACTTCTGATATGATGGGAGGATCATAGATGAAGCAGGGGATGTCACAGTAGTATATCAGAGCTATGATCTTGGTAGACCAAGATCGAGCACTGACCAACTTCTTGTTAGTACTAACAGTTTAGATCTTCAGTCTTGGGGATGCCAACCCAAGCATGAGCCTCGAAAAGTGGGAAATTTTATTTCTCATATTAGAATAATAAGCTAAGCTAATGTTAGTTAACAAAATTATAATTAAAAACTTCAAAAAAACCTGAAAATTTTGGCCATCAGAGAGTGACCCCGCACAGAGTGCGCCAAGACCCTTAGCTAAAATTTAGCTCGAGGTTCTCGCGCGCTGTGAGTGTTTGACCATCATCCACCCAGAAAGATGCATAATTAGAGCAATCTGATAGCATAAGGCAACTTAGAACACGAGTTTAAGCTAGGAAAACATGTTATAACCTTAAGAAACTCCCTAGAAACCCTAAAATAGAGCAAAAAAGGGGTAACGCCTCACAGAGTGCGCCAGGGCCTCAAGTTAAAATTTAACTCGAGCCTCCCGTGCACTGTGTAAGTGATAGGGATAGTTTTGTCTAAAAGAACCTCATATCTTAATCTAGCAAATGCTAATGTTTTAAATAATGAGATAACACTTGGTCTATATCAAATCCTTGGAGGAACATGCCCAATACTTGAGGAAGGTACTTGAAAAGTTGAGGAGGCATCAACTTTATGCGAAGTCATCTAAGTGTCACTTCACTACAGAAAGAGTAGAGTACGTGGGGCATGTAATTTCAGCAGAAGGGATTTCCACCGATCCTGCGAAGATTGAAGCGGTAATTGATTGGCCAGCACCGAAGAACATCCATGAGGTGAAGAGCTTCCTCGACCTAGCAAGATATTATAGAAAGTTTATTAGGAAATTTGCTAAGATAGCAGCACTGCTAAGGAACCTCACCAAAGTAGAAAAGATCAAAGATTGGGTGGGTCATTGGCAAAAGAAGGCCCAAGCAGCATTTGAGGCCTTGAAGAAAGCATTAACGACGGCCCCAGTTTTGACATTGCCGGATCCAGAGAAGGATAAGTTGGTGGCAACTGACGCTAGCAAGATTGCAACAGGAGCGGTCTTAATGCAAGAGGAGAGGGTTGTAGTGCATGATTCAAGGAAGATGAACGGCGTCGAAACGCCCTACCCAACCCATGACCAGGAGTTGCTAGCAGTGGTGAGAGCGTTGATAATTGGGAAGGAAGTTCCAATTAGATACGGATTATCAGAGTCTACAATATGCCTTCACCTAACCACATCTCAACTTGAGACAAAGGAGATGGATGAAGTTCCTGGAGGAGTACGATTTTGACATCATGTACAAGCCAGGCAAGCTCAACGTGGTTGTAGACAGTCTCTCAAGGGACCTCTTGATGACAAAAGTCCATTGCAATGCCATATCAACACTCACCAGTGAGTTTGGTAAGAAGATAGAAGAGACATTGCCAACGGTTCGATCATACGCCCACAGATTGATTCTTCCTTTTGGATACACACCTTAACTGCCCACGGGAAATGGACTTCCATGCATAACATAGTAGACCTTTGTTGGGATCCATGTTTTGTCTGCCAGCACGCATGGAAGGATACAGGTACACTGGGTAACACTCAAATTTGGATATACACTCCAAATGATAAGTCGTGGAAGTCGCCTGCCAATGCAATAGCTGGTTTATCCAAATTCTTAACCAAAGCTGCAACTTTTCCAGATCCTTTTGTTCATAGGCAAGCTGGGTTCTATGCTACCCTACTCTGCATCCTCACAAGTCACTAAATTGCAAACGACCTTTTTTTCACTACAAACCTAATGCTAGTGTCAGTGCCCTTTGGTTTGGAGACTCTTCTTCTTATGGAATGCCAGTTTGTACTTGCTGTTGCTCATCAAGCCCCTAGAAGAAATGGTGCAAACAGGGTTTTTAATTGACGCCATGCTTGCTCTTGGACAAGTTACGTCAGATGCCTTCCAAGAGCATCAGAAATTGGTTGCTGGCTCTTATAATCAAGTCATACCACACAACTGCCAGGACGATGCTGATGAAATTGACAACTTCCCTCTTATGAAAACATTACCCATTTTTCTTTCCGCTGAGTGTTCTTTGGTAAGGAAGAGTGTTAGTCCCATGCCCAAAGCCACAAGACTATATCTAAGGTATACAAAGGAGCCTAAAGGCAAAGAACAGGCATCCACGTCAATAACCAAAACCACGCCAACTAAGAAGAAGAGATCAAGAGAGCCCACCGTATAAGGAATCAAATCACGGCAATTATGGTCCCTGAGGTCATGGCAGTTTTATTCGCATGGTGAGCAGAGATTTTGGGAATTAGTTAATCGAAGATTCTGAAACGGCAAGCCTTTTGCTATTCTGGGCCAGGGGCCATTGTACTATATATATATATCAGAAGTTTTAGACTTAAAAGTTTAGAGAAGTCCTAGCACATTTTGGTTGTCTCATCTCTGTTTTGGAGATCTCATGCATTCTCAGTGATTATTCAAGATTTTCACTCATTTTCACTTGCAGTTCTATTCATTTCTTCTGTTTTTAGTTTTTATTCTCTCTCTTGTTGCAAAAGCCACATGACACTTTCTTGTAGAGGGTTTGCTTGTTGGACACCAAGGTTCTCAAGGAGGATCGTCCTTCAAGCTCTCCCTAATCCAGACCCCAAACAATGTGCTTGATGGAACCCGTCATAAAGTTCCCCTTTGTGGCAATTGTTTTGCATGACATACAAAAAGGACTCTATACAAAGCCTTCCAACCTGCAGTTACCCATTGTTAAATACAAGTGTCCCAGTATATGCTGGTATGAAATGAGCAAAGTTTATAAATGGACCTGCTATAGCCATTAATGGTTGATAATAGCCATGCCACATTGGTGTGTTGCAGCCTCCCCTCCTTGAAGAAGATATCCCCAGTGTTTAATCATGTTACTCTAACATGATTGCTTAAGCAAGTATGAGCACATTATTCTTATACGAGAAAAATATCATTATTCAGTAAGTTTATATAAAATTTTAGCACATAAAAAAAGAATTTAACATATCATTTGAACACAAGCAATATAGATAGCATGACAAAGAATCCTCCTATAAATCTCCTTCATTCTCCCAAGTGTTTTTTCATCACTTGTGACTTTCGATTTGTTAAAATACTCTTTGTAGATTGGCCTTCTCGTTGATGGCTCTCTAGTTGGCAATACCTTCTCGGGCTCCAAAAGAAGTTTGCCATCCTTGAGCTCAAGCAAAAATGATCCTGCAAAAAGAGTGTGTCGCTAGGAACCTGATGTTAAGCAAGCTAACATGCAGTATGTAATACATTTTTTTTCCCCAATTTTACATTCATAGAAAGATATCTGAAAGGCTTTTTAAAACAATAGTCTCATCCAAGCTTGATCAGTTATAATACCTTTATATGGGATTTATGCATAATCCCCTATATGTATAAATGCATCCCTCGAATTCCTTAATCCTTATACAATTGCATCAAAGATTAGTGCTGGAAAGCACATAAATTATGCGGGAACTTTTTGACAATTGTTAATTTCGAAAGCATAGAATGAAGTCTATTCCAATTGATTCTGAGCAAAAAATATGGTTGTACCAGTGGGCAAGCAAAGGCAATATGTACATCAATTCCTTAGATTTTGTCTAGTAAGAAGGCTTTTTGCACATGCTCTAAGTCATTCCAAGTTGCTAGGAATATCATTGGGCCCCAGACCTCGACCCTGTACAGAAGAACAGGTTCCACCAGTACCCTGAACAGATGTGAGATGAGTTAAAGATACAACGTAAAGTATAGTGCATTACAAAATTAAGCCTAAAATCGTAGATTATCATGCAACATCTCATGTATTACATGTATTCACATGAAGCAATTTATAGCAGCTTTATGTGATGCTAGATTTACATATATGGCCAATCTCAAACCTGTGACCTCAAGGCAATGGGTTTTCAAGTTCCCATTGCTAGACTATTATTGGTCGTACTTGATCCTATGATCGCAAGTGTAGCGGTTTAATGTTCTACCACTGGATAATGTCCTAATTTGTAACCATATAATAAGAAAGAAAGAAAGAAAGAAAGAAAGAAAGAAAGAAAGAAAGAGTGATTTTTATCGTCCACGGAGACCAATCGGCCTATGGGACCCAATGAAGGAGCGCATCAAACTTATTACTGTCTGGGTTAAAAAACCCCCGCCCCGAAGGGTTTTCGAGGGAAAAACCGTGGCAGTAATAAGAATGCTGTCAAACTATACAGGTATACATCATCATGAAATATATATGTATATATACATGTCAAGTGTGTGCCCGAGGACATAGCTGATCTCGTATATCCATGACCTCCTAAAGGTATGATCCTAGTGTCCGTACGGAAGACGTTCTCAATGTCACATGTAGCGGCTGGCCAGGCCTGACCAACTCAGCATAGCGCGTCCTCAAGCAAATCTGAGCTGTGTATTTTGTAAGCATTGGATATGATTATGATAAGCATTATAAATACATCTAGAATATCCTGTTATTAAGGTAGTGTACAAACTTTGGGAAATGTAAATAAATATGTTTCTCTACTTGCCCAGATAGATAGATAGATAGATAGATAGATAGATAGATAGATAGATAGATAGATAGATAGATAGATAGATAGATAGATAGATAGATAGATAGATAGATAGATAGATAGATAGATAGATAGATAGATAGATAGATAGATATTTTTACGTCACAAAAACCACCAAAGGACTAGACCTCCTTCATATCATTTGAACTCATAGTGAGTCAGGGGAGAGGAACGGTTGCAAACATTTCCCTTTGCTGACTCACTTCTCAAAACATAGGGAAAATGGATAAGAGAATTGTTTACGGTAGCCTAAGGCTGCCGCAAAAACTTCTTGTACATATAAGTATAAAGTATATAGAGGAAAATATAGTTTCTCAGATTGCTTCATTTAATGCTTTGACCATGATATCATCTGTTTACAAAGAAGAAGAAGAAGTCCTTAGTTATAAGTTATACTAGAACGTTGGCCTATAGAAAATGTTAAGAATATGCTAATCAATTATGGACAAACTAGAGCGAAGACACGAACTCCAATCCAACAAGCAGGGTTTGCAGGTGAATGTAGGGTTTGTTTTTTCCTTTCTATATTAATTGCAATATACATGTATAATAATTAATCTTTTTAAGTCTAAACTGCCACATGGAACACGTAAGGAACGACATTAATATATGATTATTGTATGAGTACCTACAACAGGATCATGACTAAATTTCATTTTTTAAGTTCAAGAGGTCATTCTCTTCTTCCTTGCTTGCTGTATTCCTTGTTAGGGTCCCATAGGCCAAAGTCTCCGCGGACAATGAAAATCAATTCTTCTTCTTGGTATAGTAAGACGAGAAATGGCAAAATTTGGGTGGTCCATGTAGTTATAGTAGACCCATGTTATAAGGCAGGAATAAAGGAAAATGCTATGTTGCAAATTATGAAGATTCGTTTAAAATTTGTAGTATTGGAGGGGTATATACCATATATATACTATATGTATGGCGGATAACGGGTTCCGGTTATAAGCAGGAGGTGCTGCAGAGAAGACGGAGCTGGGGAGCTATGGGGGCATCGGCCAGCCTCGCTTCTGCGGCCAATCCTTCGACTTTGGCTGCTTCCGGAATTCCAATTTCTGCCGCTGTAGCTGGGAAAATGGCCGCTAGAAAATCTCCAGGTAATAGCATAGTTACTAATGACCTAAAACTGCTCGAGGATTTCTGGCGCCCTGAATCCAGCACCCTTACCTCCCTTTCTTACTGCCAAATCCGAGACCCCAAGAAGCCCGATACCCAGGATTTTCTCATCCTTCAAATGAATAATCGTCGCAACCTTTACATCCGAGCTGAGAAGGTGCATGTCGGCCAAGAAACTGGCATCAGAATTTCTAGAGCAGAGGAATTTCCAGTTTGTCAGGTTTTGCAGGTAATCTACATGCAGATAAAAATTGGGTTAAGCGATGTATTGGATGTGTTGTTAGATCATGACCCTTCTTATAATACTTTCACAAACAATGGTTGGAATTATGCACTGGGGACTGCTATCAGGTTACTTGCAAAACTTTCCAGTCTACTTGGATCAGATTCTGAGAAGAAAAAACTGGAGGAAGAGGGAAAGGCTCTTGATGCTGCAGTGAGGAAAAACCATTATGAAGGTGATGGTAAAGTTGCCTACTTAGCAGCTACGGCTGTTGGATATGGAGATGAACTTGGTGGCCGTTTGCAGAATATGGTCCCCAAAATCCCTACTACTTCATTCCCCAAAGTTTCTACTACTTCAAAAAAACCCTTTTGACATTTGTCTGTTCAGCAGAAACCGTGGTTCAAAATTGCCTACGAGCAGTTAGCTTTTATGCGACCCAATAAAAAGAAACTAGGACATTTGAAAGGTATGAATAGGCAGTTTTTGGCCATGATATTTGTTCTTAGCAGATATTTTTTGAGGTCATAACAAGTTGACAAATTCGGGGCAATTGATTCTGAAGTATTAAAAGATTACGTCTACTTAAAAATCAGAAATTTGCAGTGAAGATTTGTTATATATTTAGTCCTGAATTGTATTATGAAGAGAATAACTCTTATAAACCACGGAACTTATAAACATTGTACTTATTGCAAGAATGTTTGAGGATATCTGCCATTAAGTTTAACTTGGGTGATATATTTCTTCTTCTTCATGCTTATGATGAACCTTGCGTCAGGAAAATATCTCTTGGTCCTTGGGCATCCATATGCAA
The DNA here is from genome assembly GCA_021234155.1 of Isoetes taiwanensis. Taxonomy (NCBI): domain Eukaryota; kingdom Viridiplantae; phylum Streptophyta; class Lycopodiopsida; order Isoetales; family Isoetaceae; genus Isoetes; species Isoetes taiwanensis. The sequence goes on along the minus strand of JAJEKV010000247.1, from coordinate 269,254 downwards.
ATATTCTTCTGGCATCAAAATTCTTCACATTTTCTCGGTGCAAATATTCCTTAGCATTGAAGTTCCTGGATAAAGAAATGGCCCTGGGCCCTTGGTTTTTGCTTGGAAACCAGGACTAAACCGTGAAAGGAGGAGTCCTTGGATAAAGAAATGGCCCTGGGCCCTTGGTTTTTGCTTGGAAACCAGGACTAAACCGTGAAAGGAGGAGTCCTGTTTGTTTGCTACATTTCCTTGAGGTTGACAAGTGTAGTTGTAAACAGATCTGTCAAGGTCATGGGACAGCATACAAAGCTTTGTCTATCACATGACCTTGAGTTTGAATTCAGATCATTGCAATTGGGCCCTGGTTTTGTTGGAGGCAATTGCACAAACCTATGGACTTACAGTGAGCTGCTCGTGCATAAACACCTGGATTTAATCCAGGTGAGCATGAATTACGATGATGCTGAGTTGCCTGTGTCCCTGAATGCCATACTCCATAACTTGGTTAATTAGTGTTATGTTTATAGTTTAGTTTTCACTTCAGAAGTGATTCTTTGATAAACAAATAGTAGTCAAATGCAACTTTAAAAATGATAAATTGCACAACATAAACGCAGTAATTTTGTAACAACCTACTGTTACTTGTTACATGGTGAAATTGCTTTCTGGTGGTTGAAACAAGTAAAGAAGTCTAGAAATTGCCTCCTCCAGCACTTACTGTCATAGAATGGCATCCTGACAGGCCAATTCCTTACATGCAAATTAGCCTTCTACTTTCAAGCAAGAATTTCTCTTATCTGTAGACCAAACATTACATCGTTTAGTTGCTTGCTCAAAGTCTTCTAAAAACGAGTGAAATTGCGACCATTAAGCCAGCTCTAGGGTCATGGACTCTTCCATTATGGAAAGGGTAAGCATTGCCATTGAAATGGGTTGGTATAAACTTCTTATAAGAACTGAGAAGGACAACATAGAAAAGATAAACAGCTAATTCAAGTCATAACTCATATCAAGAACAGGTTGATGTATTTGCTTTAGCAACAAGCCACAGGTCTGTATTCACATTTACCATGTTCATGCACCTTGTGACAAAGGATTTGCATGTGCTGCAGTATTTTCTGCTGAATTATCAGCTTGATCACTATGCTGAGGGCCACAGAATTTGGTCACAATATCCTGAATCTTTTCAGCATACTCATCCCTAAACCCAAGAGCTTTTGCTGCAAAATTAGCCACAGCCCCTTCTCCTTTATGGTGATTTTCCCTCACCAATACATCCAAATCACTTAATTCTTTCTTAATCCTCCTCAATTCGGCAGAATCAGGCTCTAAATTCTCGCAAACCTTAAGCAAGATCCTAGTTGCAGTTCCAAGAGCATATTTCCAGCAATTATTTGTAAACATATTATAGGCAGGATCATGATCTGCTAATATATCAAGTATTTCTGTTAACCCTAACGTCCTATGCACGTCGATAGCCTGCAAAATCTCACAGGCTGGAAAATCATCCACCCTAAAGATTCTAATACCAGTATTATCACCGGAGTTAACCTTCTCGGCTTGGATATAGAGGGCATTTTGATTTTGCAACTTAACAATGAGAAAATCGTGCATAAGGTAGGGCAAATTTTCGTTAGCGGATTGAACCTGGCAGTAGCAAATGGTATTCAAGATGCTGGATTCGGGGCTCCAAAATTCTTCAAGAAGCAGGAGCTCATCGCTGACGGAAGTGGATCCGGGAAGCTGTCTTGAGGCAATCCGGACGGCGGCAGAGGTCGAGGTGGGCAGAGCCGCGGAAGAAACTGCTACGCTTGCCGAAACCCCCATTCTGGCAGGACAAAGCCTGATCTAAGAATTTACAGATATGGGCGCATTTTGGATAAGAGCTTCTACAGCCCCCCTGCCATCGCCGGATCTGCGAAGCTTCTGTTCAAACTTGGGTCCCCCGAGCGTTTCTTTGTATTTTTGGCATGGGCCATGGCCATGGCCATATTCAAGTAGGACCATGGTTAATATGACAAATTTTTATTCCTCATTCTTGTTCAATTACTTTTTTCTTGTACTAGCGTAATTTTGTAATTTTGGGATGGCAGCCAGGAGCAGCCCATCCCAGAACGGTGGCTGCTGCGACTGGCGGCAGCCAGCTTATCAGGGAGCAGCCTATCGGAGAAACGGTGGCTCCTGCGATCGGTGGCAGCCAGGAGGATCCCATCGGAGAAACGGTGGTTGCTGCCACTGGCGGCAGGCGGTAAGGGTGTAATCCCATTAGCCAGCACCGGCAATTTTATGCACCAGTTTCACGATCCCAGTTGCCGGTTTCTGAAGATCACCATTCCTATTGCACCTGTGATGCGTTTTGGCCAGTTCTGAGGAAGAAGACAAACGAAATCAGAAAGAGGACAAATGAAATCTTGCTAGAGGACAAACTCAGTTCTGATTTATGGTATTCAGAAGCTTTTGAATCCATCTGATTTGGAGTTCCAGGCCTGTGCCATATTAGCAAAATCGAATTTCAGTTGCGGAATGGGAATGCCACTACATTGCAAGGTGTCACAGGTACCGGCTATTTTTTTAACGTAATGGGGATGCACCCTAATAGCCCACTGGAGAGACAGGGAATCACATACCAAGAACTGTTACCCTAAAATTAGAGCTTCAATCAGGAAGCTTAGGACTGGATTTCAAAGCTTGAATCTTGTGAGATCACTAAAAATTCTTTAATAGACACCTATTTTGCCTTAAACTATGAAGAAATCTCTGTTAGAACAGCCTCCACGCCAGAGTTTAAAGTCAAATAGGCGTCTTCATCGCGTCCACAAATTCAATTTCTTGATTGCGCCCACCAGTTGAACCAGTAATCTATAATTCATCGGCCCAGTTCTAATGTCATATGACATCCCAGGGATACACCACTGAAGAAAATGCCGACCCAATTATGATATTATTCCGATGCCACACAAATTTCGTATCATGGTTTGGTAGCTCCTTGGCATGAGTTGTAAACTAGGGTGACATTGCAACTACTTTCTAGAATGGAACAGATATAAAGAATATCTTCGCATCCATGAAAACCAATCGACCATTGAGGTTGCCCCTAAAGGGCAAACCCTTGTTCCTGTTGGTGGGTGGAATTTTTTTGGGTATATACCAATATGTATTCCCTGCAACCGACCGTTTTCTTGTTGAATTTGTTCTTCAATTCCATTCCAACGATTTTAATCCTTCACAGATTTGCCTAAATTGGAATCAAGTATTTTTTTGATAAATTTCTTCGAGTTTTTGGGTTCAGACTCATTGCCGAAGCTTGATCTAGTATTCTTAGCTTCAAAAATATTTTGGCATGTTCGTCATCTTTATTAGAAATGTGGTTGAAGCTCCAGAAGAGCTTAGCTCTTTACCACCAAAAAGCCCTAGATTTAAAAGAAAAACTGGTCAAAAGCTTGTGGAACCTTTTCTGCCATGTATATCCACAATCTATTTCTCTGCAGCTTGATTGTTCTTGCTCTAATGGTTTACTTGCATGAGCATCAAGATTTTCTCATTGTAGTGCTCAGAACCCAATTCATATGCTTTGGGTCTAACTCATCCTCTTGTACTCTCTCTACCAATGGTAATATGTCATTGATGTTAATTTCCCCCGTTTTTCTTTTGAAGTTCATATATTTGGGGAGTTAGCCAGTGTTCCAGAATGCAGGATATAAAACTTCCAAAGTGAGAAAATGAAGGAAATTTTCTTTTACCAAAGCATAAACATTTTGCTGATTGTTACACTTTAGGGAATGTATAATAATGTCACATATTAAGTTCAATGATTAAGCAAAATGTGACCACGGACACATTATCAAAGGAACGTGTTAGAAGTGCATCTTGAGAAAGATATTGAACGGTGAGTTGGACCAACCCTACTCTCATAAGCCGGCAGATATCTAATTTGGAATACATAAGAAATAAAATGCGAACAAAGTGGGGGGGTGGTTCTGCCTTTATAATACTAATCGATCCATGTAGCGAATCGAGATTCTCATGCAAGATGAGCATGCACGCATTGCATGCGTCGCATGCATGCATAGCATGCATTTTTGGGCCCCTCATTCGGTTGGGAGATCCCTATTTCTTCCATAGTTCTTCATCAACTTCTCATCAACGCTTTTTCATCTCTCAGCAGTGTCCCTTATTTTATTCTATGGTCTCATGCAGAGGAGGGGCTTCTTCTTGCATGGGTTGACCTTTTTTTGTGGTTCTTATCCTTTTCATATCTCTTCTATCTTAGCCTTTTGTCCGGCGTGGGACAATTCTTCGACCTTCACCTCGGATCTAAATGAAAGTTCTCTGGTTTTGGGATGTTGTTGTTCTATGTGAGTCGCATCACGAGAATACTAATCGATCCGCGTAGTGGATCGAGAATCTTGTGCAAGATGAGCATGCAGCATCGCATGCATTTTTGAGCCGCTCATTTGGTTGGGAGATCGCTATTTCTTAGAGTTCTTTATCAGCTTCTCATCGGCACTTTTTTATCTCTCAGCACTGTCTCTTGTTTCCCTCCCTCTCTTCCTTAATTTTGTTATTTATATATGTTGTTTGTTAAATATTGTCGTGTGGCACACGTGATCAGCCCTTCACATTTTCGAGGTTTTGTGGCATGGCTCGCTTGAACAACCCTTCGCCTTTTTGAGGTTCTTATTTTTCTCTGTTGTATTTTTTTGTGTTGGTGATGTGCAGGTGTAGGGGTGATGTGCGATTTCGGTATTCTTTATGGAGCGTGGGTTTTTTGGGAATGTTTAGCCCGTCGATAAACTCTCGACAGGTACACTAGCCAGCATCTGTAGCAAAAAAAAAAAAAATTTGGGGTCCACGTGGGATAACTAGATATTCTCTATGTTTTTTCATTGTTTTGGGTGAATGCGATGTGCAGCTACCACTCTTTACCATTGCAGACACACTGTTGAGATGAATGAAAAGCCTATCTATTGGGATGTTATTGTTTCATGTGAGTCGCATCACGAGAGTACATGACACTTTAGCAACAAAGTGCCATGACATCAGGTAATTTGTCAACTGATGTACACTTGGGAGTGTACATCTTTGATGAATTCTTTCTTGCCTGTAGATTTAACATTATTCAAGATGCACTACTTTAGTATTATTACAATGAATTGTTGCTGACTGAATTAGGATTTTTAACCATAACATCGCTTGAGTGGCACATTGACTTTAGTTTAGCTTCTGTTGCTTACTCATTGAGTTATAATAATTTATACGACTGAGCCAGAGACGCCTAGGTTATTATTATACGACTGAGCCAGAGACGCCTACGTTATTTCACTTATTAACAATATAAGTTTTCCTTTCTAATTTAGACTCATATCTTATATGTTGAAGTGTCTTTAATCTTTCTGATTAATATAGAAATACAAGATGTTGTGTTTTCTCGCCTTTAGATCCTTCATAGAGGGATACGAAGAATGCTTAAACTACTTATTTAGATGTTGTACACTTTTCATTTAATATGCCTTGATGTGTGTCTTTAGTTTCATTTACTAAGTTCGCAACTAAATTTGAGCAAATCTTTGCAAGGTAAACGAAAGACTCGATGTGAAGGATTTATGTCAGTTGTAATTTTCAGTTGTACCTCAGTTTTTTATTTCACAATTTCATGTTATAGATTGTTTTCCACGTATTCCTTTCTTCCCCAGCTAGTTAGATTTTTGCCTAACAGATAATCTATTTTCAGAACTATAATTATCTAGTTAGTGGTGGTATTAGTAGCTTCTCTGAGATTTCAGGGCACTTATTTACAATAAGTCTTTTGATCAGAATATGTAACATTTGGCAGCACTTAACTAGCCTAATAATTTGTCAATTCTAGGTAAATCCAATTATTATCAACAGCAAGTATTGCGATGTTTTTATTGAAAACGATGTTTTTATTGAAAACGACGTTTTCATTGAAAATAAATACCAAGAAATTTGGCAACGTGATTTTGTGTTCTTCTATTGTAGCTAGCGAGCTAATTCTATGGTGAGTGACCTCCCTTCTTCATGTAGCAGGTAGCATTTATAGCTATTGATGCAATAATGGTAGGATCAATTCACTTTTTGAAGTTAGTTGAAGATACAATCCAGAAAGGCGACGAGGCAAAAAAAATTTAAGTAGTTAGTTTCTCTTTTCAATTGATGTTATCAACATTTTTATTGATAATGCATTAGAGCTCATTAGTTTTGCTGAAAGAAAGTTGTTAAACCATAGCAGCCTAAAACAAAACAAAAAGAGAATGCCAGAATGATCACGAGAAACCTAAAACTTCATACAAAAAAGGTTTAACGTTTATAACAAAAAGAGGCACAATGGACCTATGCATGGCGTCAAACAACAAGGTAAAGATGAGGCTAGGACTAAAACTTCATACAAAAAAGGTTTAACATTTATAACCAAAAGAATAGAATAGAATAGAATAGTTTTTTTAACGTCCACGGACCTATGCACAATGGACCTATGCATAGCGTCAAACAACAAGGGAAAGATGAGGCTAGGACTAGATGAACCAATCCCAATGCAGACACAATCAATCTATGCACAAGGAGCTTTTGTTATTAATGTTTAATAATATGCAGGAGGACCTTTTGTCATTAATGTTTAATCATATTATGCACGACCGCTTATTACAATGTTTATAACCAAAGGTTTAGTGTTTATAAAAAAAAGGCATAATTGACCTATACACAGATTCGGATCAGATAAGGCAATGCAAGGGTTCGGATCATGACCCTCGAACGAAAAAAGTAGGAAAAACACATGGTCAGATGGAATAGAAACATTTGGCGGCATAGCTTTGAGCGTAGAGGAGGGGGGCCAAGTCCACGATCAGAGATCGGAGGGATAAAGCTTCGGAGAGTAGATTGAGCACACATTGTCCACTGAAAAAAAAGAGAGGGCGGGTGAGAATCATCATGAACAAAAGACATAACAATAAAAGAAAAAACACACAAACGAATTACAACACCAACATATTCAAACGAAAAGCAACAGCCTATGCCTAAGCACCCACCAACAGAAATACTAAGACGTACCATTAATAACCTAAAGGAATAAAGCTACACAACAACTCTTAAAAAACCTACTGATAACGACCTATCTAGGTAAAGCACTCCACAAACGAACCCAGACAAAAACCACTGCAAGCCCCCAAGCCGACCGGCAAACAAAACAGATACCAAGCCATAATGAAGACGAGACCGAGCAAGGCGACAACAAATAAACTAGACAAGAAGAGGTCGATAAGATCCCTACAGACCAAACAAAACTCCTAGACAAACCCATCCAGACCCTACTACCCATAAAAACCCCTAGCATCATCTAAAACAACAAAAAAAATCGTCACATACTAAATAAAGAAAACTTTTTAAAGAAATCATTAAAAAAGGACGACGGGAATACCAGACTCCAGAAACCCTAGACCACCTGGAATTGTTGGGGCATCCTCACTCTGTAACCCCAGAGGTGTAATTAGAATGCAAGTCGAGCCTGCGACAAAATCCGGCACGCCGAAAGGACACGATCCATGGCCAAGGGATTTATCAAGAAGGCAAAAGGCAGCAGCGGCCAGGGAGCAAGACCAAGAGACAGAACAAAAAAAAAAAAAAAAAAAAAAAATCAGAGCAGAGAAGGAGGCTTGGTATGAAGAATAAAACAACAAACAAGCACGAAACTACAAAGAATAGGAACAGAGGATAAAAAATCAAGCTCCACTTGATTTTTGGGATTGGGTCTTCAAGAGCACCACGATCCATAAGGAGTGGTATCTCTGAGCCCAATCCATCTGAAGAAACTAAAGAACAAGTACTTGAATGAGAGAATGATTACGAGGGGGTGGTGCCATCTCTAGTCGACAGTGATGGGGATCATTGTCAGCTCGGTGTCCACATAGTTCAAAAAGGGACTAATTAATCAACACATGCCGGTTGCCTCCTTCTGTTGACGTGTTGGCACTTGACCTATACGATGAGTACTTTAGCACAAGTTATCAGGTGAGTCAGATATTCCAATGTCTTGTATATAACTTTGTCCGCCATCTCCATGTAGATATTCTGGCATTTTCTCTGCTCATGAACTTTTCCTTAGCTGCATTCGTCATGAATTGGTGATTCACGTCAGTTTATGCCATGTGGCTTTTGGTTATTCTCGAAGTTTTCCAGTCTCTTCGACATGGTTGTGGTCCATAACATCTCTATTTTCTACCATAATTAGTCCTTTTAATGCACTTTGTTTGCATAGTTAGATGTGGTCCTTTTTCTGTTAGGTTTCCCCGTCCTTGGTCTATTGGTACCATTTGCGGTTGTCGCTTACATTTGGTCGTTTTGCAGGGGTTTTACATTGATGGTATTTGCTAGAATCATTTTGACTCATACATGGCTTTTGCCCGTGCCATATCTCAGTTTGCATTTGTATCGGTCGAGCTGTTGAATGCTTGCTACATCGATACTAACATTTAGTTGCAAATCTTATTTTGTATTCCTTTATGTGGCTAGTTCCTTGTCAGTGTGGCGACCACCTAGCCATATTCCCCTTCAATTCTTTTGGTTCATTGGGCTTCTTTCCACTGCCTTTATTCGTTCCATTTGCTACATGTTGTCCATTATTCCCTTTTGTCCACTATAGTTCTATTTGTCTCATTGAGCTCGAATGGTGTTCCTTGTTAATACTAGCTCTTGCAGTCTGGGTTGTGCTTGAGTTGCTTCCATGCGTCGTACACTGCCATGCTTGTCCGAGTTGTCCCGAGTTGCTCCATCTGTCTGATTGCTCTTAGTATTCTTGTTTCAGGGTATTCTTAGCTGTAGTTTGTTCACTTGCCCAATGCATGATTTGTTCCTTGCGTGCTTGCCTTTCCCGTGATCTTTTCATATGTGGTTTGTTCAACTGCCCGATTTATTTCCCCCGCCTTTTCATTTCGAGAGGTTTTCTAGTGTCTTGAGTCTTATCCGTTCCACCTTCCTCCATCTTGTTCTATGCTTAGTTGTCTTTAGTTTTATGCATGTTTCCTTCTTATCAATCCTTTTGTCCTCATTTAGGTACCTGGAGACCCTTGTCCTTTGCATGGGAAATCACTAAGTTTCGTGGATCTACTAATGAACATTGGCACCTATTGGGTATGTCATTTAGTATCTTAGCCTTACTGTTGGCGGATGTTGTTGCTTTGCAAAGGACCTTTCCCTAGAATGCCATGATTCTCTTCTTATATAGAAGAGAACCATCATTCTGGTGAAAGGGACGCCTGTTTTGGCATCACGCCATTTTGGGCATCAAATCCATCTATAGCCTGAGCCTTGCGCATGCTTTCTTTGGCTCTGTCTACTATCTTCAACATCTCCTTGCCTAGGATTGCTGAGAAACTTCTCTAATGATTTTGATAGAGGCAAGGGGAGTTTAGGTGACGTTCATACTCTTGAAGGCATCCAAGACTTTCATGGTGCTTGTCTTTCCTTTTATTTTAGCCTTTTTTGTATAATTGCAATATAGTTGTTTCATTCTTTGCCATGTAATGGGATTTCCTATAACTATATCTGGATGGATTCTATTTTTTGTCAGGAAACATATCGTCATTTCTGACGTTTTAGTTTGGATACTTCTCATTTGATGAAAGCACCTGCATATGCTTTTTAAAATGGTATGCTCACTAAGGAACAATGTTCAAAATGGTGATGGTGTAAAAAGGTAAACATGTCTTTTATAGGATGCCATTGATTTCGACGAAGACACAAACAAATAGTGAAAGGTCATTGTCGCTATTGGAATGATATTGGGCATTTTGAAGATCTACTGAAGAGTAAGACTTTACTTCATAGACCTATATTAAAGAAAGTGTGGTTGCTTTAAACAATGCAGCTGCTTCCATCAAAGATCTTCAATGTGTTCGTATGGGCTGGCTGCCTTTCTTTATGATGCTTCATGTCCTCATAATACCATTACAATAGTCTAGAAATGTTAACAAGCACGGTTTGCTACAAAATACAACAGTTTAAAAATGTTTAATGGAATGGCAAGCTTGACATTTATGGTTGTGAAGGTTTTTCATTTCTATTAGATGTTGCACATTACAATTGACTATACTTCATAAATAATTTTTACCATGTGCATTGCCTAGTCAAACAGAGAAAATGGAATAGCAAAGCCATCACCTAGTTGAGACACAGAGTATATTTTCTAGTTATATAAATGTGGCAGCTCCAAATTTTTAGGTGATGGCCTCATATTACCAGTTGTGCATTGAGTCCAAGATTATCTGGAATGCCTTACTCAACATGCATATTAAGTGTGCACAATGGTACCCAAGAACTTGACACAATGCCAAAAATATATGTTATTGCTTGGACTCTATGACCATAAAATATGGACAATCCAAGAAGGCCCTCCATCTCTTTCGACAAGTGAAAATATAATAAAGCCAAATAGGGTAGCCTTTAGTTATATTCTCATAGCTCCATGGACCTCAATCAAAGGAGATATGTATAAAAGTAAACTGAAAAGGAAGTTATATTTATGTTGGTAATATACTCGTCCATATGTATGCTATATGTGGCAATATAGCAGAAGCTCAAGAAGTTTGTTGTAAAATCAATACATGTGATGTTGTTTCCTAGAATGCATTAGTCATGGGATCATTTGGGGCTTCAGATTGGGATGTGGGATTTTTGACAATACACATTATTATAAGAGTTGAACAATATACAAAGTGAGTATTATATAATCCTTTTCATAGATAAAATTGCAGTTTTGATTGAGTTAGTTAACTGTGAAAATATCAATAAGACAAAAGTACAAGCAAAATTTGTCTCTGGAGGAAAAGAAAAAGATTATGTCTGATTGAAACCATTCATCATTTCAAAAGAGTTTTGGATGAGCATCTGGCAAGTGAAAATGGATAGAAAATGTTTTATTGTAAGTTGGCAATCCTCCTTTGCTTTTCAATATGAAGTGATGATGAAAAGTGAACCTGAAACTCCCCCATTGTCAGCCTAAAATACATTATAGAGGTCGTATAGTATGTTTGAAACTCCCATTGTCCAAGTCTTTATGGTTGTGGAGTGGCTGATAGCATGGTTTCACCCTCACATAGTTACCATGGGCCATGAACTCTTATGAACTTGGAGCTATTTCCAAACAAGTAGGCATGCTAACATCATGCTTCTGCAGCGTACGGGAAACATCACTTCCAAGAAATGGGTACAATACTTGCAGCAGCTCTATAATCCTCTGGGGGGTTTGAGAAGCAATATCTCTATAGATGGACCCATCGCAAGTAATCATAGAAGCAGATGTTACACAAGGCTTACAACATCTAGACAATGGAAAGACACCGGGTTTAGATGGCATGCAGGAAAAGCTACTCGAATGGGCAGGGCAGTTCATAGTACCCATCCTAACTGCATTGTGCATTACAGAAGGCTTTCCCCTGCAGTGGATCATTAGCAAGGTTGTTCCCATCTATAAGGTAGGTGACCCACACTACCTAACCAATTACCAAACAATCATAGTTAGTTCGCTGTTTACAAAACTGTTGGCTGGCATTATCGAGCAATAGTTGACGATGTGGGCAAAGGAGGCAGAGGTACGGGCCCGCACACAGATAGGATTCATGCCCCAAGGTTCAATTATTGGTCATATTTTTACACTTCGGACTTTAGTTGAAGATAGCAAGAATCACCGGCAGGACTTCTATTGCTGCTTTGATGATTTTGCAAATGCCTTTGACATTGTGCCTTGAGAAAAGATGTGGGAAAGATTGAGACAGCTGGAGGACCTTACTGATCTACAAAAACGTGAGCTATAGTTTGTATGAGACATGCTCAGACAAACTGACATCGTCAGGCCAACCATTCAATAATAGTATTGCCCCCCCTCCCCCCAGGGATGCCCACTCTCTTCGATACTGTTGGGTCTTCACATTGATCAGTTGGAAGGTTGTCTTGCTGAACATGGAGGCGACGGGGCTCAGCTCATGTACCACACCATTAGAGAGCTCATATATGCCCCATACACTTTTTGTCGGGCCACTGTCATGCGCGCAAAATTATTAATAAAATAAAAACATAAAATATATATGTGACGTTCCAGCATAATATACGCCCCGAATACGTATATTATACTACCACGTCACCCGTACATGTCATGGATGACATGTACTTGGTGGCCGTAATAGGTTGCACCTAGGGGGCAAGAGTTGCACCTAGGGGGGGCAACTTCGAATGTTGTGCATGTTAAATAAACGTGCACAATTATAAACCTTATGGACCCCATTGCCAAATGGCTAAACCCTATTGGCCAATGTCTAACCTAACCCTAAGGGTTTCTATATAAGGGCTTCCCCTTAAACCCTAAACCTTTTCTTCTCTTTCCATTTAGGGTTTCCCTTGAGCTCCCTTCCCCATCTCGCATTTGGGGTTCTCTTGAGCCATTCCGGCCAAGCTAAAAACCAAATCCGCATTGCCAGGCTCTGTAAAGCCGCCTTTGCACAACAGATCGCCGAGTAGCAGCCATCTTCAGCAAGATTAGATGCATGGATGCGTTCCGAGGATCGGGAGCAGGTCGAGGAGCAGGTAATTAATCACTCTGTTGTGTAAAGTCGCCTTTGGGCTAGGCAATAAGGTAGTTTAGCATATTCATCCAGCCATAGAGGCCTTGTAGACCCCAGACAAGCCTTTCCATGTTCATGTTGATGTCTCGGCCTTTGCAATTGGTGCTGTTCTCTCTCAGGCCTATGATGAAACCACGGATAAACCAATCCGCTATGCCAGCCGGAAACTCAATCCTGCTGAACGCAACTATTTTGCCACGGAACGGGAAGCCTTGGGCTTAGTCCCGGGGGGTTCACCTCTTTTTTCCGTATAAAACATGTGCGTGGGCGATGAAGGGGTTTTTTTGAGTTTTTGAAGTACGTATACCTAAGGTGTCTACCACGTTTTGGCGCCGGAGGAGCTGTATTTCCACGGTTTGAGAAGCAGTTTTCGTGCAGCGGTATGCACTTAGAAAGACGTTAAGGGGGTTAGATGCTTTGCTGGTTGTCGGGCATACGTTTAAGGGTCCTTGGATTTCCGGAGGTATGTTTGAGAATGTTTGGGTTCAACAAAAAGCCAAATGCTGGCGGAGCTGTGCAAAGGAATGGCAATCGTGGAGCTTCCAATCAGGTTTATAGTTCTTATCTTCTAAATAAACTGGTTCTAGATTCGTACATCTCTGAATTTATTTCCTGTATGATGCACTTTCCATCTGAATACTCTGGGGAGGCGATAACCAGATGATTTGTAAATGATAGGCGTCATGTACTAATTCGTATGTAGTCTGAAATGGCACAATAATGCCTGGACTGCTCTGGTGTTCCGATTACTGGTAAAAATAGGCTAATATATGGTAAGTGTGGCTTTGGATTATATCTGTACCTAGCTGGAAATGCAGTGATCCATCCTTGGCGGCCGATTGTATGGATATTGTTGCCTGCTTTGGTATAATGGGTTGTTGTTCTATATAATCTCCCATAACGTTTTTTCCAGAATAGGCCTGCTGGTTATGTCAAGGGGCAGTCTGATAGAATGCTTCATTGTATTTGGGAGGCTAAAGTACCGGGTTTAAATTCTGAATAGTTTAACCTTGAATGCAGGCATACAATAGGTGTGCTTGTACCGTGGATGCTTTCAGCTTTGATTAAGTATTGTGATAGGCAAATGGATATACCTTCATAACAGACTGTAGCTATTGGCCTTTTATCATTTTGGCACAAGTTTAGTTTATGTGCAGCCTGTTGGGACTCAACCTGTAATACCATAATGGGACGGTAATGGTGATTTAATAATGAAGTTGTGTTATGGACTCATCAATGCATGATGATATAATCCTTCATTCCAGGTGTCTTTCTCAGATATAAGCCAGCTTAGTGCAAATACATGGTAGAATATTTGCTGCTAAATAAAACCTGCTGCTGGGCTAGATGTAATAGTTTTTGCATGTCTTCCTTTTACAGATATGATAAAAACAATATGGTTCATATTGATCCTTGTGGATGGCTTTGATATTTTTATCCTAATGCTATATGTCTTGTTAAATCCATATCTAAGGCTGTTTGCTGTGTAGATTCTGTAAAAGCCTTATAAAATCTGGATTTAGAGTCTTATGCTTCTGCAGGTTGTGGCTGCCAATATGAAACCTGATATCATATAATACTTAGTATAAATATTGTAGGAATGCTTACCTTAGGCGTTTCTTACTACATTTATGATCTCCCATAAGGTGATCTTCCCTTTTAACGCTTTCATCTGTTTCATATGCAATGCACAGGTCTGTACATATCCCTTTTACAGCTTGGAAACATGTGCATATACTGGAGACAGCTTTTCGGATTCTATCTGTTAAAAGTTTAAACAGCATATGAATTAGATGGACATCAGAGGAGTTGCTTGCAACATGGCACCAGGATCTATGGCCTGGAGAGCTGTGGGTTGCCCTAGTGATATTGGCTCTCCTCTGAGCAGGCATATGGGCAGTCATTTAAACCATGTCATTTAAACCAGATCCATCGCCCTGCTATGAGTTATAGTGATCAGCAGCAGCAGCATGAGGCTTTTTTGCAGCATGAGGCCTTTTTCCAAGCTCAGCAGAACCACCAGCCTCAGCTTCTCAGGGCTGTCTGTGCTTGCAGAGACCATATGAGTAGCAGAAGTAACCAGAGGGTCCTCTCCCTTTCCAGGTTTAGAGATGGCTCTAATGCTCTCTGCAGAGACCAGTCTGTTCAAACTGAGGAGAGGCATCAGCAACATTTGCAGCAGGTTGTCAGCCTTTGGCAGCACCAAAATGCTGATCAGCATGGTAAATGCATTGACAAGAGTAGAATTTCTCCTTCTCCCTACTTGTTGCCTCCAAAGGCTTTCCAGGATGATGGTTTTCTTCCTTCTGTCCAAGAACCTGTTTGTGGTTTTGAATTGCAGGGAGTTGTCGAAGGCCGGCGCCATTAACATGCTTGCCAGGAATCCTGGCATTCATATAAACATCCATGGCACCTGAGGATCAGCTTCTACAAGTTCTAAAGAGTTTTGATCATTTGTTAGTTTCTTTGTTTGATTATAGAGCCTCATAGGTTGCATGGCTCAATTGGAAGTTTTTTTGCTTCTTTATGTATGTGCTTGGCAAGAGAAAGAGAACTGCAGTTAGCAGTTCCTGTTCCTGCTTTCCCTATTCTTGAAGTTCAACTTGTGTTGAAATGCTGGATAAATGAATCGAGTTTTCATACAGTTTGATCTCGTTTATTTCATGTTAGATTTCTTACCATGCTCTATGGATTGCTTTTTTTTTTTACCTTTCTATTCTGTAATTGAAACAAGGGAGGATGACGCTGATCCCTTTCCTTGTGAATAAGAACTGTTACTATAATGGGCAACGGCTCTTTCTAAATTTGAAGTGTGTCTCCATGTGGCAATGATCGGAGATTCCTAGGATGAGACAAGGCAGTGTTAGGTCGGTTACGCATGTGAGCACCTATTTCGAATTTTAGAATGTTGGGCAACTTGTGACCACCTTTCCGTTGCCTGATCCTATTTTCTTTTAATAAGATCGGATTAGAAGTGTAAACTTCGTGTAAGCTGAGCATTTTTAACTCATTTATTGCTTTTTTTCAGTTGTTATGCTAACTCTGATGCAAAGTTTGCAGGATGAACTCTTATCATTTTTTGGACCGTTGTTATACTGAGTAGTATTCTAACAAGCATTTAGAAGCATTTAAATGGTGGAGCAAAACCCCTGAGCAGTCTGCCTATTTCTTGCCAAACAACAACACCATCCTTCTTTTTTACAAAGATGAGGGTGGCATGGATAAGCACAGCTGAAGCTTTGTCACACTTATGGGGACAAATAATATTGGGCAGAGTCATTCTTTGTTATATGGAGCATATGCAAACCAGTTCAAAGTCTGCAAGAATGTTGTGAAGGCAGAACAAATGTATGAGATAGGTATCTCAAGGTAAATTTTAATTAAGTGCCCATATTGTCTCAAAAAAATGGAGAAATCTTTTTGTAATTCTGCTTAAAATCTCTACTCTTTTATTGGCAGGGAGCGCAGCCATTGGGGGGAGGTGTAAAGGTCCTTGAAACAACGGTCAAAATATCAATAAACAGGTGAAACACTGGCATAGTACAAATTGCAAGCATTTGATTTATGTTAAGAGGGTTCCAATTCAACGATATCTGAGATATGTCTGTGGGTCAAGTCCCAGGCTAGAAGGCAAACAGGTACCTCTGCTGGATATTCAAAGGCTGCAGCCAAGCTAGAGTGGATTTCTTGACAAAATTTACTCATGGCTGTAACATGCAGAGCATGGAGGTTGTTGAGAGGGATTCCTTCTCAGACATGATAGCATGTGAGGAGCTTTCGAGGCTGTTTAAGATAAGGTGAGTGTTGGAAATGGAAGTTTGGCTATGGCTGATCTGCGCAAGAGGTTGGTAGGTGGGGGTGAAATGGAGGATAAGAATGAATCAATTACAGGGATGGGACAGCATTATAAGGCTTTAGCAATTGTTGATTCTAAATTGGATATCTCCTTGATGTTTTTATAATTTCAAATGTTTACAGACATTATAAGCATGTTTCTTTGTATGGGCACCGCAGTTGCATGGCCACATGCATCCTACACAGGTCTCAAGAGGTAGTGAGCATATATATTGGGTCTTGATGGGCCAATTTCCAAATATTGGCAAGAACTTGGCATATTGTATTTCAAAAAGCTGCATAAATATGATTATTGTACGGGGACTCTTCTACTCAACGAGAAGTACTATAGGTGTGGTGAAGGTTGATAAAATTGGGTGTAAGAACAATTGGACTTTCTCTGTGTAATCTCTCTATTTGGATTCTGCTTGTTTTTTTTGGGGCAAGCAAAGGAGCTAGTCACTCTAAACGAGGTGCTGTCACATAAAGGATTGCCCTTAAATGTTTGTGAAAAAGATAGGTAAAAGTGAAAGGATTAAAAAAAAAATCATTAGAACTAAGAGGGACCATTGAACCATTGAACCCTAAACCTTGAGTTAAACTATTGCCTTGAATTTTAAGCATGTTTGGGTCAAGCATAGAATACTTAGAAGTTAATTGGGATGGGAGTAGATAATATAAAAACATTGATCTTATGGAACATATGCCTATAGTTCTTAGCCTTCATGTCAAGGAGCTCTACAGTCCTCTAGTCCTATGCAACCACTCTACAGGCACAAAAGAAATCCTAGATGTGCAATTTGGCTGAGCTGAAGTTCAACTAATATGAATTTAGCATTGGTATGCAACCAACCTTGTGGAGCTTGCAAAATTTGGAGGTTGAATGTAAATGTAAGGTAGAGGGTAGGCTACATTAGTGATATACTTGACGTAAAAATACGGTTAAGGGTAGGGTCAATGGGGATTGGACTAGGCGTAAAAGTATGGAATCAGGTATTATTTTTCACCAACACCAGACTGTATACATAGGGGTTTCTATAGGGGGCGAGTCGTATACGGAGGGGTTTCTCCCGACCCCTGGAACGCACATGCCATATCCCCTTTACATAGAGGTGAACCCCCCGGGGGCTTAGTCTTTTGTGTCCAACGTTTCAGACATTATTTGTTGGGTAGCCAGATCAAGTTCTTTGTTGATCATCAAGCTCTTCTTTATTTGATCAACAAAGCCACGCCCACGGGACGCATTGCTCGTTGGGTCCTTCTTCTGCAAGAATTCGCTCCCTTCGAAATTGTTCATAAGGCAGGCAAGTCTCATGTGGTGCCTGATTATCTTTCACGTATCCACACGGATGATCCATCCACGGGTGTTTCTGACGCCTTTCCAGACGCTCAATTGTTCCTGGTCACGGCCACGCCCCATTGGTTTCACAACTTTCAGCAATATCTTCTCACTGGTGCTCTTCCTCCCGCCGATCCGACGCTCTCTCCAGAAAAGCTTCGTTCCCGCCACCGTCAGTTTCTCCGTGAAGTCCGTGACTATACCATGGTTGCAGGCCATTTGTACAAAAGAGGCAAAGACATGGTCCTCAGACGTTGTGTTCTCCCTCATACCAGTCCGCTTAGCTGCTAAACTTCCACCGACCTATAAAGCACGCGCTGTGACGCTGTTCAAGAAATTCAAACATATTTTTGCTTGGAGCTACAAAGACCTTCGAGGTATCAAAAAAGAATTGGGGGAACTCACCATTCCTACCAAATCAGATGCACGCCCAATCTAGCAACGACAGTACAGGCTCAACCCAAATTACCGTGATCGCGTCAAGGCCGAAATTGACAAACTCTTGGCAGCTGGCCTGATTTATGAGGTCAAACATTCTGAATGGGTGAGCCCCATCGTCATTGCTCTCAAACATAATGGTAAGATCCGCGTTTGCGTGGACTACATAAAACTCAATCAAGCCACGGAGCGTGATCATTTTCCGCTTCCCTTCACAGACCAGGTTCTTGAAGAAGTTGCTGGTCATGAGAAGTTGCTGGTCATGAGCTCAGACACCTAAAAATTGTCTTCTGGGACGAGCTGTTTGCTGGAGGCGCTGAGGACAAATGAGGAACCCTAATTTTCTATTTATAGGTAGGGTTAATTTAGGGTTTGGACCTGCATTTCCATATTAGGCCAATCTAGAAGGTATTAGTGTAGATATGAGGAGTACATTAGGTTTATTTAGCCAAAAAGCATCCACCACTCACACAGTGCGCGGGGAGCACTTTTGAGCATGGTCAAAAGTGGCCTGGGCGCACTCTGTGAGGGGTCACCTCTCTTGGGGTCCAATTTTCAATTTACAAAGGGGTTGCTTAGTGTTTTAACATGCAAAACTAGCTAGAATCTAAATAATAAGCTGAACTGCACTGTTAGATTAGCTAAATTATGCATCTAACTAGGTCAACATGGGTCCACCACTCACACAGTGCGCGAGGAGCAATTCTGAGCATGGTCAAAATTGGCCTGGGCGCACTCTGTGAGGGGTCACCTCTTTTTGGAAAATTTGGGTTGGGTTTTTTTTGCTAAACTTATTACTAACTTAGCATTAACCTATTTATTACACTAGAAATTGGAAAAAAGTTTCCAATTTTCGAGGTTCCTGCTTGGGTGGCTACTTCCCAATGAGTCTACTGTTAGTCCTATGGGAAAAATGGTCAGTGCTCGATCTTGGTCTACCAAGATCATGCTCTGATACCACTGTGACGTCCCCTGCTTCTTATACGATGCACACATCGTATTCGAAGACGGAGCATTCCCCCTGACAGCCAACTGGCAGGGGCCATCCACCTGACTCTACTCCCAGTGGAATGAGCCAGCAAGAGAAGAGTGGATGTGTCATTCACCCGTCTCCCATCGGGTCGACCTATCTGCGGAAGCGTGAATAAACAATGAGCACATAACATAATATAACAGTACAATCACCTTGAAGGGTGAAACATCATATCCTCATCAATATAACAACATCAACATGAACAACAACAGAAGAGGGAACTCCTAACCAGGGCTTAGACTCAAGGGGGTATGACTGACGGCTTGGGCCTCCATAAGTCATTGCAGACAGAATTCATGGCACATGAATTTGGCTGGCATAAGAACATAGCTTAGGGTAGTCCACTCCACCCGCCGCTCCTATGCACACTTTGCAGAGTGGGTTGAAAAGTGTTGGGACCTGATCGTACCAAACAAACCGCCCGCACCACAGTCCCCCCTGGTTACGTGAGCGCCCAGGAGCTAGCCACTCAACAGAAGGCCCGTCAGGCTCAGGAGCGAGCCAGGCGGGAACAGGAGGAGCAGGAGGCTCAGCCCAACACAGACGCCCAGGAGCGTCAGGAGGAGGAGGCCCAAGAGCACCAGGAGGAGGAGCGCCCCCAAGACCTTGAAGAGGGAGCAGAGGAAATTGCAGATGAAGAGGCAGTAGAGGAGCTAAGGAGGGAGCTCGGGAGGGAGCTTGCAAAGCTCGACAAGAAGAGCAAGAAGAGGAAGAGGGATGGCGAGCAAGCAGAGGAGAAGAAGTCAAAGGAGGAGCGCCACAGGGAAAAGGAGGAGAGGCGCAAGAGGAAGGAGGAAAGGAAAGGAGGAGAAGAGAAAGCGACGGGAGGAGCGGGCAAAGCTGAGGGCAGACAAGGGGAAAGACCCCATACAGCCTAAGGAGCCGAGGAGCTGAAAACGACTCTAGCCAAAGGAGTCTTCATTCGGGAGCAGGAGCCCGATAAGCCTCCGTCCTCATCTGACACTGAGTCAGACGAGGAGGCAAGGGTTCCCCCACCAGCTCCAGGCTCGGGACCCTCGAACCCAGCAAATGAAGAGGAGGCGCAGGTAGCAGAGGTACCCCCGTACCCCAGATGGCCTTCACCGAAGCACCCGAGCAAGGATAACAAGAAGCTGAGGCCGCAGCGGGAGTCCTACGTACTCAAGCAGGAGCTTGAGTACAGGAAGAAAGTCAAGGAGTACACCCAATACATGAAGATGTACGAGGCGTACTCCAAATATTACGAGGAGCACAGGGTAGCCTATGTGGAGGGAGGACGGCCGACGAAGAAGGACACCTTAAAGCCACCCCCAGAGAGACCAGCACACCCGAGAAAGCCGATTAGAAGAAAGGCTGGCTCACGTTTTTCCAGAGCTGCAAGGGAGATCAGACATTTCCAGAGGAGCTATGGACTTTTGATACCATGAGCCCCCTTCACGAGACTCACTCGCGAAATATTACAAGAATTCGACAACACAAAGAGGGTCACGGATGACATGCTACTAGCGCTCCAGGAGGCAGCTGAGCAGGACGTAGTACAAAGTTTTGAAGACTCGGTAGCGTGTGCAATTCATGCCAAAAGGGTGACATGCATGCCCAAGGACTTGAAGCTAGCTAAATACATAAAGAAGGAATACTATTAAGTCTGTTGTAAATAATTTTTGTAAATACAAATTTATAGTTTTGTTGAAGTAATGTGTTAAATCATGTTTAAATAAGGTGTATTACTAAGTTCTGCATTTGAAATTAACAAATTTGGAGCAAAACTCAGTGTTTTTGGCCCCACCCCTCACAGAGTGCGCTCAGACCACTTTTGACCAGGCTCAAAAGTGCTCCCCGCGCACTGTGTGAGTGGTCGAGCACTAATCTATGCCAAACATCTTTGACCCAAACAAGGCCCACCCCTCACAGAGTGCGCCCAGACCACTTTTGCCCATGCTCAAAAGTGCTCCCCGCGCACTGTGTGAGTGAACACACTTAAATTGTCCTAACTTGGCCTAACTTTCACCAAATTAGATGGAATTTGTTGCAATAGGACCCTTAGGATGCACTCCTTAGCATGATTAACCTGTCTTTTGCATAGTAATACCTTAGAATCATAGGTTTTCCCCAAACCTAAAATTTCCTAAAATTAGGGTTTTGCCTATAAGTAGACCACAACCCTCATTTGCATCTTACACCTTTGCTCCTCACTCCAAGCCGATTTTCCAGGCCCCTAAGGCGCTTCCCCATCTGTTTGATATCCCCAGCTGCTCATAGACCATGGCAACCACTGCATTTAGGGCGATGGTGCAGTATACACGACTCATGTGGCCGGTCGGGCCGACATCAACTCCGTCTTCGCCTTCTTTCAGAAGGAGGTTGATGTGGAGGCCACCATCAATGCCACCCCTTTTTACCAAGACATTATGTCTGAGTTCCATGCCAAGATAGGACCTTCTCTAGTAGATCTCCCACCTTGCATAGGATATTTTGCACCAAGCATGGCCCTCAAGATAGCACTGCAAGATATACCCAACATAGATAAGTACCTAGAAAACAAGGCTAGTCGCTTACCTAATTACATGTCCATATCTTCCAATAGGAGGAGATACTTTTCTTACAATGCAGCCGTAGCTATTTTCCTATCTCTTCGAGCCCAAACCCAGATAGGAGAACCATCTGAGCAACCCTTAGACATAGAGCCAATGGCCGTGGCGGCGGTGAAGAAGAGCAGATCATGCATCTGAGGAGGCGCAGGAAGAAGAAGAAGAAGAAGAACGCGAGTCGGATACAGAAGATATCGACTTAGTGCAGGAAAGACAACAAGCAAAGCAGCAGCTCCAAAGTTTTGAAAAAGGGCTCAGAGCCACAAGAACAGCCCCACCATGTGACGCTCCCTGCTAAACATACGGCGCCCAGCCGTACACTCGGCAGGAAATCCCCCGTCCGGTTCAACAACCACACGGGCCCTTCGTCTACCCCGCACTCCGAGGTGACCCCCAGTGCGGGAAGGGAACACGAAGGTGTCTTGCGCGCCCTTCCCCTATGGGCTCCTATAACAGCGGAAGCGATAACACGTCAGCACTAGCATCAACATACATAAATACTACCTCGAAGGGTAGTGCATCACACATATACCAATACAAAGATGATAAACACAAACCGTAAAACATGAGAGCTCCTACCCCGCTCAGACTCGTAAGGAGGATGGTGGCCGGCTAGGCCTCAAGATAGAAGCGGGGCCGAGTCATGGCAATGGCGAGGGTTGGCATAGAACAATGGCTAGGGTTGACCACTCCATCCGCCCCTCCTGTGCATACTTTGCGGATGGGCTAAATCGGGCTCGGCATGACTCTAGCCTTCCTCACACGCAATCCCATGGCATCACCCATCGGACTACTACCCGGGTTGCATCTCCCCGGTCCGATGAGGCGAGGAAGGGTTGCATCTCCCCTTCCCGGGGTCTAGAGGTTCCGTGGGCTAGAGAATCGTGGCGACACACGATTAAACTGCCGACTTAACCCCAAAACGAAAGCCAAGCCAACACTTGCAGCTCAGAGAAGCGGGCGGCACCATTGCCCCAGGAGGTGTGGGACCCATGCTCGGCCCACCGCAGTGACCGACCATAAGCCTAGCTCACTATGGGATCCCCGAAGCCCCCCCTTTCGGGGGGATCCTCCCTCCACATTCCCTCTAGCCCCGTTGTGTGGTGTTGAGTCATATCATAGCCTCGATAGCCCGGTGGGCTCCTATGCACAAAGCCGCAACTAATAGGAACTAAGGGATCTACTCTAGGAACATACTACATATGGCCCTAGGTCTCTACCCCCTTCCCAATACAAGAGGAGCAAACATGATCAACCATCATCACATAATCATCATATCATGAGAATAATCATAAGAAGAACATCTTAACCTAATCATACAATCTAACTAATGGTTAGGGTTAAGTTGATTAGGGTTCAAGATGTTAAATACTGAGGTTCTAGGATGGTTCTACTCTAGATACAAGATATTAGCACAACTGGAATGCTAATTCCGGATGAGCTATCACAACTACTATCCTACATACACCTCCTGAAGCTCTCCCTCGGTCAGGTGTGCCTCCATGGTCTTGACTCTCGTGATCTTTGGTCTTGCTCCAAGAACGAGTCTACCTGCTTTGGGGCTGCTTTGCACCGATCTATGCCACAACAAGCGATGTTGAAAACGGAGTTTCGAAGCGAGTAGGTGAGTCTCACGGGTGCTAGGGCTGGAAAGAGGCCTAGGGTTAGGGTTTAGGCCTATATAAGTTAGGTCCACCTAGGATGCCACGTGGCACCAATCGGGTGAGTCCTGTGTGGCGGGTGCCCAATAGGTTAAGGCCACGTGGATAATGGTCTAACCTATGGTTGGCTAAGTTATGAGAATAACTTGGCCATGCCCCCTAGTGCCACAATCTATGGTATACAAGGCTATGAAGATAGACTTGTATGGTGACGGATCCAGGAATATACGTATTTATGGCGTATATTCCCCTGGACCGTCACATTCTCCCCCCCTTAGGACAATGCTGTCCTCAGCATTGCGCTAAGGTGACGAACCTACCTTATGCCTGCACAAGGAACAACATGTCATAACCTTTAGTTTATTATAGTAATCAAGTTTTATTAGTTCAAGTCAAAATTTAGGCTATATTTGTACTTATACAAAATTATATAGCCTTAACACGTTATTTCTTCACGATAATTCAAACATTATTATAAGAGTTATTAGGGTTCATAATCTAAATTATGGCTCCCCACCTTCTCGTAATGCGCTCCTCGTTGAAGTCCACCTTCTACTTGCACGCAAAAGGAGCACATTACGTTAGTTTAGTTAATGATTTGTGGTTTTAGGGGACCACCCCTTACCTCCTTGAGCGAACCTCTTGACTCAAGGTTGTCCTACTACCTTGCCCAAGATCATGGCCCTTTCGGTTTGAGCTTAAGGATCATTTAAGATGCTCCCATCATTGCCCATATATGATCGAGTGCTACCTTGTACTTTCGGTTGCCCAAGTCTTGAAAATACCCCTAGTGCATCATGCCCCACGGGTTTGAAGCTAGGGAACGTCTCCGCGATCCCATCATCGCGCATGATCACTTTAACTTTCACCATGACCCTCCTACAGGCCCGGTGTCGCGTACCCGCGCCATTGGGCATAGAGATCATCGTCGATGTCCCATCATAAGCCCACCATGCCTCATTCCTCACTCACATGACCCTAATGGTCATGTGCACCTCTTTGGTGCGTGTGGCCTAGAGAATGCCCTAAAGCGTATCCCATCATCGCCCCACCGCGATCCAAGGTTACGGCACATGCACCCTACTAACTAGAATGCATGCGCCCGGGGCTTAAGGCTAACTAACAACATACTAGCTAACCACGGCAAGTCGGGTTAGACCAAGTGGGAGGCGACTTCGCCCATCAAACTCCTTCATAAATTCTGGGTATTGCTTCTCTAAATCTTGCTTCAATACCCATGTAGCATCTCTTCCACGGGTAATTGCTTCCACTTAACCAAATATTGGAGGCGAGACCTCCTAGTCTTCTTGAATGACTTATCAAGAAGCAATTCAGGGCACTATTTCTACTTGCTCCTCAGTCATTTCCAACAAGGTTGGGTATCCAAAACCTCCTCATGGTTAGGATTGTGCCTTTTTAATAAACTTACGTGGAAGACCTTGTGAACTTTGAGATGGGCCGGAAGATCCAACTTGTAGGCTTGGGAGCCCACTCTCTCCAAAATCTTGAACGGACCAGCCCACCTAGGGGCAAGCTTCTTATAACTCCCAATCAGCTGGCTTGGCTTCACCTTGATCTTCAACCAAACGCTATCGCCTACCTTGAACTCTCTTACGGTCCTGTGCTTGTCGGCTACACTCTTACGCGACTTCTTCTTGCTGCCAATAAGTAGCCCCTTACTTCTTCCACTAGTTGCTTTGATATCCCCTAACATATCTTTGGGATACTTCCACCTTCGACCGCGATTGTGCGGTGCTCCTGGGTTAAGCACCGGTACCGTAATTTACCATGAAAGGAGACATCCGAGATGACTCTGCTTGCAGCACTATTGTGGCCGAATTCCACCAAGTGGATGTACTCATCCCACTTGGACTGCTTGTTCCACACATAACTTCGAAGCATGTCTTCAATGATCCGATTCGTCCTCTCCGTCTGGCCATCTGTTTGGGGATGATATGCCGTGCTCATGGAGAGCTTGGTCTGAATGGTGCTAAAGAGATCCTGCCAAAAGGCACTCATAAACTTAGAATCTCTATCAGATATTATCTCCCGAGGCATGCCATGGAGTCTAAAAATCTCCCTTACAAATAACTTGGCAGTATCTAATGCGGTGTCAGTAGTCTTGCAAGGCACAAAATGTGCCATCTTAGATAACTTATCTACGACAACCATCAACGCATCCTTGCCTCGAAGAGTTCTAGGGAGCCCTGTAATGAAATCCATGCTTATGACCTCCCACTTCGCATTTGGCACCCCCAATGGCTCTAAAGCACCTGGAATCCGAAGTTGCTCCGCTTTGGTCTGCTGACATAACTGGCAATCCCGAATATATGCAGCTATCTGCCTCTTCATTCCTGGCCAGAAGTAACTACTTCGAATCTTGAAATAGGTCTTCATGAAGCCAGCATGCCCTGCTATTGGGCTGTTATGTGTGTCATGAAGAATTAGCTTCCTTACTCCTGATGATTCGGGCACACACAACTTATGCTTGTGATGCAGCAGGTTGCCTTCCTTCTTATAATGCTTGAAGGCTTCCCGCTCTTTATCTGTTCTGGCTTCCTTGGAGAGGCTTTCCCACACCTCCTTGAAGTCCACATCGGTTGGCAAGGACTCCTCAATCTTCTTGCCAAACTCACTCGAAAGAGTGGAAATCGCATTGCAATGCGTCCTTGTCTGAAATGGTCTCCTGGAGAGGGCATCTGCTACAACATTAAGCTTGCCGGGCTTATATACAATATCAAAATCATACTCCTCAAGAAATTCCATCCACCTCCTTTGCCTTAAATTGAGGAGTGGCTGGGTAAAAAGATATTGCAGACTCTGGTGATCAGTATCCAACTGAAACTTCCTCCCCAGCAAATAATGCCTCCATATCCTTAATGCCCTGACAATGGCTAGCAGCTCCTGATCATGGGTTGGGTAGCGTTGTTCGGCGTCGTTCATCTTCTTCGAGTCGTAGGCGACTACCCTTCCTTCTTGCATCAAGACTGCTCCTGTTGCTATCTTACTTGCATCTGTTGCTACCAACTTATCTTTACTCGGATCCGGGAGAACAAGCACTGGTGCTGTTGTTAAGGCCTCCTTAAGCTTCTCGAAGGAAGCTTGGACTTTCTATAACCAATGACAAGTCCAATCCTTAATCTTCTTGGCCTTGATGAGGT
Organism: Isoetes taiwanensis; assembly: GCA_021234155.1. Taxonomy (NCBI): domain Eukaryota; kingdom Viridiplantae; phylum Streptophyta; class Lycopodiopsida; order Isoetales; family Isoetaceae; genus Isoetes; species Isoetes taiwanensis. The sequence goes on along the minus strand of JAJEKV010000247.1, from coordinate 242,610 downwards.
CCGGAGGGGCGCCCACATAGCAAAGTCCTTCCGCGAACTTTTACGTAATATCCCCGCCAACCCGAGAAAGCTTCTTACTTACGCCACATTCCTTGGAGCTGGCCAATCAACTATTGCCTCAATCTTAGATGGATCTGTGGAGATTCCCTCGGATGTTACAACATGCCCCAAATATTCCACTTTCGGCTGTTGCAAAGTGGCACTTGGAGAGCTTCCCATACAACCGATGACGTCTCAACTTCTCCAACACTTTCCCTGAGATCGCGACAATGCTCCTCGAGGGACTTGCTGTAGATTAGAATGTCGTCGAAGAAGACAATAACAAACTCATCCAAGAAGTCTCTGAAGATGTCGTTCATGAGGTGCATAAACGTTGCTGGAGCGTTCGATAGTCCAAAGGGCATTACTGTAAACTCAAAATGACCATACCGCGTTCTGAAAGCGGTCTTATGGATATTCTCTTCTTTTATTCTTATCTGATGGTATCCTGACCTCAAATCAATTTTAGAGAATACCTTTGCTCCTTGTAACTGGTCCATTAGATCATCTGCCCTTGGCAATGCATATTTGTTCTTTATCGTCTACTTATTGAGCTGGCGATAGTCTATACACATTCTTAAGCTCCCATCTTTCTTCTTCACAAAGAGTATAGGTGCTCCGAAAGGAGACACACTTGCTCGTATAAAGCCAAGCTCAAGCAATTCCTGAAGCTGCTTCTTGAGCTCAATCAATTCTGGGGTGCTCATTCTATATGGCGCCTTACTAGTAGGCTTCGCATCTGGAGCCAACGTGATCTCACATTCCACACCCCTATAAGGTGGCGGTGCCGGTTTCATCCTAAAATACATCCTTGAACTTCGGAAATAAGCCTTGCTATCTGCACGGGCAATTGATTTCCCTTTGGGTCACTTTCATCCCCGCTTGCACGGCTCAAGCGATTCCATCCTCAAGATGTAGTCCACCTTATTCCTTTCTATACTCTTCCTTAGTTGCTTCAAAGAGATACACTTTGCATGGGAGAATCTAGCTTCTTACCTTTCACTATCAATTTCTTTGCCGTCCGGTGCCGTCATGGTGACTTCGTTCCGGTCGCAATCAATCATGGCTTTGGCTGGCTTCAAGAATTCCATCCCCACTATAAGATCGTATCTTCCGATATCCATGACTTCCGCCCCCATCGGCCACTTAGCCCCACTAAGGTCTATGTCAAAGATGATTCTCCTGCCCCTTGTGTGCCGAATGGCGCCGTTTGCCATAGCTACTGGCCTTGGCTTAGACTTCAATACCTTGTTCTTCATTAGAGCAGCCAGCCTAGGAAATGCAAAATTGTGAGAGCTACCTATATCTATGAGGACTACGTATGGATTACTATCTATGATCCCATCAGCCGCGATGACAGTCGACTGATTCCCCATATCACCTGTCTCAATGTTTGCACATATGTGGCACTCACCATCTATGAAGTCCTGGGCCTCCTGGCGGTGCCGTCCTCGTCCCGCTACGTTGGGGAGTCCCAATCCACAAGTTACGCCAAAATTTTGCATGACGAATGGGCAATCATGCGTTGATTGCCTGGGCCGGAAGCACTGAAACATAACTTTTTCTCAATGCATTCTTGTCTCTTTTCCTTCGGCAGACTATCTAGGAGACGCTTAAGAGCACTGCCCCCTGATGCATTCTGTGGCTTACGGTCCCCAAAAGCTTTGTTCTGACTCTTACCTTGTTGCTGGCCTCCTGATGGTGTGGCTGCTGATTGCTTACCCTGATATTGCCCCCGATCTTGCCTCGAACTCTTACCCACGAAGGTTGATTTGCTTCTCTGTTTGGAGTTCTTGGTGCCTCCTCCAAACTTATAGCTTTATCTTGGCCTCTGCAAATCGACCTTGGGTTGATTGCTCTAACAAGCCTCTTGATATTCTTTGTTCAACCCCTCAATGTAGGTATCCATTTGCTTGCCTTTCTGAGACTCCGGGAACATGGAGCCTAAGCCTCATGAATTCTTGGTATACTTAGCCAGCGATAAGCTACCACGATTCAACCTCAATAAAAGCTATTTGGATCTGTCTACTAGTATGAGACCTTGGCACATAGTGCTGCGAAAACCTTCTTTGAAGGTCTTAAACCTGCAATTGTTCCTCTTCAAACTTTGTTAGACTTAGCATATCCCTTCCACCAGATCCTTGCCGGTCCAATAAGGTTAGCTGTAGCAACTTTCCCTATGTCCTTGTCTTTCATACCGTAGGAGTTACCAAATTCTTCCATTTCATCAAGCCATGCTTCAGCCTCCATGCCTGATCTGTCTTTCCCCGAGAACTGGCCCAGCTTCCTTGTCTTCCATACGTTGCTCATAGCACTATCTACCTTTTTCTGATAGTCATCCGTCTTTCTTGCCCTTTTCCTTGCTCTAGATGTGTCGGGGTAGCCGAGGGCTAGAGCTGTCCCCAACTGGAAGAAGCATGCGATGGTTTGGAGCTAGATGATGATGGGCTCCTGGTTCTTCTCTTCCTTCTCCTATCCCTGACGTTCCCCTGGTTGCCCTCCCCTTCCTGCTGAGGGCCTTCGTCACCTCCCGGAACACAAGGTGGAGGTGGAGGACCATCTTCCTGTGCGTTCATCAGAGGTGTCGCCCAGTTGATGAGGTGTTGCATCTGGTTCCTCATCTGCACCAACCTTGCGTTGACTGCCTCTGGTGACATATCCTGCTCGAAGTCTTCTTGTTCTCTGCCAAACAAATTCCTTGGTACCCAATTGCGTTGTCGGTGCTGGTCTTGAGATCCTGCACTTGAGTTCCTTGCTGCAAGGATTGATCATCAATACATGTTATTTGGGTTAGATGTTGATCAATCTTACTTGTAATTGAATTATCTTTATTAGTTATAAAGAAATCATACAAAGCTTTGCATTTATAAAACAGTTAATAGCCATTAATACATAAGGATTACATGATAGGGTAGGTATGTCTTAGCACAATGGGTACAAGAAAACATTTAGCACACAACTTAAGAAAATTTTACAACTATTCAATGGCCTCCCGAAAGCCTGAAGAAGTTCTTGACATCCCTGAATCGGAGGCCTTTGCCGAGGTTGCACAAGATGTTCCTTGTCGATCTTCCTTCAAGTGCTTTCGGGGGCCATCTCCGGTTCTGGAAGTTAAAGTCTTGTTCTTTGCTACCACTGAAAGTGTTGCATCCCTAAGGTGCCCCCTCGCAAAGTCGAGGCAATGGAGCGCGACGGCCCTGTTGAAAAGGATGATGTGGTCGGCATGGGCGTATATCTTCGAATGCTGCCCGAAGCCCGAGAGCGCTATGAGAAGTGCCACGGATTCTTCCCCCCTTGGGCTGAACTCCTTGTGGAAGACTATCATTTGCCCTTGGCTGAGGGCTGGAAGATAGTAACGAAGTGCCGTGCCCTTCCCTGTACCTCGCGATCCAGTGCCCTTCCTTTGAGCTGCTTCGCCGTAGGCATCCACTGCGATAAGATCTTCATGATCTCTCCACATGCTGGTTGCGTTGTCCAGGTTGATGCTGCTGGACCCTTCCCTCATGCTCCTGGCTCGAACTGGTCGGCTTGAGCTTGGGCCCCTCCCTGGTTTGTAGAGTGTGCTCTGTATCTGCTGGAACTCCTCCTCTGAGATGATAGGTTCCTGCTGTCGATAGATCTCCCTTATCTGCTGATAGGCTGCTATATCCGACATTGTCTCCCCTGCATAAGAGTGTCTCTCCTTGACTCCTTGGAATCTCCTGGTATGAGTAGTCGATGAAGTCCGCGCTCTTCCCATGTGCTATCATGCCCAAGAGCTCGTCAATTCGAAGACCCTGTTCCTGGCAATAAGACAAGTTGAGGATGTCGTTTGCAAAAATATACTCCTCCCCGTCGATGACTATCGGCGGCCAGTAGCGATGATGGCCAGGGAGGCTCGGTGAGCTCTTCTGATGTCGTCGTCGTGCCTCGACATGTACCTCTGCATCCTTGTTGCCTCCCTGCTCTCCCATTACGGGTTTTGCTCCCTAGTTTTTCTCGTAGTCTTCATGGATCTGCAGAGATGGTGCCCCTGACGTCGTGCCATGGTATTCATAGGCGGAGGAGTCTATGTTCAGGATTTGATCCTGGGCCCTATGGGTATCAAGTGGCGCTAAGTCTAAGGGCTGAACAGAAGGTTCCCCTACTTTGTTGATTGACTTATAGTGCATGAAAAGGGCAAGGGCTGTCTGGGACGAAAGGTACCTATGCCTATTGTGTCTGCAGGTCATGTAATCGGGCATGGTCCTAGTCCTATCCCATAGTTGCTTCTTGCCTTTGGATCCTCCCAACTCTCGACTTAAGGCTTGGGTGAGTGACTCAAGAGAAACCCAATTCCCTCCCCTAGGGGGCAGTCTAACTTCCCAAGGCGGGGACTTGCTGGTCATATTGGCACATAATGTATCCGCGTGTAGTAGGGTGTTCTAGTCGAGTTGCATGCGAGATCAAACAAGTGGTCGAACCACAGAGAAGGCTTGATCTACATAGGAAGCTGATGGATATGGCTTGCAGCATTGTACCATCTCTCAAAGTTGCTGGGCGCCATTGAGTAGGAAAGGGTGCAGAAAACGGCTTGCAAAGATCGGTGGGGGTTTCGAAAAATTGCCTAAGGGGGCTTGGGGGCTTTCTTAGTAGAAGGAAAAATGGCAAATGAGACCTATTTTTATAGACTATGGGTGACCTCGGGGTTCGTGCAAAAAGGTACCTACCTAAGACGGCCTTGGTTCTATGGCTCTGGGTGTCCAAATGAACTACCATGAAGTGCAAATTTAAGCAAAACAAAGCAAGAAACACTACATGGCAATTTGTTGGATCAAATTTGGCTAATTTGGGTCAAAAATGGGCTGACCCGGGTGAATCCGCGCGGATGGCCTCCAGCGTCCTTGACGCTTGACAGCGTTTGGCGCGGTCTCACCCGGTTGGCCTATTTTGGAGCCATTTTTGGTGATTTTTGGGAATTTCAAGATGCTAACATGGCTAATTGGGCCGATTTTAAGCTAATTAGCAACTTATTTTGAGCAAAACTGACATCTAAAAGCATGTTTTTGGGGGCAGTCGGGTGAATCCGCGCGAAACGCGCCTGCGTCGGGGACGCAGAGGCCATTGACGTGGTCTCACCCGGTTGGCCCAAATTTTTGCTTTTTTGATGATTTTTTTTTTTTGCCAAATTTTCGTTGTAGTTATGATTTCTAGGGTATTCCTAAGCATGCTATGAAGAATTCTACCACAATTGGGTTCTATTTCCTAAATTTCAAGCATCCAACATTTTTCTAATTACAGGGGAAAATAACTTTTATATTAATAAGAAACACAGTTACATGAAAATTTAACTTTTCTAACAAAATTTACAAAATTTGAGGCCTAGGGCCTCTCCCTGCGGATCCTCCGTGCTAAGTGAATGTCCTTCGGCATGAGGGTGACTCGCTTAGCATGGATTGCGCAGAGGTTCCCTTCCTCGAAGAGCTGCACCAGCTCTGCTTCGGCGGCCTCTTGCAGGGCCCGGGTCATTAGAGGGGTAACCCTATAATCGGTCCGGAACTCCTGCATTACTTCCCTAAGGAGACGCTCGAAGGGCGCCTTCCTTATCAGGAGATTTGTGCACATCTGGAAGTGCTTAATCTCCCTAAACACCCGGGCGTACGTGCTGTTCGGCCCGTGGTGAACCCTCTTGGGTTTTTCCGGTCTAGGTGGGGGTGGCTTGGGCTGGTTCTTCTTCGGCCTGCCGCCCTCCACAACCCGCTGCACCTCCTGGCGGCAATACCAATCATTGTACCTCGTCCAACGACGGAGGTACTCCTTGTATGCCGCCATTTTTCGCTTAAATTCGCGATCCTGTCGGAGCGCGAATGCCCGATCCCCTACCTTCTGCTTCTTCACCACTTTTGGTGGTTCTGGCCACTTAGGGTAGGGTGGCCTGGCGTCGGGGTCCTGATGCTGCTCCTCCTCCTCTTCTCCACTACCGCCCTCCTGTGCCTCCTCTTCCTCCCGAGGCTCCTCTATGACGACGGTCCGGTGAGGCCTATCGTTCTTCCTCTTCGTTCTCCTTTCCTGCTGCCTCAACTCCCGCTCCCGCTCCCTCTTCTTCCTAGCGGCCCTCTCCTCCGGCCACTCCGCGACTTTCTCCTTGCCCTTCTTCTTTGGTGCTGAAGGACCCGCTTCCTCTACCTGTTGTTGTGCCTGTTCTTCCACCTCTTCTTCCACCTCGGTGTCCGAGGGCCCGAAATGGCGAGACTCGCCGGTTCTCTGAGTACCTGCCGACGGAGAACTGCTGCTGGGACTCTCCTCGGCATCATGGAAGGAGGCTTCGCTGCTGCTGCTGCTGGCGGGGGATTCCTCGTCGCCTGGCTTCGGCCGAAGGTGCTCGGGGACCTTCTTGACGTGCCGCCCTGCTGCCTGCGCCATGGAGAGGGTGGGCCTAGGGCCAGTCTTCCTGTAGGTTTGCTTGGTGCGAGCCATGTCTTGCGGTTCAGGAAATGGGTGACGTAAGGCTGAGCAAGAGAGAGGTGGAGGTGAAAGGTTGGAGAGAGAGAATGAGGTGTCAGATATTTAAAAAGGAGGGTCCCTAGGAATATTCTCCCACCATAATTACCCCTATTTATTAGCCCCCCTATTAATTACACCATATTTAGTAATTATTTAATTATTAAGATATGTATTAATCCTGTATTGATTCGTATTATACCTAAAATTTTTCAAAATTTCTAATGGTTTGAAGTGCTAATTATGGATTTGCGCCATTTTTCACTCGGGTCTCCGATTGGTATGATTCTTCGACCCATTTTAGGTGAAATTTGATGCAGATGCATAATTTTCACTCCAAATTTACTAGAAGATGAATTTGACTTACTCATTCCTTCGTCTAACACTTAACCTAAGTCCTGACCCACTACCTAGGAGAAAAATTTTTCTCCTATTTTCGCGGTTCAACGGTGGAAATGTTTATTTCACACCTCCTATAGGCTTGTTAGACTACTTTCATGGTTATGGTCAGTGCTAGTTCCTGGTCAACCAAGAACATTGCTCTGATACCATTGTGACGCTCCCTGCTAAACATACGGCGCCCAGCTGTACACTCGGCAGGAAATCGCCCGTCCGGTTCAACAACCGCACGGGCCCTTCGTCTACCCCGCACTCCGAGGTGACCCCCAGTGCGGGAAGGGAACACGAAGGTGTCTTGCGCGCCCTTCCCCTATGGGCTCCTATAACAGCGGAAGCGATAACACGTCAGAACTAGCATCAACATACATAAATACTACCTCGAAGGGTAGTGCATCACACATATACCAATACAAAGATGATAAACACAAACCGTAAAACATGAGAGCTCCTACCCCGGCTCAGACTCATAAGGAGGATGACCGACCGGCTAGGCCTCAAGATAGAGCAGACCGAGTCATGGCAATGGCGAGGGTTGGCATAGAACAATGGCTAGGGTTGACCACTCCATCCGCCCCTCCTGTGCATACTTTGCAGATGGGCTAAATCAGGCTCTGGCATGACTCTAGCCTTCCGGATACGCAATCCCATGGCATCACCCATCAGGACTACCCCAGGTTGCATCTCCCTGGTCCGATGAGGCGGGGAAGGTTGCATCTCCCTTCCTGTGGTCTAGAGGTTCCGTGGGCGCTAGAGAATCGTGGCGACACCGCGATTAGCACCCCGACTTAACCCCCCAAAACGAGAGCCAAGCCAACACTTGCAGCTCCCGAGAGGCAGGGCGACACCATTGCCCCAGGAGGTGTCGGACCCATGCTCGGCTCACACGAAGTGACCGACCATAAGCCTAGCTCACTATGGGATCCCCCGAAGCCCCCACTCGGCAGGGATCCTCCCTTCACATTCCCTCTAGCCCCGTTGTGTGGTGCTGAGTCATATCATAGCCTCGATAGCCCTTGGTGGGCTCCTATGCACGAGGCGCAACTAATAGGAACTAAGGGATCTACTCTAGGAACATACTACATATGGCCCTAGGTCTCTACCCCCCTTCCCAATACAAGAGGAGCAAACATGATCAACCATCATCACATAATCATCATATCATGAGAATAATCATAAGAAGAACATCTTAACCTAATCATACAATCTAACTAATGGTTAGGGTTCGTTGATTAGGGTTCAAGATGTTAAATACGGGTTCTAGGATGGCTCTACTCTAGATACAAGATATTATCACAGCTGGAATGCTAATTCCAGATGAGCTATCACAACTACTATCCTACATACCTGCTCCCCGAAGCTCTCCCTCCGCATCCGGTGTGCCTCCATGGTCTTGACTCTCGTGATGCTGGTCTTGCTCCAAGAACGAGTCTACCCTGCTGGGGCTGCTGCACCAGTCTATGCCACAGCAAACGATGTTCGAAACGGAGTTTCGAACGAGTAGGTGAGTCTCTGGGTGCTAGGGTTGGAAAGAGGCCTAGGGTTAGAGTTTAGGCCTATATAAGTTAGGTCCACCTAGGATGCCACGTGGCACCAATCGGGTGAGTCCTGTGTGGCGGGTGCCCAATAGGTTAAGGCCATGTGGATAATGGTCTAATCTATGGTTGGCTAAGTTATGAGAATAACTTGGCCATGCCCCCTAGTGCCACAATCTATGGTATACAAGGCTATGAAGATAGACTTGTATGGTGACGGATCCAGGAATATACGTATTTATGGCGTATATTCCCCTGGACCGTCACACACCACTTGGGCAAGGAATTACAAGCTTGACCCCAGTGATTATACAAGGAGAGGCATACTTAAGCCTCCAATAGGGGCTACAGGGTAGATGAACTTCTGCATCTCCTACGGCAAGACCCTGATCTTGACGACTTCATCGACAGAGAAGCGCATGACTTTCCCATCAGCATAAGGAAAGCCAGAACATACACCGGCCTGACATCGACAGATATTGAAGCCTACACCGGCATCAGACAGATGATGGCTGAGCGAGAGTTGCCGTCAGAAGAGGAGTTCTTGGCAATTCAGGAGCGCATGGGAATCAAGGGAAAATCAACGTCCGCACTCCTACCTAGCACATCGGCATCGGCATCAACCTGATACATTCCACGTACCGCGATTACAGAGAGATGGTGGAAATACTGGTTGATGAGTACTTCGAAAGACACAGAGCAACCTTCACATCAGGCGGAGAGGCAGGGCATGACAAAGCCCTTAGGTTCTACCTCCCTTTGCTCATAGATGGAAGGATAGCAGTTATACACCGCCAATTCAGCCCACGAGGTGAAGAAGGAGTCTTCATGCTCATTACTCTCTCAGGATTTGGAAGTCATGCTCGTATGGCCCCAAACATCGACCATGTCATCCTCGTCAAGAGAACAATAGCCTTGAGCATCTTCGACTTCGCAGTCCCCTATAGACGGTAGGGCAGATTGGCAGTGACTACAGCCTATACATCAGAAAGGAGGATTGAAGACTTGGTGACCGCACTTCAAGGAGGCACGACCACAAATATCCTCAGGAACCTAGGGCGAACAATCGGCACAGCCCAAGTCAAGAAATTTTTGGAGGACAACCCCGACTATTTGAAGAAATTTCAAGAATAGAATAAAAAATATTTTCAATTTCTATGACTAACTCCTTGAATGTATAAGTATTATTATATTCATGAATGTAAATGATAATCTCAATTATGTTCTCTTCATATAAATTTGTCCCCTCAATTGCATCATCAAACAAACCAATGCAACAACCAAAACAAGGAACTAATGATAAGAGTTCAATCTAATGTGCATGCAGCTAGAGTACCTAGAAATGTTGATGAACAGAGACAACGTGAACAAGAGCGTACTCCACCAAGGCGTTTCCAGCCAAGAAATCTATACCAAGAGTTTGATGCAGCAACACCAGAAGAGGAGCTATCTCAGATTAGGTCCGACATTCATGAGATAAGGGCATTGCTGGCAGGAGCAGCAGCACCAGGACAGGATCAGAATGTGCCATTGCCTGAAACACCAGCCGGCCGAACAGTGCAACAAAGAAAGAGGAGCCGGAGAAGAAGATCTCCTAGCTCAGGGTCTCCAACTCTAGTTCAGACTCTGACTCCGGATCGGAAGAGTAGGAGGAAGAGAGGCAAGACCGCCGGGAGAGTCCAAACCATGATAGGGGCAGGGCACAATCTGACTATCAGAAAAAATGTTGATTCCGCGCTCAGCAATGTATGGAAGGCAAGAAAGTTGGAGCAATTTTTAGGGGATAGCAGGTTCGGGATGGAAGCAGAAGCATGGTTAGACGAGATGAGGGAGTATGGAAATGCCTATGGCATGAAGGACAAGGACAAAGGCAGAGTAGCTACAGCCAACTTGAAGGGAGCCGCCAGGATTTGGTGGAAAGGCTACTCCAAAGCACATGGGTTAAGCAGGGACAGTTGCAGGTTCAAGAAGTTTGCTAAGGCATTCAAGCGTCACTATGTGCCACGGGAACATAAGTGTCACATGATGCAGCAGTTTTACCGATTGCAGCAGGGCAACAAATCAGTTCAGAAGTACATGGAAGAATTCATGAGACTAAGGCTCTATGTGCCGAAGTTCAGTGAAAGGCACGTAGTGGAGGGCTACATAGAAGGGTTGAATGAAGAGATCCGGAAGCTAGTAAGAGCAATCAACCCTAGGACGGTGTCAGAAGCAGAATCCAAAGCAGTCAGCTTGCAAGGGATGGGCCCCCAAGAGAATGCACCGAGGCAGCAGTATTACCAGGATAAGGGAAAGGGCACAGGAGGCTATAGCCCAAGAGCGGCGAGCCCAGCAGCTAGCAGGCCTCAATACAACGCTAATTATGGGAAGCAAGACAATACAAACTCTGGCAAGCAGGATAAGAAACATGTGACCTTCAAAGAGCAAGGAGGGGGTTCCAACTATTTCAAGGCAGTGAGACGGTTTTTTCAATCCATTCCTAAAGAGAAAAAGCAGGAGTGCATAGAAAAGCAGCTGCGCTTTAGGTGTTTCCAGCCAGGGCATAGGACAAACAACTGCCCCTTGATGATGAACGCGGCACTAGCGGAGATGGGATGGGAGACACCCACGGACGCTGACGAGGAGGACGCACCAGACTATATCCAGGGTGAGTGCTATATTTTTGCCGCCATTGACACTGAGAACGCCGAAAGCCAGTATCAAGTCATCTCGACAACGGAGAACGCCCAAGCAAAATCTTTCATAGTCTTGATAGATACAGGGAGCACCCATAACTTTGCGTCGCCAAGAATGGTACAGATGAAGCTGAAGCCCTTGAAGTCTAAGCCTAGGCCAGTTGTCTTGGCTAGTGGAGAAGTTCGACACACAGCAGGGAAGAGGATCAACTTCAATGTAGACTTGCCAGGAATCAATGTAGCATTGGGAGCCGAAGTCATGAATATCGGTAAATATGATTTGATAGTAGGCATGGAATATCTTGGACCAGCAGGAGCCATCATTGATTGTGGGAAGCGCAAGGTGACCTTAACAACGCCAGAAGGCAAGGTCATCGAGATAGCAGGTAAAGAAGTCACCCCAATCATGCAATGCATGTCTAGTGAGAAGTTACTTAAATGCATAAGGAAGGAGCAAGTGGCCTATCTCCTTAAACTTGAGGTCGACGACCAAGATTCAGAAGAAGAGAAAGAGGCCAAGACATTGAGCAAGCTCCCGAAGCCTATAGCAAAGTTGGTGAAGGAATTTCACGACTTGTTTCCTGATGAGATTAAGCGGCTTCCACCCTATAGAGGAGTCGAGTGTGAAATAGCACTCGAGCCAGGGACTAAGCCAACAAGCAAGGCGCCCTATAGAATGTCGACCGATGAGTTGACGGAATTGAAGAAGCAACTGCAAGAATTGCTAGACCTAGGGTTCATAAGACCTAGTGTCTCTCCTTTTGGAGCGCCTATCCTTTTTGTAAAGAAGAAGGATGGAAGCCTTAGGATGTGCATTGACTACCGTCAATTAAATAAGCACACCATTAAGAACAAGTATGCCTTGCCTAGATCAGATGATCTCATGGACCAGTTGCAGGGAGCGAAGATCTTTTCCAAGATAGACTTAAGATCGGGTTATCACCAGATCAGGATCAAAGAAGAGGACATCCACAAGACAGCGTTCAGGACAAGATATCGTCACTACGAGTTCACGATGATGCCATTCGGTTTGTCGAATGCACCGGCAACTTTTATGAGGCTCATGAACGATGTCTTTCGTGAATTCTTAGATTCTTTTATCATAGTCTTCTTCGGCGACATCCTGGTTTACAGCAAGTCCATGGAAGAGCAAACTAAGAAGGCATCAACTCTTTGCGAAGCTATCCAAGTGCCACTTCGCAACATGCAGTGATTGATTGGCCGGCACCGAAGAACACCCACGAAGTGAGAAGCTTCCTCGGCCTAGCAGGATATTACAGGAAGTTCGTCAAGAACTTTGCCAAGGTAGCGGCACCATTGACGGACCTCACCAAAGTGGGAAAGATAAAGGATTGGGCAAGTCATTGGCAAAAGAAGGCCCATGCAGCGTTCGAGACCTGGAAAGAAGCCTTGACAACAGCGCCAGTTCTAGTGTTGCCAGATCCAGCCAAAGATAAGCTTGTGGCGACAGACGCTAGCAGGATAGCAACAGGTGCAGTCCTCATGCAGGAGGAAAGGGTAGTGGCCTATGACTCGAAGAAGATGAATGAGGCAGAGCAACGCTACCTGACACGTGATTAGGAGCTTCTGGCTATAGTAAGAGCTTTAAGAATTTGGAGGCACTATCTGTTGGGAAGAAGGTTCCAGCTAGATACGGATCATCAAAGCCTTCAATACATTTTTACACAACCACTTCTCAATTTGAGACAGAGGAGATGGATGGAATTCCTCGAAGAATATGACTTCGAGATAATTTATAAGCCAGGTAAGCTCAACGTAGTTGCAGACGCGTTTTCTAGAAAGCCATTGAAGACGAGGACGCACTGCAATGCCATATCAACGCTCACGAGTGAGTATGGCAAGAAGATCGAAGAAACCTTGCCAACAGATCCCGACTTTAAAGAAGTTTGGGCAAGTTTTTATAAGGAGGCCAAGACGGATAAGGAAAGTGAGATGTTCAGGCACTTTAAGAAGGAGGGTAACTTGCTATACCATAAAAACAAATTGTGTGTACCCGAATCTTCAGGAATAAGGAAGCTAATCCTCCATGATACACACAATAGTCCCATAGCAGGGCATGCAGAGTTTATGAAGACGTACTTCAAGATTAGAAGCAGCTACTTCTGGCCCGGCATGAAAAAGGAGATAGCAAGGTACATTCGTGAGTGCCAGATATGCCAGCAAACAAAGGCAGAGCAACTCCGAATCCCAGGAGCCTTGGAGCCGTTGCCTGTGCCAAACGCTAAGTGGGAAGTAATAAGCATGGACTTTATTACAGGACTCCCAAGAACAGCAAGGGGCAAAGATGCCCTGATGGTGGTAGTAGATAAGTTGTCAAAGATGGCACACTTTGTGCCGTGCAGGACAACAGATACAGCATTGGATACTGCCCTCCTATTTGTTAAGGAGATTTTTAGACTCCACGGCATGCCGCGGGAGATAATCTCAGATAGGGACTCTAAGTTTATGAGTGCCTTTTGGCAGGACCTATTTACCACCATCCAGACGAAGCTTTCCATGAGCACGGCATATCATCCGCAAACAGATGGTCAGACGGAGCGTACCAATAGGATCATCGAAGATATGTTAAGAAGCTATGTTTGGAACAAGCAGTCTAAGTGGGATGATTTCATCCACTTAGTAGAATTCGCCTACACAGTACCAAGCAGGAGTCATCGCAGATGCGCCCTTTTATGATCAATTACGGGTACCAATGTCTTACCCCGGATACTTGGCACAATCCTGTGTCCAAGGTAGAAGTTTCCCAACAAATGCTTTCGGAGATGCAAGAGTTGGTGGAGGAGGTAAGAGGTTACCTCCTAGTAGCGAGAAGTAGGCAGAAAAGCATCGCCGACAAGCATAGGACAGTAAGAGAATTTCAGGTGGGAGACAAGGTGTGGTTGAAGATCAAGGTGAAGCAGGCCAAGCTCCGCATCGGCAATTGCAAGAAGCTTGCTCCAAGATGGGCTGGACCTTTCAGGATAACCAAAAGAGTAGGTACCCAATCCTACAAGTTGGACCTGCCAGCGCATCTAAAAATCCATAGGGTCTTCCACGTAAGTCTCCTAAAGAAACACACTCCTAATCCAGAGGAGATATTGGAGAGAACCGAGCTTCTGGAAATGACAGACGACTAACTTGAGATCGTCCCTGAGGTCCTTCTTGACAGGGCTTATAAGAAGACAAGAAGGTCAAAATTTCTCCAATACCTTGTGAAGTGGACACACTTACTAGTGGAAGACACTACGTGGGTGCTACAATCAGATCTAGAGAAGCAGTACCCCGAATTTATGGAGCAATGCAAGGGTCGGCTCGTCACCGAAGTAGTCGACATCGACTTAATAGGTGAGTGGAAGGTAGATAAAAAGTCTACTTCCGTCCCACGAAAGTAGACGACCTCGAGAGAAAGGAGGTCATTCAGGTATGCATTGATAGGAAAGCACCTTTGGTCAATGCCTACTACGGGGAGGACCCTATCCTTCACGCCCAAATACGGGAAGGACACTATCCTCCACGCCAAAGGCAACGAAAGGTGTAGGCATGAGTTGGCATCCTAGGCATGATAGGGTGCTGTCTCCACGGCCACGATGGAAGAAACATAATCTTCCTACGCCGGGAGATATGCCTTGCATTCATATAATTGTATTTAATGGGTGGTTCCCTATATATTAATTAAATGTGTACTAACGTAGTGCTGGACCTGCAGGCCAATAGAGGAGTTGAGCGGCAGGGAGATCTCGCAACACATAATTTTGCCATAATGTGTTGTTAGGAGACGATAAGGAACCTTAAGTAAGAAATTTTGAAACTACGTTTATAATTATGGTATAAGCCATAAAATTTTTGTGAATAATAGATGATGAAGTAGAGGACGAAAGAGCCTCTCGCCATAGTACGTTTTATTCGAGGATATTTTATGATTAATTAAAATATTACTCTGAAGTAATGGCACTATAAAATTGTATGTATATTAAATGTGATTGCAGGATATGCAGGTTTCCAAGGTGGGGAGACGCGTGATGCTGAGGACATCATCAAGTCAAGGTGGGGAAAATGTGACATTCCAGCATAATATACGCCCCAAATATGTATATTATACTACCACGTCACCCGTACATGTCACGGATGACATGTACTTGGTGGTCGTAATAGGTTGCACCTAGGGGGCAAGAGTTGCACCTAGGGGAGGCAACTTCGAATGTTGTGCATGTTAAATAAACGTGCACAATTATAAACCCCATGGACCCCATTGCCAAATGGCTAAACCCCATTTGGCCAATGTCTAACCTAACCCTAAGGGTTTCTATATAAGGGCTTTCCCTTAAACCCTAAACCTTTTCTTCTCTTTGCATTTAGGGTTTCCCTTGAGCTCCCTTCCCCATCTCGCATTTGGGGTTCTCTTGAGCCATTCCGGCCAAGTTAGGAACCAAATCCGCATTGCCAGGCTCTATAAAGCCGCCTTTGCACAACAGATCGCCGAGTAGCAGCCATCTTCAGCAAGATCAGAGGCATGGATGCGTTCCGAGGATCGGGAGCAGGTAATTAGTCATTCTATTGTGTAAAGCCACCTTTGGGCTAGGCAATAAGGTAGTTTAGTATATCCAGCCATAGAGGCCTTGTAGACCCCAAGATCATAAGCCCTAACGAATGAACCTAACTCTAGATGTTTAGGTAGATAGATTAGATGATGTTCTTCATTTCAGTCTGTGATGATGTTGGTATTTCACTCTGTGATCTCCATGTATTGAGAAGGGGGGTAGAGGCCTAAAGCCTGTGTAGCAGATGATTCTAGGCAACCTACTAGTTCCCGATTACTTGCGGCATGTGCACAGGAGCCCACCAGGTTGTGGGTAGAGGGGCCAGACCGGCAGACAATGGGGTACTTGTCCCAACACGGAAGCGATCCCTCTGGTGTGTAAATCCTACTAGGGATCCCTGTGAGCTAGGCTTAATGGCTTGCCACTGCATGTGGGCAAGGCATGAGCTCGACACCTGTGGAGTGATGTGTCACTCTCCATTGGGTTCAAGTCGAATAAGGGCAGTGGCCCTCATCGGGGCTGGGGAGATGCAACCCAGTTTTAGCCCTCTTGGCTATGTACCCGGCAGGCTACGGTCAGGTCCCAACACTTTTCAACCCACTCTGCAAAGTGTGCACAGGAGGGGCGGATGGAGTGGACTACCCTAAGCTATGTTCTTATGCCAGCCAAATCCATGTGCCATGAATTCTGTCTACAATGACTTCTGGAGGCCCAAGCCGTCAGTCATACCCCCTTGAGTCTGAGCCCTGGGTAGGAGTTCCCTCTTCTGTTGTTGTTCATGTTGATGTTGTTATATTGATGAGGATATGATGTTTCACCCTTCGAGGTGATTGTACTGTTATATTGTGTTATGTGCTCATTGTTTATTCACGCTTCCGCAGATAGGTCGACCCGATGGGAGACGGGTGAATGACACATCCACTCTTACCTTGTTGGCTCATTCCACTGGGAGTAGAGTCAGGTGGATGGCCCCTGCCAGTTGGCTGTCAGGGGGAATGAATCGTCTTCGAATATGATGTGTGCAGCGTATAAGAAGCAGGGGACGTCACAATATAATACTTATGGGCCTTTAGAACGAGAATTACACACATACAAAGTGGGGTTATAGACTATTCTTCCAACTCGGCTTGAATCCCACTTAAGCAATCTGGGGTTCTAAACTATAGAGCTTGCATAGGAACATTAATTTAGATGCCTAGCTCCTCCACTCACCCCTCTGCCCCTACATCCAAAACCTTGTGTTTTTGCACTCACACCTACATTACAACTGATTTACAGTATGTAGATTTGTGCAGTACGTGTTTGCTCATTAAGTAATTTACAGTTTTGAAATTTTCATGGTCATAGTTCTTATGGATTACATTTCACCGCCAGCAATTGCTTGAGCTGCAGAATCTCTGGGCCCTATGATATGCAGAACGCGATGCAATCTTATTACATGTGCAGACAACTTATTTATAATGACATTCAATTTCATTATTTCACTGTGCAGGATGTGCTTTAAAGCTGGATTCTCAGGTGGAGTGCAATTACAACTACTTTTCTATATGTTAATGCCTTTGTGGCTAATTTTCACTTTTAGGCAAAGCTAATTACCTTGCTTGTGATTTTATGGCAACCTTGGCCATCGTGATGATATATTTGTATATTAATCTTTATCACAAAAGTGGTCTCATTGATGATGGTTGCCACTATCTTGGTCCAATGGTGGTTAACGACTCTATGGCAACTAAACAACATTACAACTTCCTCATTGATCTTCTAGGTCAAGACAAATTGATTAGATATGAATCTGGAATAACTAAAGTCAGAAGGATCGATTGCATTCCAAAGTGGGTGTATGTTACTTTTTGAGTATGGATCCACAAATCACTATAGATTTGTGATTGCATATCCTAGGTCCGACACCCACTTATCACACTCCCACAGTTAGATTGTAACTCCCCATTATCACCCTCTAGAGCTAAATTATCAGCACTATAGATGCAGTCGAGGTCGAATCCCAAGTTGGTCATAAGCTTACCATCAGATAACATCATTACAGTAAGTTTAGACAAGCACAAAAAAGTGGTCTCGCAACGAATGCTCAAGTTGATTGAATCAAGATGCCTTGGTTTTTCATTCCTGATTTGCTTGTTGATCTGCTTCCTCATGAATTTTCAATAGCCATTGCCAATGATGTGGGTATGCACATTTCTCGCTCTATTATCAATGGTCCACATATTTGTCTTTTTTGTTCTCATTGATCAAGCAATTCATGAGTGTATTATTGTCAAAGGTGGCAAATGGTATATGAAACTGATGTTATCCCTTCAAAATGATCCAGAACTTGCTTTTATATTTTCAGATAAATCTTCTACATTTAATAATGTTGTCTCCCAACGTAGATCTCATGGATTTACTCCATCTGCTACAATGCCACTTCAGGATTCTCGCCTTGCACCTGCTCCAATGATTTCTCATCTAGAGTTGAAGTTCCGTGACTCCATCATCTAGGACTCAATGTATGATATTTTACCTCCTGTTATAGCTTCATCCCCCACTGCATCTCTACTTTTCCATCTCAAGACCCCTCTCTTTATATTGTGTTGTTTAGTAGTCTGATAATGTCTCAAGTGATATGGATGTGATAAAATATCTTTCTTAAATGTAGCTATGACAAGGTCACATGAAGTTACAATTTATCCAAATGTAACGGGAGCTATTGTGACTCGATCTATGACATTGTTTTGTATTTAAGTCTTCACAATCTCCAAAGATTCATAAGATTGTAACAAAGCATGGTGATGTTTGGAGAACTGTTACACTCAACAAGACAGCTATGAAGAAGCGATTAGTAGTCATGTGTGAGTTAAAATACTGTCACATCAAATAAAATTTTGATATGTACAGGTAGTCTTGCATAGAGGGGTATTTTCTTCCTCTGAATTGTAAACATGTTTCTCTGCTTGTTGTACCTTTTACCCTGATTTGTAATGAAAATTACTGCCGTCTTTCAAAAATTATCTCTCGTCTTTCAAGGAATAGAAAAAGATGATTGGATCAAATAAGGGGATGCATTTTGCAGATATAATTTCTTAACGGATTTATAACCCAGCTCTAACAATAGGCTATCAAATTTGCAGTCAGTGGATCATCAAGTGTAATAACAAGATGCTAACGTATCAATGGGCTGCCCTTTAGAGGAGCCATTGACGCATGCACAATTACAGACTATTGTGATTACCATGTAGGTGATAAGGATCGTCGTGTTTATTGACTCTTATTTGACATTTTGTATTTATTGACTGTTATCATCTTGTAAATAATAAGAGTCGATGTTGTACTTCTGATTAAATAGAGCGTAAAATGCTTTTGTTTTCGTGATTATGTATTCATGTATTCAATCGTTCAGTGTTGTTTAGTGGAGGGTTGCTTTATGGATTGCTTTCTCATGAATGTTTGTTATTTATAGAGCATTAGCTTCCTAATTGTTTTTATTTCCACTACTATGATTTGTCTTATAGTTGTTTCTTTCAATAACAAGCACATCGTGAACTAGTATTGTCCTCGCCATTGCCTTCAACTTTGTTATTGCAATGACAGAAATTTTTAAAGGGAATGATAAACTTCTCTTTGAATAGATTTTTTAGGCTTACTGTCCGATATAATTTTATAAAGTTGATTGTTGTTTACAAGTTAACTTCTACATTAACGTATGGTCAAATTCCTAAGTAAGTTCTAATCAACGCAATTGCAAGTGCATATGAGTGCAAGGTTTCAAAATAATTGCATGGGCTATTGAGACTATATGATTGATCTGAAGACGAAGACACAAGAGGGAACATCCCTAAAATGTCCACTACCAAACTTTACATGGTAAACACAGAATACATAGTAAGCACGAAACAGAAGAATATAATTATGTTCAAAGGCTATAGTATTCGAGATTATTAGCATTAGCAACAATCCATGGTAATGCTCCATCTTCAATAAAAAAAAGATTTTGCAGTTCGCTGACATGTCATAGACATTAAATGAGCCTTTAAAATGCAATCAATGATGACACTCTTAACAGAATCAAGTGATGCTCTCACCAGTCACTGCAACACGTCTTGACTCACATTTGGCAAAATTTGCCAGGCCCCTGGCCACTTGTGCCAGAATATCTGTGTGCCTTAACCTGACCATTCCCAGAAGGCCTCTGATACCCCCTTCCTCCCTTAGCTTGCTTTGCAGCTTTTCTGATAGACATAGAAAACCAGGTATTAGTACTCCGCCATGTTCACTATACGAACTATATAGCTTCCACATACAATCATCAGGAACTATGAACAGACCAATCATCAGAGCCAAGTTCCATTTATGTCATTGTCATTTAGAATGGTGAACCGATAGAAGGTCGTTTAGCAAAGGAAAATAATATTGGACAAATTCTTGCGACAACTGCATTCTCATAATTTGAAAGCAAATATATTAATAGTTATCATGGGTCAGAGTTATGTGGTACATCATTAGCCACTAAGTTTGGTAGGAAACAACCTCCGACACAATAAGGCAGCTCGTAGAGGCATGTTACCATTTCTGCACAGATTTGCAATGGCCCCTGTGGTGCAAGTCAATGTTGTGTGCAAAGCTAAAACACCATTGAGCAATATGCTGCCTGTGACGTTCCAAGGGAATATACGCCACGAATACGTATATTCCTGGACCCGTCACCATACAAGCCTACCTAGGTAGCCTTGTATGCCTTGGATAAGTGGCAAGGGGTGCACATCTAAGTTAATTGTTTAACTTAGATAACCTTAGGATAAGGCCCATTTCCACATGGCCTTATCCTATTGAGCAACCGCCACACTGCCTCATCTTAGTGGTGCCACGTGGCATCCCACGTGGACCCACACCTATATTGGCTCTAACCCAAACCCTAGACCCTTTTCCCTGACCTAGCACCTGATCTCTCATCCACGTGCCCGAAACCCCGTTTCGAGCACCGTTCGTCATAGTCTAGCCTGGAGCAGCAGCCCCTGGAAGGTGTGTATGATCGTAGAGGGAGCAAGCCTTCGACTCACGTCAAGGAGCATGGAGACGCCAGGGATGGGAGGAAGCGCTTCTGGAGGAGGTAGGTTGAGTAGAGTTCATGTTTGTTCATCTGGAAGTTAGCACTCCAGATGGGTTAGTAGTTCGTATCTAGAGTAGAGCCACCCTAGATCCTTTGTTGGACATCTCGAACCCTAATCAAGGAACCCTAACTGTTAGTTAGCTATGTATGATTAGGTTAAGATGTTCATATGATATTGATATTGATCATGATGTGATGTATGTGATATTGGTTGATCATGTTGCTCCTCTTGTATTGGGACGGGGGGTAGAGACCTAGGGCCATATGTAGTATGCTCCTAGTGTAGATCCCTTAGTTCCTATTATATATGGCTTTGTGCATAGGAACCCACCGCTATGGAAGCTATGATGTGACTCAAAGACTACACAACGGGGCTAGAGGCAAGATGGAGGGGGGGTCCCCGCCGAGTGGGGGGCTTCAAGGGATCCCATAGTGGACTAGGCTTATGGTCGGTCACTTAGGTGGGGCGAGCATGGGTCCGACACCTCCCAGGGCAATGGTGTTGCCCCCGCCTCTCAAGGGCCGCAAGTGTCAGGCTTTGGCTCTTGTTTTGGGGGTTCACTCGGTATGAGTCGCGGTGTCGCCACGATTCTCTAGCCGCCCGTGGAGCCTCTAGACCCGGGAAGGGGAGATGCAACCCTTCCTACCTCGTCCGAACCCGAGGAGATGCAACACGAGTAGTCCCGATGGGTGATGCCACGGGATTGCGTATCCGGAAGGTTAGAGTCATGCCACATCTTGATCTAGCCCATCTGCAAAGTATGCATAGGAGGGGCGGATGGAGTGGTCAACCCTAGCCATTGTCTTATGCCAGCCCCGCCATTGTTATGACTCGGTCTGCTCTATCTTGAGGCCTATCCAGTCAGTCGACTACCCTATGTGTCAGAGCCACGGGTAGGAGCTCTCGTGTTTTATGGCATATGATTATGTTCCTTGCATCTATGGATGTGCAGTTGAGCTACCCTCAAGGTAGCATATTGTATTGTATTGCTAGTTCTGACGTGTTTATGCTTCCGCTGTGATAGGAGCCCATAGGGGAAAGGGCGCGCAAGACACCTTCGTGTCCCCTTCCCGCACTACGGAGGTTCCAGAGTGCGGGGTAGACGGAGGGCCTGTGCGGTTGTTGAGCCGGACGGGGGATTTCCTGCCGAGTGTACGGCCGGGAGCCGTATGTCTAGCAGGGAGCGTCACAATGGTATCAGAGCGATGTTCTTGGTTGACCAAGAACTAGCACTGACCATAACCATGAAAGCAGTCTAACAAGCCTATAGGGGTGAGAAATAGAAATTTCCACCATCGAACCTCGGAAATAGGGGAAAATTTTTCTCCTAGGTAGTGGGTCCGAAATTAGGTTAAGAAGTGAATGAGTCAAATTCACCTTCTAGTAAAATTGGAGTGAAAATTATGCATCTGCATCAAATTTCACCTAAAATGGGTCGAAGAATCATGCCAATCGGAGACCTGGGTGAAAAATGGCGCAAATCCATAATTAATACTTCAAACTATTAGGAAATTTGAAATTCTAAAGGTATAATACGAATTTTAGTATATGTATTAGAAATTAAACATATATTAATAATAAGGGTACTATGGTGTAATTAATAAAGGGGGCTAATAAGTAGGCCTATTAATGATAGGAGAATATTCCCAGGGACCCTTCCTTTTAAATATCCCTGACACCTCATTTTCCCTCCAAACCTTCCTCCACCTTATCTCTCTTGATCAGCCTTACGTCACCCGTTTTCTAGACCGTTAAGTATGGCACGGACGAAGCAGACAGCCAGGAAGGCAGGTGAGCGGCCTACTCTCTCCATGGCGCACTTAGCAGCAGGTTGCCATGTCAAGAAGATCCCCGAGCACCTTCGACCTAAGCCGGGGGAAGGGGCCTTCTCCAGCAGCAGCAGCGACGAAACCTACCACGACGCGGAGGAGGAGGCACCTAGCGCAGGGCTCTTCCTCCCAGCACCCGTGAAAACCGGAGAATCCCGTCACTTCGGGCCTTCGGACACCGAGGTGGAGGAGCAGGTTGAAGAGCAAGTTGAAGAGGCAGGCCCTTGCCCAAGAAGAAGGGCAAGGAGAAGGTTACGGAGTGGCCAGAAGAGAGGGCCGCAAGGAAGAAGAGGGAGAGAGAACGGGAGCTGAGGGAGCAGGAGAGGCGAACCAAGAGGAGGAATGATCGGCCCCGAAGGACCGTCGTGATTGAAGAACCTCCCCGGCGTGAAGAAGAGGAGGTGGAAGAAGGAGGAGGCGACGAGGAAGAGGAGCCGGAGGAGGGCGCAGACCCAAGGCCACCTTATCCAATGTAGTGTGGCCCGAGCCACCTAAGGTGGTTAAGAAGCGTAAAGGGGGTGAGCGATCCTTCGCCTTGAAGGAGGACAGACTCTTCAAACGCCGCTTCAAGCTGCATTTCAGAATACCTCCGCCGCTGGACGAGAGGTATAAT
Source organism: Isoetes taiwanensis (assembly GCA_021234155.1). Classification (NCBI taxonomy): domain Eukaryota; kingdom Viridiplantae; phylum Streptophyta; class Lycopodiopsida; order Isoetales; family Isoetaceae; genus Isoetes; species Isoetes taiwanensis. Next base: position 219,424 of record JAJEKV010000247.1, on the reverse strand, counting down.
GACTGGTACTGTCGCCAGAATGTGGAGCGCTATGTGGAGGGGGGCCGACCCAAGAAGAACCAACCCAAGCCGCCACCACCACGACCCGAGAAGCCCAAGAAGGTCCACCATGGACCTAACTCCCCGCATGCCCGAGTTTTTCGGGAGATTAAGCACTTTCAACAGTGCACTAATCTCCTGATTAGGAAGGCACCATTCGAGCGGCTCATGCGGGAAGTGATGCAGGAGTTCGTCACCGACTATCGGGTGACGTCCCTGACAACTAGGGTGTTGCAGGTAGCTGCGGAAGCAGAACTCACCCAGTTGTTCGAAGAGGGAAACCTCTGCGCAATCCATGCGAAGAGGGTGACCCTGATGCCCAAGGACTTGCACTTGGCGCGTCGCATCCGCAAGGAACGTCCTTGAGGATGAAGTTTTGTGTAAATTAATGTACTTGCTAAGTTTTTCCCCTATAAATATAAAATTTTGTTGCGAACTGACCTTAAATTTTGTAGGAAAAGTGTTAAGTAGCTCAAAATTTACTTTAGTTTTGACCATTAAAATTGGGATGTTCAAAGAAAACTTAATTAGTTAAAAATTCTAGCTTAACTAGTTGAAAAATTGGAAAAATTGGCGAAACCGGGTCGCGTTGCGCAAAACCCCTCTGCGCTCGCAACGCAGAGCCATTCTGCGCAACGCCACCCGATTTCGGCACTTTGTCATTAATTGATGTCCAAATTGAGTAATATAAGTTGCTAGTTAGGTTAGAAGCATGCTAGAGAATCATGTTAGGATCTTTAAATTCCCCGTAACTCTTCATAAAAGTAGAAATAACCCGAATCGGTCGCTGTCAATAAAACCCATCTCATACCACGACGCAGGGCCATTTTGCGCAACGCCACCCGATTTCGCCCAAATTTGTCCAGATTGACCAATTTTGATCCAACAAACTGTCATGTAGTGTTTCTTGCTTTGCTTTGCTTAGAATTGCACTTCATGGTAGTTCATTTGGACACCCATGGCCATAGATTTGAGGTCTTCTCTCATCAAGAACCCTTGTGCACGGAACCCGAGGCACCCCTAGCTTATAAAAAGGGCCCTCATTTGTCATTTTCTCACCATCAGATCTGCTCTCAGTCCCCTTGGCGATTTTCTAGCTCTTTGCTTACTTCCATCAGCCATTTTTCATAGCTATCTCTGCTCAATGGCGCCATCAAGCTTTGTTAGATGGTACAATGACTCCAATCACATCCGTGAATTCCCTGCTGAGCAAGCCTTTCATGTCTTTGATCATCTCTTTGATCTTCATGCCACCTTAACCAGAACTCCCTACTACACTGACATCATCATCATCAATATGATCAGCCGAGTTCTACCACAGGAAGTTAGCTTGCCACCTAGGGAGGGAAATGGGTTTCCTTAGACTCTCTTACCCAAGCCATAGGTGGGGATCCAGGGCAAGAATAGGTCGTGGGATAGAACTAGAAACATGCCGCACTACATGACCTGTAAGCATCATAGGCATAGGTATCTCTCAAACCAAGCGACCTTAGCTTTGTTCATGCAAGATAGGGCACCAACCAAACTGTGGAGCCGCCAATTCAACCTTTTGATTTGGCACCTCTCGACACTCCCGCAGCACAGATAGGCATCCACGAGATCGAGACGGCGGGCGCATTTTAACACTACGGCTCCACATCGTAAACACCTCGTGGTTGCGATTGAGCGGGATTATGAAGAGGAAGAGGAAGAGAACCCAAGTTGGGAAATGAGGGAGGCAAGAAGGATGGAGAAGCCGCTTTGGCTCAAAGAACGGGAGGTACTAAGGCGAGACTTCGAGCGCCCAATAGGTATCACGGCCCTCACCCCAGCTGATCATCGATGGCGAGGAGTACATATTCGCCAATCGATATCCCTCAACCTTCCTTATTGTCGAAGAGGGCCTCAGGGATGGATGAGCTCCTAGGCCTAATGGCACAAGAGCGGGCAGCTGACTTCATCGACTACTCCTACCAAGAGATCCCAAGGAGGTAGCCGCCGACACTCCTATGCGGGGGAGACTATGTCGGACATCCAGCGCATCAACAACATACAAGGCGATGTTTCAACAAAGAAGCAACCCGACATTCCGTAAGAGGAATTCCGGTAGATCCAAAGCAAAGTTGTACAAGCCGAAGAGGCCCAAGCTCAAGCCGACCGGTCGCGGCCCATGAGCGTCGCGTGAAGCATCTAGCAGCATTAATCTGGAGAACGCAGCAACAATGTGGAGGGACCACGAAGATCTTACTGCAATAGATGTTTTCGGCGAGGCAGCTCGGAGGAGAGGTACAGGAGCCACGGGGCCGAACAGGGGTAAATCACTCAGGTACTATCTTCCGGCCCTTAGCCAGGGACAGATGATAGTCTTCCACAAGGAGTTCAGCCCAAGGGGTGAAGAATCCGTGGTGCTCCTCATAGCACTCACAGGCTTCGGACAACATGCCAAGATAGATTACGGAATGGACCATATTATCCTCTTCAAAAGATCTGTAGCCCTTCATGCCCTCGACTTCGCAAGGGGCCACCTCAGGGATGCGCACTTGTCAGTAGTGGCGGCAACTACACCAGAACTTCCGGCACCACAAATGGCAAGAGCATTGGAGGGAGGATCGGCGGCAAGAATCCTACAGAACATGGGCAAGGGCATAGGATTCAAGAACGTCAAGAACTTCTTCAAGTCTATGAAGCGACATCGTTGATGGAAAACTTGTTTTGTAAATTAATTAAAGTGTATTGTAACTCTCTTTTCAGTATTATTATGTAATTCATGAAATGTATTTCTATATACTAATTAATGTCCTACCATGATCTTAACTTGTAAGTGGAATTTTCACATGATTTCTTTTACACCTGACAACAATTAAATTGTAAGCAAAAATAACTACTGTGTAACTTAATAACAAACATTGATGATTAATCCTTGCAGTAAGGAACACAGGCTCAGGTTCTCAAGGTCAAGGCCGACACCACCAGTGGGTACCCAGAAACCTATTTGGACGTGATCAAGATGACAACAACGACGATATGACGCCGGAAGCAATCAACGCAAGGCTCGTCCAGATGAGGAACCAGATGCATCAACTGATCCACTGGGCCACCCCATTGATGAATGCCCAAGAATATGCACCTGCTCCACCACCACCTCCACCGCTACCTCAGCAAGGCATCGAGGAAGGTCCACAGCAGGAGGGGCAGGACAACCAGGGGAATATCAGAGACAGGAAGAGGAAAAGGAGAAACAGAAGGAGTCCAACACCACCTAGCTCCAGCTCATCGACACTTGAGGGGGGTCATGACAGTTTCTAGCTCGATAGTGAGTCCGACACTCCACGTAAGAGCCGTGGCAAGGAAGGAAGATGATTATCAAAAGAAAGTTGACAAGTGCTATGAGCAATGTGTGGAAGACTAGGAAGTTGGGTCGGTTCTCGGGGAAGGACAGATCGTGCATGGAGGCGTAAGCCCCGCTTTGATTTGAGATGGAAGAGTTTGGCAACTCTTATGGCATGAAGGATAAGGATATAGGGAAAGTTGCTACAAAGAAACTTGATAGGGGCAGCTAGAATCGGTGGAAGGGCTATGCAAAGTCCAACAAGCTCAAAAGGAACGATTCTTGCATTCAAGACCTTCAAAGAAGGCCTTTCGCAGACATTATGTGCCTAGGTCACATACTAGCGTGCAAATCCAAAGAGTTCTACGATTGAACCGGGTACATTGTCAAGAGCAAAGTATACAGAGGAATTTATGCGACTTAGACTCCACGCCCAGAGGCCTGAAAGGCAAGCCGTTGAAACTTACATTGAGGGATTGAACAAAGAATATCAAAAGGCTAGTCCGAAAGCAATCAACCCTAAGTCGATGGCGTAAGCGAGGATAAAGCCATAACTTTGAAGAAGCTCCAAAGAACGCCAGGTGAGAGGCAATCGGCCTTCAAAGGAAAGTCAACGGACAGTACCAAGGGCAGCAAAGAATAGCGGTCAAAGAACTACGCCATCAGGAGGCCAGCAGCATGGAAGAGCTCAGGGTAAGAACTTTGGGGACCGTAAGCCGCAGAATGCATCAGGGGGCAGCATGTTAAAGCGTATTCTAGACAGCCTGACGAAAGAGAAGAGACAGGAATGTATTGAGAAGAAGCTTTGTTTCAGGTGCTTCCAGCCAGGGCACCGAACCCATGATTGCCCATTCGTCATGCAGGCAGCCTTGGCAGAGCTTATGGATTGGGATTCACCAACAGAAGCAGATGAAGACGACGACCAGCATGAGGCCCAGAACTTCATAGATGGTGAGTGCCATATCCAGGTAAACATTGAGTCAGATGACATTGAAAGTCAATCAACAGTCATTGCGGCTGAGGGGATCATAGATAGCAGTCCATATCTAGTATTGATAGATACAGGTAGCTCTCATAACTTTGCCTCTCCTAGGCTGGCTGCCCTAATGAAGAACAAGGTATTGAAGTCTAAGCCAAGGCCAGTTGCTATGGCAAACGGCGCCATTCGGCACACTAAGGGGAGGAGGATCACATTCGACATAGACCTTAGTGGAAGTAAGTGGCCGATGGGGGCAGAGGTTATGGAGATTGGAAGGTATGACCTTATAGTAGGAATGGAGTTCCTAAAGCCAGCGAAAGCCATGATCGATCGCGACCTCAATGAAGTCGCCATGACAAAGACCGGACGGCACCAAATTCACAAAGTGAGAGGTAAGAAGACGCCTTCTTCTATGCAAAGTATTTCTTTGAAGCAACTAAGGAAAAGTATAGAAAGAAATAAGGTGGATTACATTTTGAGATTGGAAGCAATTGAGCCCAATAAGGTGGATGGGAACGACCAAAAGGGAAGCAGCTTTGCCCAAGCCAAGAGCAAGGCTTATTTCGAATTCAAGGATGTATTTCCCGGATGAAATCGCAACTACCACCTTATCGGGTGTGGAGTGTGAGATCACACTAGCACCGTGATGCTAAGCCTACCAAAGAAGGCACCATACGGGATGAGCACATCGAATTGATTGAGCTCAAGAAGCAACTCCGTGAATTGCTTGAGCTTGGTTTTATTAGAGCAAGTGTGTCTCCTTTTGAGCACCCATACTCTTCGTGAAGAAGAAAGATGGCGCTTTAAGAATGTGATAGACTATCGCCACTCAACAAGCGCATTTATAAAGAATAAGTATGCATTGCCAAGGGCGATGATTTAATGGACCAGCTCCAAGGAGCAAAGGTATTCTCTAAGATTGATTTGAGGTCAGGGTACCACCAAATAAGAATAAAAGAAGAGGATATCCATAAGACCGCCTTCAGAACGCGGTATGGTCACTTTGAGTTTACAGTAATGCCCTTTGGATTGTCGAATGCTCCAGCAACTTTTATGCGCCTCATGAACGACATCTTCAGGGATTTTCTAGATGAGTTTGTCATTGTCTTCTTCGACGACATTCTAGTCTACAGCAAGTCCATCGAAGATCATAGTCAGCATTTGAGAAGGGTGTTAGAAAAGTTGAGGCGGCATCGTTTGTATGGAAAGCTCTCCAAATGCCACTTTTCTACTGAAAGAGTGGAGTACTTGGGCCATGTCATATCGGCGGAAGGGATATCCACCGACCCCGCAAAGATTGAAGCAGTAATGGATTGGCCAGCTCCAAAGAATGTAGCGGAAGTAAGAAGCTTTCTAGGTCTGGCAGGCTATTACAGAAAGTTCGTGAAGGACTTCGCTAAGTGGGCGTCCCCTTTGACGGACCTCACTAAGAGTGTTAAGGTGAAAGATTGGAGAACACATTGGCTAGAAAATGTCCAAGCTTCATTCGAAAAGCTTAAGGAGGCCTTAACAACAGCACCAGTGTTAGTTCTGCCAGATCCAGACAAGGACAAGATAGTAGCAACAGATGCAAGTAAGATAGTGATAGGTGGAGTCCTTATGCAAGAAGGAAGAGTAATAGCTTATGATTCCAAGAAGTTGAACGACACCGAGCAGCGCTATCCAACCCATGATCAGGAACTTCTAGCTCAAGGGGGATTCACTGTAAGTGCCATACAATGTGCCTGAGTGACTTGTAGGGGGGTTTTTTCGACCCATTTCCATACGTATACGTAAGAGGTAGGGGGGTTTTTTGCCACTACTTGGGGTAAGCTTTGTACGGAAGGGGTCGAATTTTCCTTTCAAGAAATCGTATACGGGGGTGTTTTTGATCACCCTATGCACGCACATGGCATACCCCCCTCACTATAAGTGAACCCCCCGGGTTCTAGCTATTGTCAGGGCTCTTCGTATTTGGAGGCATTATTTGCTTGGGAGAAAGTTTCAGTTAGATACTGATCACCAGAGCCTCCAATACATCTTTACCCAACCACTCCTGAATCTAAGACAAAGGAGGTGGATGGAATTCCTAGAAGAGTATGACTTTGAGATTGCTTATAAGCCAGGCAAGTTGAATGTCGTCGCCGATGCTCTTTCTAGAAGACCTCTTGAGACGAGAACTCATTGTAATGCTATATCAACTCTTTCGAGTGGATATGGCAAGAAAATTGAGGAGACATTGCCATCTGATGGTGATTTCAAGGAGGTATGGGAAAGCCTTTCTAGAGAGGCTAGAACAGATAAGGAACGGGAGGCCTTCAAGCATTATAAGAAGGAAGGCAACCTGTTGTATCATAAGCATAAGTTGTGTGTGCCCGAATCATCAGGGGTAAGGAAGCTAATTCTTCATGACACACACAACAGTCCAATAGCAGGGCATGCAGGGTTTATGAAGACCTACTTCAAGATTCGAAGTAGCTACTTCGGGCCGGAATGAAGAAGCGTATAGCAAGATATATTCGCGAAAGTGCCGCTTGTGTCAAGAAACCAAAGCGGAGCAGCTTAGAATTCCAGGAGCCTTGGAACCTCTAGCAGTGCCGAATGCGAAGTGGGAAGTGGTAAGTATGGATTTTATCACAGGACTTCCCAATACTCTTCGAGGCAAGGATGCATTGATGGTCGTAGTAGACAAATTATCTAAGATGGCACATTTTGTGCCTTGTAGAACTACCGACCGCGGCATTAGATAACGCCAAGCTATTTGTAAAGGAGATTTTTAGGCTCCATGGCATGCCTCGGGAGATAATATCTGACGTAGATTCCAAGTTTATGAGTGCTTTTGGCGGGACCTCTTCAAAGACCATTCGGCGAAGCTCTCCATGAGCACGGCATATCATCCCCAAACGGATGGTCGGGCGAGAGGACTTAATCGAATCATTGAAGATATGCTTAGAAGCTTTGTGTGGAATAAGCAGTCCAAGTGGGATGAGTATATCCACTTGGTGGAATTCCGCCACAACAACCAAGCAAACAGAGTCATCTCGGATGTCTCCTTTCATGGTAAATTACGGGTACCAAGCAGCTTAACCCCTGACACTTGGCACAATCCCGTCAAAGGTTGAAGTGTCCCACAGATGCTAGGAGATATGCAAAGAATTGGTGGAAGAAGTGAGGGGTTACCTCCTAGCAACAAGAAGAAGCCGGCAGAAGAGTGTAGCCGCATGCAAACGTGACCGTAAGAGAATTCAAGGTAGGCGATAGCGTGTGGTTAAAGATCAAGGTCAAGCAAGCTAAGCTTCGGATTGGGAGTTGCAAGAAGCTTGCCCCTCGATGGGCTGGTCCGTTCAAGATTTTGGAGAGAGTGGGCTCCCAAGCCTACAAGTTGGATCTTCCGGCCCATCTCAAAGTTCACAAGGTTTTCCACGTAAGTTTATTGAAAAGGCACAACCCTAACCCTGATGAGGTTTTGGATACTCCAACGTTGTTGGAAATGACTGAGGAGCAGGTTGAAATTGTGCCTGAGTTACTTCTTGATAAGTCATTCAAGAAGACTAGGAGGTCTCGCCTTCCTCCAAGATTTGGTCAAGTGGAAGCACTTGCCCGTGGAAGACGCAACTTGGGTATTGAAGCAAGATTTGGAGAAGCAATACCCAGAGTTTATGAAGGAGTTTGATGGGCGAGTCGTCTCCGACTTGGTCGAATTCCGACTTCGCCGGGAGGTTAGCTTAGTATGCTTCTTAGTTAGTTTCTAGCTCTCAAGCGGGATGTATTCTAGTTAGTGGAATACATATGCCAGAATCTTGGAACATGTGGCCGATGATGGGATAAGCCTTTAAGGCGTTCCCTAGGCAACATGCACCAAGAGGTGCGCGTGACCACTAGGGTCATGCGAGAGAGAGAAGGAAAGGCATGGTGCGCGATCATGGGACATCGGTCGGATGCTCCCTATGCCACGATGTGGGGGTCGCACACCTGGCCATAGGGGGGTCATGGTGAAGGTCAAAATGATCATGCGCGATGATGGGATCGTGAGACGTTCCCTAGCTTAAAACCCTTGGGGCATGATGCACTAGGGGTACTCGGCACCGGGTAACCGAGTACAAGGTAGCACTTGATCATGGGCGATGATGGGATCATCTTAAATGGTCCTTAAGCTCAAATCCGGAAGGGCCATGATCGAGTGCAAGGTATGGTAAGGGGGGTGGTCCCCTAAAACCACAAACTTATTAATAAAACTAACGTAATGTGCTCCATGTGCAGGCAAGTGAGAAGGAGCTTCGAGGTGGAGCGCATTATGAGAAGAGGGGGGAACCATAATTTAGATTATGAACCCTAATAACTTTTATAATAATGTTTTGAATTATTGTAAGAAGTAACCTTGCTAAGGCTATATAATTTTGTATAAGTACAAATATAGCCTAAATTTTTGACATTTAACTTTAATAGGAAGTTGATCGTTTAAATTAAACTTAAGTGTATGATCTTATGTTGCTTTGCAGGATAGAGGGGCTCGTCACCTTAGCGCAATGCTGAGGACAACATTGTCCTAAGGGGGGGAGAATGTGACGTTCCAAGGGAATATACGCCACGAATACGTATATTCCTGGACCCGTCACCATACAAGCCTACCTAGGTAGCCTTGTATGCCTTGGATAAGTGGCAAGGGGTGCACATCTAAGTTAATTGTTTAACTTAGATAACCTTAGGATAAGGCCCATTTCCACATGGCCTTATCCTATTGAGCAACCGCCACACGGCCTCATCTTAGTGGTGCCACGTGGCATCCCACGTGGACCCACACCTATATTGGCTCTAACCCTAACCCTAGACCCTTTTCCCTGACCTAGCACCTGATCTCTCATCCACGTGCCCGAAACCCCGTTTCGAGCACCGTTCGTCATAGTCTAGCCTGGAGCAGCAGCCCCTGGAAGGTGTGTATGATCGTAGAGGGAGCAAGCCTTCGACTCACGTAAAGGAGCATGGAGACGCCAGGGATGGGAGGAAGCGCTTCTGGAGGAGGTAGGTTGAGTAGAGTTCATGTTTGTTCATCTGGAAGTTAGCACTCCAGATGGGTTAGTAGTTCGTATCTAGAGTAGAGCCACCCTAGATCCTTTGTTGAACATCTCGAACCCTAATCAAGGAACCCTAACTGTTAGTTAGCTATGTATGATTAGGTTAAGATGTTCATATGATATTGATATTGATCATGATGTGATGTATGTGATATTGGTTGATCATGTTGCTCCTCTTGTATTGGGACGGGGGGTAGAGACCTAGGGCCATATGTAGTATGCTCCTAGTGTAGATCCCTTAGTTCCTATTATATGCGGCCTGTGCATAGGAACCCACCGGGCTATGGAAGCTATGATGTGACTCAGCACTACACAACGGGGCTAGAGGCAAGATGGAGGGGGGTCCCCGCCGAAAGGGGGGGCTTCGAGGGATCCCATAGTGGACTAGGCTTATGGTCGGTCACTTCGTGTGGGCCGAGCATGGGTCCGACACCTCCTGGGGCAATGGTGTTGCCCTGCCTCTCAAGGGCTGCAAGTGTCAGCTTGGCTCTTGTTTTGGGGGTTCGGGTGGCACGAAGTCGTGTGTCGCCACGATTCTCTAGCCGCCCGCGGAGCCTCTAGACCCCGTGAAGGGGAGATGCAACCCTTCCTACCTCGTCGGACCAGGGGAGATGCAACTGAGTAGTCCCGATGGGTGATGCCACGGGATTGCGATCCGGAAGGTTAGAGTCATGCCACAAATTGATCTAGCCCATCCGCAAAGTATGCAATGAGGGGCGGATGGAGTGGTCAACCCTAGCCATTGTCTTATGCCAGCCCGCCATTGTTATGACTCGATCGCTTCTATCTTGAGGCCTATCCAAATACGACTACCCTATGTGTCGAGCCACGGGTAGGAGCTCTCGTGTTTTATGGCATATGATTATGTTCCTTGCATCTATGGATGTGCAGTTGAGCTACCCTCGAGGTAGCATATTGTATTGTATTGCTAGTTCTGACGTGTTTATGCTTCCGCTGTGATAGGAGCCCATAGGGGAAAGGGCGCGCAAGACACCTTCGTGTCCCCTTCCCGCACTACGGAGGTTCCAGAGTGCGGGGTAGACGGAGGGCCTGTGCGGTTGTTGAGCCGGACGGGGGATTTCCTGTCGAGTGTACGGCCGGGAGCCGTATGTCTAGCAGGGAGCGTCACACTGCCTTAGATTGACTTCGTGTTCAATGCTATCTACTCCCTTTATCTGATGTTTAAATGACTCTTGTGATGTTTGTGTGTTACTCCAAATTGAGATGATCATCATAGAGCTGCATGCAGTTTTCAACAACTAATAGATGTGCTAGAGAAAATGAGAAACTAGAACATTTGATGTTTATTTTCTCTTTATGCTTAAGTCTAGATAAACAATTCAAACAACACACTTGAATTTGTTATCTAGTTGAGTGAGCAATAATTGAATAAATTAACTAGCAACTCAGGATTTCCTGTCTATGAAGACTTTTCCATGTCCTAGAATCTTGAATTATTACTTCCATACCAGATAGGGCAAAAGAATATCAACACCTAGATTTACTAACTCATTCTAACCAAGAAGGTTATATGGCCTTGTATAACGAGAAATGCACCCATACATTTATATTCTGATGTATAAAATTAGTGTCAATTGCACCCATACATTTATATTCTGAAACAGAACATTAACTAGGCATAACTCCTCGGACCTGGTTTCTTCGATATAATCCAAGCTGATTTGAGCCTTAAATGTCTTTCTTGTGTCGTCAAATGGTCGAAGGCTTTTCTATTGGTGCCATTTTCTATAGTTGAAGAAAGTCTTTGATTCTTGAACTAAGAACTTCTTGAGTTCAAACAAGTTTTCCCTTTATTCACTCAATAAATCAGCAGGCAGCTAAGACTGTAGCAGAATATTTAATTGGCCCTGAGAACTCAAGCCCAACATCAGATCCGATCAATGTAACCTGATCTTCCCGATAAACAGAATGTTTCTCTCCTGACGGGATATGAACTGTCTTAGGCTCAGCTTCTTCTTTCAAAAACTTGTTAACAATATATATATTAGCCAAAGTTCCTCTTGCCATAATTTCATCATTTCCTCGTCGACTGCCATATGAGTTAACATCCTTCGGCTGTACACCTTTCTCCATGAGATACTTCGCTGCTGGACTTTCTTTATGGATACTACCAGCAGGAGAAATATGATCTGTGGTGATACTGTCACCGAAGTTCAGAAGTAGATGGGCATCTTTAACACCATGGATGCCAGGAGGTTTCTTCGTCATTGTTTTGAAAAACAGAGGCTCATGAACATAGGTGGACGATGGATTCCAAGCATAAAGATCACCACCTAGAGCTGGCAATTCATTCCACATTTTATTTCCCTTGGTAATAGCTGCATAAGTAGATTTGAACATCTCAGGAAGAACAGAAGACTCCACCACCTATAACAAAGCAAGAGTTCAAGCCTAAGATCAGCAAAAAAATGCCACCGCAAACAGATAACCATGTTAATAAACTCTAAATGACTTAGTTCCAGAAAAATAAGTAATATTAGTTAAAGGAAACAAAAAAAAGCAGGCAGTTGCCATTCTTTGTTACGTACCTTAGCAACTTCTTCTGAAGTGGGCCAAATCTCCCTTAAAAATACTGGCTTGCCATCCCTGCTGGTGCCTATAGGCTCATTTTCAAAGTCAATGTTCACCTGTCATATCATACAAAGTCAAATCAATACGCATATACACAACTGTTCCTGATCTTGAAATTTGAGGCAAGAATGTGACACAAAAAACTATATTACATATAGAAAAAAAGATAGAGCTCTAGAAAAGATCTAATCTTGGTAGTAACAGGTTCAGAATAATATAATCAGTTTCAACAGTTCATAATTATGCAATGCACTATCTTTTTCATCTCTGAACAGAAAGTTTTTTTCAATACTGTAGCAATGCGCAGATGAATTCATCACATCTTCAGGTTCCTCAGCCACAGTGGAAAAGTGTTTGGACATGGGTATGGGATAAGTTGCTTTATCCCAAAGTGGCAGTTTTGTGGTAGCAAGTGATCCATAGATGCATCAGGGTCAACATGCTGGTCCATAAAATTGATAATTAGATTTTAGAGCACAACGAGTATGATGGTGAATCGGGGGTGGGGTCTTGCCTAGCGCGTCTACATGACTCCTATAGTGTGCTAGGCTTATAGCCGGTCACTGTGTGTGGGCCGGGTATGGGTCTGACACTCCCTGGGCGCCCGGCCGTATAAAACGTGTATTCTGCCGTATTGCAACCACGTATATAGAATATTCTATGGCATATTATACTTAGAACAAATCGAGGCCTTCTATACGTCACTCCACCCTCCAACAAGAGGGTTGCCCCCTACGGGCAACCCAAAAAGAAAGTGGCCAATTGCCCATTATCTGAACATATATAAATCAATTTGTTATTATTCTTTTTCCCTTTTTTTTCTGTGGTTCTACGTCGCAATCTAGTTGCGGCTTTTTTCACAAGATATGGCTATCCCCTGAAATCTTGCACCTTCATAGCCATGGAAGTAGATGACGCCACTTGAGGATGAAGTTTTCTTCGAGCTTAAGATATTTGTTAGTTTCTTCAAGCTCCAGTTATTTCTAGCGGTCTCGCTAAATTCTAGCATCGGCTAGACCATAGAATCTTGCATTCAGGTATCTTTAAGAACGGAGAGCTCTTGCAGCAGCTCCTATTCTTAAATCGCGCAGCGATAACCTCTTTCACTTAACTCTCTCATTCATTGCAAATAGCCCCTATAACTGTAGATGTTGATCTTTGCAGTAATATCTTCAGTGTTCTATCGCCAGGTTCTCTATTTGCTGAATAGTATCTTTCTAGCAAGGCCAATTTGCATGAAATATTCATTGTCAGCATTGCTTCTGATATATGCCACGTCCGCCTCCGCCTTCTTCATTTATGGTCAAGGACGTTGAATTTCAATTACAGGGATATGTCTGTAAACGTTCTTTCATGGTTTCTGACCTTGGAGGTATGGATATTATTCTAGGCATGCCATGGCATAAGGCTATCAATCCTCTTATAGATTGGCAGGCGGGAATTGTTATGTTATCCTTGAAAGGGGGTAAAAAGACCTTCAAGTTTGTGAAGGATGATATTGTTTCCCCAATTCCAACAGTTTCTGTTGTCCAGTTTAAACGTTTGGCAACGAAAAGTCATTTTGTGTATTTGGTGGTTTTGCATCCTAAGTCTGATGTATCCCTATTAAATGAGCGTCAAACTAACTTTTTGCATTATTATGATGATGTCTTTTCAAATGAAATTCCACAACTTTGCCACCCCAACGTGTGGAGGACCACAGGATTGATCTTCTTCCTGGGAAAGAACCTCCTAATCAAGCTCCTTATCGGAGAATGCATGGCCAGCAACTTGAGATTAGGCGCCAGCTTGATGAGTTACTTCAAGCTGGATTGATCCGCCATAGTTCTTCACCTTTTGGTGCTCTTGTCTTGTTGGTTAAGAAAAGAGATAATTCCTGGCGCATGTGTATAGATTATCGCGCTTTGAATAAGATAACCATTAAGAATCGGTTTCCTATACCAAGGGCGGATGATTTGTTTGAACAACTCCAAGGTGCCACTGTTTTTAGCCGTCTTGATCTTAAGTCAGGGTATTGGCAACTTAAGGTTGCGCCTGAAGATGTTCATAAGACTGTGTTTCAGACAACCTTTGGATATTATGAGTTTTTGGTCATGCCATTTGGACTTACAAATGCGCCAGCTTCTTTTGCGAGGCTAATGGGGCGAATATTTGAAGATGTGCATGGCGCTTATGTTGTCATTTTCTTTGATGACATATTGGTTTTTAGTAGGTCCGAGGAAGATCATTACTTGCATTTGCGGGAGGTTTTTCGTCGGTTAAGGGAGGAGTCTATTACTCTTAATCCTAAGAAAAGTATCTTTTTCCAATCGAAAATTGAATATTTGGGTTATATGGTTTGCGTTGAGGGTCTTAAAGTTGATCCCAGTAAGGTACAAGCAATTGTGAATTGGCCAGTACCTACTTCAGTTGCTGCATTGCGTTCCTTTCTGGGTTTATGCAGTTATTATAGAAAGTTTGTACAGAATTTTGCTCGTTTAACTTCAGATTTATATTTGTTGCTACGAAAAGATGTTCCTTTCCAATGGAATCATAATCATCAGTTTGCTTTCCAGGTTTTAAAGGATGCCATGGTTAATCCTCCTGTTCTGCGTTTGCCAAAGTTTGGTCTACCTTTCTTGTTATGTGTTGATGCAAGTGGTATGGCTTTGGGTGCAGTTTTGATGCAGGATGGTCATCCTATTGCTTATGAAAGTCGGAAGTTTTCTGACACGAAAAGTAGATATAGTGTTTATGATAAGGACTTTCTGGCTGTCATTCATGCTTTGAAAGTGTGGCGACACTATCTTTTAGGGTCGACGGTTCATATTTTGATTGACCACCAAAGCATTAGGCACATTGTTTCACAGAAAACACTATCGGGAAGGCAGTTGAAATGGGTTGCTTTTATGCAGCAATATGATTTCTCAATGGATTATCGTCCTGGTAAAGAGAATGTTGTGGTTGATGCTTTAAGTAGGCATTATGCAGTTTGTTCTCTTTCTATAGCACAATCCAAACATTTGGAGGAAATGAAGCCATTATATGCCACTGACCATGATTATAAGGATATTTGATTGTTGGCTCAAAGTGGCAATGCATATGGATATAAGATCGTTAATGGGTTCTTATATAAAGGTCCAAAGCTATGCATTGTTCGGGACTTTTGGTCACTTATTCTTAGAGAAGTCCATGATGCACCTGACTTTATTTGGCCTGAATTGCGGAGAGATATTTTGGTTCATATTCGTCATTGTGTTACTTGTCAACAGATAAAGAAAGCGAACAAGAAACCTCATGGTGTTCCTTTATCCTTGCCTATTCTGGAGGCAAAGTAGGAGCAGATCACTATGGATTTTATTGTTGGTCTTCCTGCAACTTCTTGCAAGAACACTGTCATTTGGACAATTGTTGATTGTTTAACTAAACACGCCCATTTTATTCCTTGTTCAGATAAGTTGACGGCTTATAGTGCGGCTACGCTCTTTATCAAAGAGATATTTAGGCTACACGGGTTGCCAAAGATTATTGTATCTGATCGTGATACAAAGTTTACCAGTAAATTCTGGAAGGCATTGTTTATGCAATTGGGAACAGAGTTAAGTTTCTCCACTGCTTTTCACCCAGAACTGATGGACAATCCGAGGTGGTAAATAAAGTTATTTGTTCAATCTTAAGGGGGTTTGTCAATGAACAACAAGGTCATTGGGAAGAGTATTTGCCTACTGCTGAATTTGTGTATAATAATACCTATCAGTCTACCATAAAAATGACCCCTTTTCAGGCGGTCTATGGTCAGCCTGTATGGGAGCCACTCTTTCGAGTGTGTGAGGATGTTCCAGCTGCTGATGATTTGGTTATTGAGGATGTTCCAACTGCTGCTGACAATATTTGGTAAAGTTTGCTCACAAACCTTTGGAGGACGCTTCATGGGTACGTGGCAATGTTTTAGAAGCTTATCCGGATATTCTTAGGGAATATAAAGATCGGAAAGCAAAGGAAGCCGAGAGACAAGAAGAAGTCCAAGGACAGGCTTCTACTAGTCGGCCTAAGCGAGGGCCAAGGAAGGACTATGCTCGGATGGCTAAAGGTATTTAAACACCCTTTGGACTGCTACAATGTCAAGAGGGAGGGAATGACGTGGCAAAAGGCTTTAGGCCTTTTTGGGCCATGTGGGCCTTTGGGACCTTTGGGCTTTTGTCCAAAGGAGGCTTTGGTCCAAAGAGGGACCAAAGGGGCGTGCATGCTATATAGTTGCTCGGGGGAGAGCTCTGGAGTAGCTGTGTCTTGGCTGAGGGCTCGTGGTTGGGTGGTGAGATAGCGTGCCACGTCAAGAGTCCATTTTAGCTTCAAGAACCATCCTTAAGCTTAGGGATAGAATGAATGCAAGAATTGTCTGTTCAGGATCCGTGCTCTGTCAAAAGATAGAATAACAAGATCAGTAGGAGACTTAGAGGGCAAAATCCACAGAGGAGCTTCCAGACAGTTTCTAGAGTCGTAAAGCAAGATTTAGAGAAAAAGGGTACAAATCTTCGCAATTGACCCACCAAGTTCATGCCATTGGAAAAAATAAATATGGAGGTGAAAAAAAAAAGAGATGATATGCACGAAATTGCTTCCAGGACTAATATCTGTCTTATCTGCTTTAAAATTCGAGCTTTGCATATGATATCAAAGGCGATTATTCATAGAACAAGGTAGTCAACAGGAGGTTCTTCAAGAATGAAGTTGTAAGATTAGTGTCAAGATTGGTCAGTTTATTTTGCTTTCTATTTCCACAACCACATCCATAGCCATAGCCATAGCCATAGCCATAGCCATAGCCATAGCCATAGCCATAGCCATAGCCATAGCCATAGCCATAGCCATAGCCATAGCCATAGCCATAGCCATAGCCATAGCCACAACCATACCCACGAGCCATAGCCACGCCCACGACCATAGCCATAGCCATAGCCATAATGCTATTAGAGCTTCTTGCATGCCCGAGTGAGCTTAGCATTCAAATATCAGTGACAAATAGCATAGCCCTTGCTCAAAACCCCATTCTTCAGTGCTGAAAAAGAAAAATAGGGATGCTTTAGATAATATAAGTATGATAAAGAAGGACAACACTAACAAGGACATAAATGTTAACAAAAAATTATTGCTATAGTTTCAGTTCACCAGTTCCCATAAACCACAAGGAACAATTTTCGTGATATTTTGACTGAGGCTCCAGTGATATGTTGGCTGAGGCTCCAAATTCTTTGAGTAGGTTTCCATGAGTATAATCTTGTCTTTGACTTCCAAGTCAAGGCGATGTTTTTCCAGTTCCCATGTAGCTTCAGACCTGACCTTGCTGCCTGCGTCGCCAGAAACTGCCCTGGCCTTCCAGAAGGGAAAAGGACCTTCTGGCCTCCCGAACCAGCCTGCTGCCTGTAATTCCTCTTCCTCAGACATGCAAATTCTGTTTGAACTAACAAAATTCCAGTACTAGCAATGCATTGCAAGATTGTCATGTTAATGTTAATAGTGTGTCCAACTACATAGGGTTGGAACCAAAAGAAATGTTCACGCAATAAATTTCACCTATGATGTGATCCAGGTATATACTTCGAAAATGGTTGTTACAGGTACTCCGAACCATTCAGTTTTCTTCACCATAGATCCGAGGGCTCATTGTACGCCACGTACAAACATGACGACCCTACAGCAAAAGCATAACCTAGCTTGTGCGGGCTCTCGATGATTAGCCCTGGCGGCCCCTTGCTCGTCGGAAGAACTCGTTAAAACCCGGTATTACTCGTAATTCATTCATTCATTCATTTCTTTTTCTTTGTTTCCTTTGTGGATATCATTCTTTTCTTCTCTTCCCTTTTTGTTACTTCATTGTTTTATTTTCTTTACCAGGTTTGAAGCCTATCTTGATCTTTTCTGCAGTTGGGTATCTTGTTTGCAGCTTAGTTTTTTATAAATCTGGTCTGTCTCGTATTCTCTTTTCCTGAACATGGAGGATAATAATGAAAGCAAGGGAAGCCGGGCTCACGACTGGGAGTTGTTGTCTATGTCCATGTCTACTTTGGATCCCAAGCCGGCACCTGGAGATTCAGCTAGTGAGTCCCAGCACACAGAGCCTTTTAATGCAGAAAGTATTCGGGATTCTAAGTATTTTGCATGCCCAACTCCGTTTGAGAATCCTGGTGCAGAATCATCTGCTCAAGAAGAACTTAAGGTACGATTCAGCCATAGTTAAATGGTTGCAAGTTTCACATATGTGATGTGCGAGTTGGTTGTGCTTTATATGCAGGCTAAAGAAGAGGTAGCTAAAAAGATACCAACAGAACAATTGGGCCCTGTAGGATGTTTAGGTGAAGCAGCCCCTAGCAGTTCTGATGATCGGGCAGAAATGGAGGAGGAGTCTGCCAAGAAACTCTCTAGTCATGTTGCTACTCCCAAATTGCATGATGCTGATGATAAGTCCCCATTGAAGGATTCTGCTATAGCAAGTTGTAGGACCTGGTGGAAGCGCCAATCGTCAATGCTAATCTCACATATGAAGGAGGCCAATGCTATATTGTCCATTGCGGTGGCTGCTGCTGTGGTCGGGCTTGTCATTCTTGGTCACAGATGGCATCAAGAGCGTTGTCAAAATCGGCAACTGCATGAGGTTTGCAAATTCTTTTTTGTGCCTCTTGTGCTATTAATTTTTGTTTTCGTAGGAAGTTGCATCAATGGGTAGTTTATTTCTTAGCATTAAGCGAAATATCTATGTATCTAATCAATCACATTCTCCAATTGAGCAGAAAAGTTTGGAATATTCTTATAAGCAGAAAGTATTGGACTATTGAGTGCAATTACTATGTCTAAGCCTATGTCAATGACTATTCTGTCATGACCATAGTAATTCCTTTAATCCTCTGCCATGTTTTAGTATATAAACTTAAACTATGGAGGTTTTTATAGGTCATTCTTGATGTTTCTGAGTTCATTGTACACAACCAAATATGAAGTAAAGGCTTATGGGAGCTATATTCTTAGTTGTGGTGATCGGATGGTTTCTGCTGACTGTCATCAATTTTTCATAATGTTTTTCAATTTCAGAAGCCTTTTGATTATATATCAGTTTTATTTTACTTTCATGACCCTGTGCTCTTTTGCAGAGAGTTCATGAACTGACAAACAAGCTTTCAAGATCTGCCCGACATCGTATTTCAGTTCGCCGAAGCTGAACCAGTTCCTAGACTCATGTCTGGCGCTTTTGTGAATGCAACTCTTTCCATCAATTCCAGGTTGCTTTCATTGTCATCATGCCAATTTATGATAACACTATCACTTCACAATAGCCTGCGTCTTTTAAGCAGCAAGTGCCTTGAGCTGTCATACAGTGAGTATGAAGGTTATTATGTGTTTCATACAATCTGGACATCAGTATCTGTATATAAATGGAATGGAGGTCATGTGACATGTCTTTGTGATTGTGAACAATGCATGCACGGAGCCTTCCAATGAGCCTTCTGGTGAAAGCACGATCAATAGATAAAAGATTGTTGTTCCCTAATCTGTGCTCCATAGTTTGATGAATTGGTGTGTTAACTATGCGTACTTCTTTGCATCATATTCTACAATGTCTATAGAAAACAGTGCAGTTCTAAATTTGACCATATAGCTATAATAGAGCGCAGTTCAAATCTCTTAACCAAAGAAAATGGTACGAAATATCTAAAAATGCTCTTTTTCTTCTGTAGTAAGTATTTGTCTTAGGTTCGGATAACAGTTCTGAGAAAATTCCAAGCAATTTAAACTGGTTCACTTGCTTCGGATGTATGTGACTTTATCCACATTATCTTAACTATTGAAAAAAAAAACTTACACCCTGATTGCAAAAGTGTCTTGTCATTTTTTACAATCTCTGCCAAGGTGCCAAAAGCTATAGAAAAGAAAATTCGACATCGTGATAATCTTTCACACCAATACCTTGGGTTGGGAGTATTGATAAGAAACTTCTGACGCTATGGACACGCTAATGGAAATAATGGACACGCTAATGGAAGTATTTTGTCCTCTAGTGTTCAAGAACGCTTATCTCCGAGTCCTAAGCATTTTAACTTAAGGTTCAGTTTGTTGAGGTGTTTTCCTTAAGTTTTAATGTTGGGATCAGATCTCAGCCATTGGTTGCAGTGGTGTTACGCACCAGTAACACATTAAAAAGTGCATAACACCCTCGTTCCAGGGTGTTATCCCTCTCATATCTTCTTGGATAAGCGTAACTTTATAGCCATTTTCGACATTCACATTGTGGGCAATCCTGTTTGACATGCTAAACTGATCAGTCAGAGTCATTGACTGTAGCTTTTAAATCATAGATATTACTTGTGAGGCCAGAACCGATTGGACATGACTATAAGAATATACTTCCATTCATTTGGGAACACTTTTATTTGTCTTTTAAGGGCATGGTCCCTACATTCTTAGCTGCGTACACTTGGAAATGACGAAGCAGTCATGTGACAATTACTTCCAAATCTGTCTTCTTGTGTTTCTTTATTCAAATCAATTGGCCCGCCAAACACTGACCAACCATCACGTTTATTGCTACATGTGAGGTTGCACCATTCTTAAATTTACCTTGTTTTACTACTGCAAGCAAGGCCAGCTCAAAAAATAATTTTACAAACGTAGGTGAAGAAGAAGAAGAAGTATCAACAAGAAGCTTCAGCCTTAGGTGCAGGGGCTGGATCTGCGGCGTAGGATTTCACGGTCTCTACTTCTTCTTCTAGCTTCTGAGATGCCTCATTCACGTATGTGCTGATCTGAGTAGCAGTTTCTGTTATGGAAGTGTAGTAGCCTTGCGAAGCCGGCGCGGCCCCGGAGCCTTGATCAGATTTGCCACAGAGAGTTGCACACCATGTCACAATTTTGCCAAAGAACCCCTGTGCATCCTGCACATACAAACCCCTCAAACATTGGTACCAACTTCAACATTTTATTTATTTACATGTGACATATACTGATTATGTAACATATTTTTCATACTGAATTTAATGAACATACTGACTGTAACATGTCTACATGCTTGATAAGTTAGAACTCAAATTAGATCATGAATTCATAAGTTAAACTCACATTAGAGTATGTTGAAGTCAGATCAATAGCTCTGGTCTGCAAGCTGCTCACACCCTCAGAAGCCTTGCCTGTATATCCCTTCGCCTTTTCGGCTAAATTGGCACTTACTTCCTTGGCCTTGATCTTGGCCACATCCACACCTGTATGTGCTGCATCATATGCTGTGGCAGTAAGTTTCTTCACTGATGCTGCTACTTCCTTGGCTGCAGCTTTGATCTGCTCCGATTGGCTCGGAGCCGCGGAGTCGTAGGAAGGCGGCGGCGGAGGATCTGAAGCTGGAGCTGCACAAGCCTCCTCTGCCATCTCTTGTGTAGGAATTGCTCCTCTTTGGAGCTTTGCTTCTAACTTATGTATGTAATATGTCTGATTTTGAAAACGTGTTGCCAGCTCAGTCTTGACCCCCTCTTTTTACTTCTCAACTATGCCATCTCAGCTCCCCACTATTTTATTTGCCTACTTGCACATTACCCACATGTCCACAATATTCATTGTGTATTTATTTTTCTTCCTGGCCCTTTCTTTTCATCCTTCACGTTTGATTTGCATTTAAGGTCTACCATAAATGCCACCTAGTCTGAATTCGGCCCTGGTCTCCAATCATTTATTGCCATGTGGAAGTTATTCTTTCTTAAGAATTAACGTTTGGTTCACATCCCCACCATTTAGACTGAATTCATACTAGGATTGCTTCCATGTAAAATGGAAAACCCAAAAGGTAATGCCTTTTTGGGCAACATTCTGGGCATGTCAGCCATGCCTTCCACGCTCCGGCATCGACCAACTATGCCGGACCCGTCCTTTTTACTTGTCAACTATGCCATCTCAGCTCCACACTTTTTATTTGCCTACTTGCCCATTGCCTCCCATATCTTGGCCCCCATATTCATTGTAATTTTACGAGTCTTGCTAACACGCCTTCCCTTTATATCATGACCCTTTCATCCTTCCCATTTGATTTGCAGTGAAGGTCTACTCTCACTGTTTGAATGTCAGATATACTTGAACCTTTTGCCTCAACAAGAAGACCTAGCTACTCAAAAATTAAAATAATGCCTTCAAATTTTTACTAGACCTTGTATTGCCCTTGCTTCTCTTTCTTTATTTGTCGGCAACTTTGTCAGCAACGTGCCTTATGAGTCAATTTGTCTTCTATACTTATTATGGGGACTAGTCGCTATATGCTTGGAGTGCATCGCAAAACGCAAAATATGTATCTTATTAGAATATCAATTTGTTAAAGAAATGTGCATATAGGTTTTCTACCCCTTCAACGGGCTGCATTGGAATGCCATATTATATACTTCCACAAGGTGGTCGCTATGGGTTTGCCCAACCTTGCTTTGGCCGTAGCAATGGGTCCCCAACGCCTCAAAGCCTGCTGGAAGGACAAGCAAGCTCAGTGGTTCTCACGTTGGGGTGTACAGCAGGGTAGCCCTTAAGGACGAAAGTTCGTTAAAAGGCTATTTTTTAAGGGTATCGAGAAATTTTGACGCTATGGTTTAGTGGGCCCGTTATAGATGAAAAAAATAAAATTAGCCAACTTTTCTACAAACAAATCTCACTCCACTTGAAAATTCGCCACATCCACTAAGCATCATAACTATAGATTCGCCTATCCTCTACCCTCCTCGAAGATTTCTTAAGGAATCGCCTAATATAGGCTTTCTTCATAACCTAATCTATTCTCCATATCCATCCAGGTACATATGATAATTTTAAGAGTTATTTTTGTTGTTATTGTGCTTCAAATACTTCTAAGGATGCATTGGAGAGCATTTGTGTACATACCTCCCTTTTAATAGATTTGTTTTGTTAGTTGAGAGTTCTTGGCATACACCCTGCAGCAGCAGTCCATGACTGCCGGATGCTACAAAGCTGCCATGCTCATGATCGCAAAACAAGAACAACACAAGGAAATATGTACAAAGAATGAAGGGGAACGTGGCCAAATGAGGCTCTCCAAATATGAGATCAAACCTGAGTACATCTGAAGAGGCTCCGGTCTAATATAGTGTAGACCGCAAATCTGAGCCGTACATCTAACTAATCTAAGCCATAGACTTAAGTAAACCTAAGCATGCCAAGTGTCAGTCTGCCACCACTGACACCTAACATGTGCATGCACAATGTTAACCACTAGGTGGTTAACACTGCCTTCCCCTAAAAGTTTTTTAGCACAAAAACATGTACAGACTTTTATACGACAAGTCCGACAATTACAATATGGTGCCAAAAAATTTTAGGGGCGAAAAGGATGGTAATGGTTGGGTGGTGTCGCCGTAAAAGATCTTCATGATTGCGTTGAGGACGAATAAGATCCGAATGAATGTCGATGGAGAACATGGATCATAGGAACATGGGCCAAAAACATAAAGACCATCCCCTTATATTATGGGTAAGTCTATTTTATCATATAGTGCCCAAAAGTTCACTTGAAAAAATAATTAGGGGGTCTTCAAAAATGTAAGCACCAAAAAAACATCCCCGTGATCGACCGTAGGAGAGCGTGGCTATGCGTCACAATATTTGTGCATAGCGTGGATGTTGAGCAAAAAGCGTAGCTGGAGCGTGGACTTGGCGTGACAATATTTTGCAGAGCGTGGATCTGGAGCACAAAGCGTGGCTGAAGCGTGGACTTTGGAAAACAGAGCGTGGCCGTGGACTTAATAGCATGGGCCGTGGGCGTGTATTTAATAGCGTGGCCGTGAGCGGTTATCAGCCAGTGCCCGTGGCGTGGAGCGTGACCCGTGGATACAAGCAGTAAATGTTGAGCGTGGATGCCCAACACGTGATTAGGGCACGGCAAGAATATAGGATAACCTAAAAGGGAATAAAGGCGCGGCCAAATCTGAGCCGTTGGGCGCAAAATAGCCCTAAACAAGTGCCTTCCGGAGATGGCGCTGTATCAGATTAAGGCAAAGCTGCTGGAGATAGAAATGGCCGGATATGGTGCCGCTGCCATAGAAACTTGCTGAAAGTCCCGGTTTCTTCTAGAAATAGAAGGCGGTGTAGGTAAATCGATCCTGAATGGCAACCGGATGCCGATTGGTAACTGGATTGAAGCTTAGATGTGCTTCGTCTGCTTTCATCATTGAAAAAACTGCTGACTTATCTTGTATGTGCGTAGCCACCTAATAACGCACGTAAGATCTTTGAAGACAATGTGGTCAGATATGGAGGCGTAGCAGAGGATGGGGGCTAGCCGAAAGGCTGGCCCTCTTGAAAATAAGTAATAGAAGCAAGATAGAGCGTAAATAGATAGATGAGCCGGAATGCTACACAGACAAGAAATGGGACTGTGCTCCACAACGATTACAGAGTTTTTTCTTCTGAACTGATAAAGATATTTACTTGTTTTGCAAAGGATGCTGTTGCTTTTATTTCCAGAGGATAGCGAATGGGCTGAAGATGTGCTTTGCATGCTAAAGATAGATTTGCAGAAAGGGGATCCTGATATGGTGTCGCTGCAACAGATCGGTGAAGAGTCGGAACAAAAGATTTGCACAGCGAAAAGAAAAGACCAGGTATGGCGACCAGATTGCTCTGCAAAAGCTTTCTCTGCAACGGATTTCTCTGCAATCTTATTAGCTGATACCCAAGAATGTCAATGTGCAGGATTTTCGACGAAGACAAATGGTTGGTGAAAGCTTGAATAAAGATACACTAACTGCTCTGTTATTGTGTGCAGAGACTGGCAGGACAACCAAGTGATAGGAGTTGCCCCAACTCATGGATTCTAAGCTTCCTTTTGAATTTATGCAGATACCGAGTCGAGAAGAACCAGGGAAAAAGAGCTGCACCAATTGTGAACCCATGTAAAGCCTAATGCTTGAAATAATCCATGTGGACGCTCCAAATGAACTGACCATAATCGGAACTGTGATGCAGGGACTGAGATGGGCTTTATAAACATGCTGCATTCCATTTGAGTTTCGTAAAAATATCTGCTTCTTTCTGTGATGTATATGCAGGGATAAAGTTTTGCAGATGAAGACCTGACCTACAATAAGAAGCAGGTGACTCGCCCTGGATAAATCGTTTTACGAGTTGATCTTGCATTATGAAAGGGGGCTAGCCAAAGTGCTGGCCCTCTGTAACAATCTGAACAAGAAAACTTCATGGAGGAAGCTACTGAAGAGTTGTTGATGCAGATAATCACGTATTGCCTCTATGAGACAAAATATTTTTGGGTGTGCAAGAGGCACAAAATTTCTGATAAGCCAAGATAAACAGAAGATGATAAAAAATGATCAAAGACATGATTTTTTCTGATAGCTTTTTCAGCAGAGAAAAGATAAAAACACTTGATTTTTTCTTGATTTTGTTGCAGAGAGGAGTGCTGTCACCACTCCAGAAATCCCTTACTGTAAAACTGTGCTTGCTGCAGCAGGAAAAACAGAGTTTTTGAAAACGATTTTCATAAAAAACTAAGGGCTAAGGTATTGATTGACAATTGGGCCTCCAGCCGGACCATTTCAACAACTGGTTGGGCCAAATAAAGGGATTGAAGGGTTGAGAGTAGTGTACTAGAAGTATTCAAGAACTGATGATGATGAGAGCAGCAAGAACAACAGCAAAACAACAAGGCTGAAGCAAGTGATCACGAGCGAACCCGGCATAACGGCGCCAGTGTTTGGGGTCTGGGTTCGGGAACTCCTGGAAGACAGCCCTCTGTGAGGACCCGTGGATCTAACAGGAGAGTCCGGGGGACTATGTCACGCGGGATTTGCAAGAAGAGAAGAAAAAGAAGAAAACAGAACAAATGAGAGAAAGATGATAAGCTTCCTTGATATCAATGATGAAAATACATGAGCTCTCGCAATAGAGAGAAAACTGAAAGGAGACAAGACTCAAAACTCATCTAAAAACTCATGTGCTAGCTCTACTCATATATATAGTACAATGGCCTTGGGCCCAATATAGACACTCGGATCGATCTCGGTGCCGAATCACGGAAGGAGGCCCGATTTGCAGGAATGTTGGCGGTGCCTCTTGAAGTGCCTAGAATCACGCCGACGCTGGTGGGACGGGTCGCCACTTGTCCGAGAAGGCGCCTCTTGTTGACGGCCCGCAGCTTTGATCAAGCGTGGGTCCGGCCGCTTGGTCTTCATGAGGAGCCTTTGATGGCTGACCCGGCTGACCGAGGATCCTTGAGCTTGACCTCGGTCATGTCAGATGATGAATAGTCCCTGCACTGGGAGGCACAGACTAACACCCCCACCAAACGACACTCGAGTGAAGAAAAGGAGGAAGTGTTTACGAGGGCTGAAGCCATCATGTTCGAAAGATCCTCACGGGAGTGAGGGCGGCACCATTATGGTATGCGCTTATGAGATCCCCGGGCGTGATTGAAGAGCGGGAGGAGTGTTTTGGCCAAGGCGCGATCCGCATCAATAAGAAAAGCGAGAGCGCACCATGTCTTCAAGGGCGCGCAGCGTATGCTCAAGAAATGTACCGACATTCCATGAGGAGACAGTCGGAAGGCCAAAGGCACGGTTAATCGCATTCGATTGCAAATGAAAAATGGGACGCCGCCGATTTAAGGAGCTTAGCAAAATGCATTTGAGAGCAGCGCAAAATCCCCTTGAAGATGGACGTAAGGATCGTGAGGTGGAGGCATTCCGCAAGAAGGTGTCAAGACCATGAAGCGATCCGCGGCCGCTGCCAACCACGCCATTAGCAATGTAGATCCAATTGGTGGTGGTGTCCGAGTGGCACCTTCTTCCCAATGTGAGCGGGCGAACAAAACGTGGATCCCACCGAGATCCGTCCGAGATCCGAGGTGGTGTCCACCGCATGACCATCCATGACCTTGGTCCAAAAGGAAGGCGCCAATCGGAAGTCAGAACCCCGGGCGGGAGGTACCCAGGGAAGCATAGGAGAAGGAACCATGCCCGTATGGGTTGCTGAGCGTCTCCCCGAATTGATCGACAAGATCCGGATCAAGAGCCCGACACCAACGATCCCAAAGAGAAGCGAGAGAGCCGAGAGTTGACAGGAGGGCTATCCCATCCCGTGGGGACCGCCTTGCTATCCAACGAGCTTGTAACCGATTGTAACCGGGCGAGGTGCTTTATATAAATTTGTGCATAGGGAAGATCCTGATGTCCTAGATACTTCCTGATTTGTTGCGGCGCCCGGGCTTACCGAGAGATAAATGATGGGCAAGCTCGGGCATGTACTCGATGAAGAGTTTGGGTCCGAAAGCGGGATCCGCAAGATATGGATTGTTATCCCGGCACCCATTGCACGCTGGGGTCACCAAAAAAGTCGGGCGTGGCCCATTTCCAAAGTGTTCCCGCGTATCACCCGTGATAGAAATCATGAAAGATGTAAGCCATGGGCTGAACCACTCAAGGTGATAAAGTCCGGATCGGCACGGTGTATGAGATCAAAGACCACAAGGGCACAAAGACAACCCTTTGTCTTCAATGGAGAGTTACGGCCAAATCAAGAAAATCTGCGATTGCTCAGGGGAATATCCACAGTCCATCCGCCGCGCATGCCACCGAAAGGAAGAGGTGGCGCCGAAAGCAACCACATAATCGTGATAGCGTGGAAGGAACCGGGAAGTCAACGCATTCTGGGAATGGCGGTATGGGCGCCAAGTTTTGCTCGAGCCTCATCGCCAGATCAATAGCTTGCCGCAAATGTTGTTCAAGATCTCGATCCGGTTGTCCCTTTCAAGCGGCAGGCGTGGTCGGTCACCGGACCCGCTTCGAAAGTGTTGACTGGGAGGAGGATTTCCCTTATATTGAGACGGCACACGGCAATCTCCGCGTCATCCAGTATCTTCTGTTTCTGCACCTCTGTAAGCTGATCTTGAAGAGAGGTGAGCTGAGAGGTCTGTGTCGAAAGCTGAGCCGTCAAGGAGGCAACTTGAGCGTCCCGTGCTGAAAGGTTTTGAACTTGAGTGCTGAAATTTTCACACAGTTCGGAGTACAAGGCATTGAGCTTAGCAATATCTGCGTCCTTGGTACTCAGGAGAGCGGCTTTGGACTTGTTGTGCTCCAATAAAGTCTGAATTTCAATCGAGCCGAGCCCGCTGATCTGCGAGTTGGCTGACTTGAGCTTGTGCACTTTTGAGATCCGCATGAGCCTGTAAGAGAGCTTCATGCTTGTCTTGAAGTTTGGCCTCCAAAGTTGCAACTTGGGCGATTCGGCAGCCTTCTGAAGGTCCCGGTGTAACGCATCGAGGGGCCTCTAGTGCCCGTTGAACCCTCGCCATAAGAGCGCCTTGGGATTCTTGTAACTTGAGAGCAGCAGCTTGAGCATCCCGGCGACATCGATACAACAACCCCATCGCAGGGTGTTGTGGTGGGGAGCCGGGTGTTGCCCGGTTTGTGATGTTTGGGAAAAATGGTGGAACCGGAGGGTGTAGCGGAGGAGGAGACAAAGGACATGGGTGTGCTGGACTGTGGACATGACCGGGGAAGACAGGCGTGAAGTGCCAACTTGGTGAGTTATTGGAAGGGAGCGCTGAGTGGAATTATGAGAATTTGGTGGTGTGGGAGGGAAGTAATGACGGATGAGGGCTTGAAAGTGGCCTCCCACAGAAACTTCAGAAATGGAAGTGGTACCCCTAAGGCGGTCCATTTCTTGGAGAAGACGATAGAACATCATTTGGGGCCAATCTATGTGGTGTTTGGAGTGTGTAGCGATGAGGACCAGGTTATAGAAAGGCTTATTGATATGGGTGTTCTTGATAGAATACCCAAGGAACTTCGCCACGTAAATTTAACAAAGGTTTCGTGGAGGCTTGTCGATATTGGTCGACGATGGACATTGGCATGATAAGCGGTGTGCACCAAACTCGTGACATCGAGATCCTGTATAGCGCACCATGATACACAAAGGGGTGCAAGGGAATATGAAATACCTCAAAATCAAATGTTGAGTCAACGAAATGGTGGTGCCATCGACCCACGGCGGTGTAGCCTTTGGGTCGTTAACGATATTGGCGATGAACCGCCTCAACCGGGTCGATTTGGAGCCTAAGTTCCATTTGAGAGAATTCAGTAAAGCTGGTGTCGTTCAAATGACTTCTTTATTTGGGCCAACAAGGGCTTCACGGAAAGTGGGCGCCAAGAAGGATACGATGCAAAAAGGGCGGATCCTTGGGAGCAAAGAGCTTGAAGTGTAGAAAATCTTGGGGCAGCCATGGTAACGATGTGCGTAAACGAAGAGTGATTCCAAAGGCGGAAGACGAAAGTCGAAAGCACGGAGGACAAAGGCGCAGAGGAACGAAAAGGTTTGTTTTAGGGCTTAATAACCGAGGCGAAGAGGTAGGAAGAGTCTGAAACCGAACCGCTGATGGTGCCAGTGTCAAAAGATGCCAAGAAGGGTATTGAGAGGCAAAAATTTGGCTAAGTCCCAAAAACGTAAGGGAGAAGCAATGAACGGTGAGGATGAGACGTGAAAGAAGGATCGGATGTGACAAAAGGCAAAGGACACACATTAATGTTCGACGGGCGTGAAAAGAAGGAATGGCATTCAATCTTTGCAACTCAAAGTGGGATATCATTAAAAGGAATGTGTCGAAGGTACCATGGCTAGATATCTTGGCGGGAGAAAAGATTCTCATTTTAGAAACAACCTTTGCATTGCAAACACGTTGGCGATTTGTGTGATTGGTCCACGCCGACAAGGAGTTCCTCGATTGGCTATATAAGGCGAACCGAGAGGAACGAAGGCATCCGATGGCGCCGGTATGGCTCTTCTTGGCTTGAACGAAGACGCACGATGCCCACTAACCGCCGAGTGGATCACTTGCAAGATGAATTGTCCGGATCTCTCGCGCTGCCACAACCGCGGGCATTCGAATGGACGGCCGGGTGTGCCGGGATGGCTGAACATCCCGACCCGAAGACCAACGGGATGGAGGTGGTTCTGCACCTTCGCTGGGATCCGGAGCAGAACCTCTACCATCTCCTCCGCATCACCTCTGCTCCGAACCCGGAGTAGAGGGTTTTTCCTCTTAGGACTTAGTAAATAGGGCTCTGAGCCCGTTTTGTATATAGGGCGCGTGCCCATAGCGAAATAGCTGGGTCATACCCACATTTTGTAAAAATCTCCACTATAATATAATATACCGCCTTTCTAGTCACTTTACGTGGTGTTTGCTTCTTGAACTGCTCTCGCTTGTTGATGTTCACTTTCTGTGTGATGAAATGCTTTGAGACGAAAACCATTAACCAATGTAGGTAATGGAGTGCCATCTAACTCAGCTAGTTGGAAAACACTTGGTCGAACCACTTGAACAATTTGATAAGGGCCAAGCCAACGAAACTTGAGTTTACCCGGAAAATTTTTGTACCTGGAATCATAAAGAAGAACCAAATCGCCTTCTTTGAATGTTTTTGTCTTGAGGGACGTTTGTCATGTAAAGATTTTTGCAACCGTTGTCCATGAAGAACACGAAGATAAGCATCCGTCGAAGTTCATCCAACTGTTCTAATTGATAGACCCTTTCTTTGAGTGCGGCAGGATTATGAGCGTGCTTGAAAAACGGAGTGTTGGAAGGATGTATTCAAAAAGCGGCATGAGAGCTTCGACCATAAACCAATTTAAAAGGAGTGTGACCGGTAGCAATCTTGAAACAAGTATTGTAGGCCCAAAGAACGTTGGGAAGTTTTGTGCCGCCAATGCATGCGGGAAGCGTCACAAATTTTCTTGAGAATGGTGACCAGGCGTTTTGTTGGTGCTTTCTCGCCAAACCATTACCTTGAGGATAGTAAGGTGTGCTCTTGTGATGATGTATGAGGAGATAATCCGTCGGCTCCTTGATAGTATGATTGATGAAATGAACACCACGGTCCACCGACCAGCTCAGGTGGGGCGGCCGAATCAGCGTGATAATTTATTGATAGAGGACTCTAGTCGCTTGCCGCAGTGTTGTGCGGAAGTGCACAAGCTTCCGCCCATTTGGTGGCGTGGTCGGTGAGAACGAATATGTATCGAGCACGGTGTGCCGCGCAGGAGGATCTATAGGTCCCACAAAGTCCATTCCCCATTTGTTGAAGGGAAGTGGGCGTGGTGACCCGGCGTCAAGGGAAGAGCGTCCACGGGCGTGGGGCGCCCCACCACCGGCAAAGCGTCACACGCATGGGCGTGGGCATGAGCATCTTTGAAGAGCGTGGGCCAATAATACCCCGCGAGAAGGATTTTGCGTGCCGTGGTGTCACCATGAAAATGACCACCACCGAGCCCTTGATGAGCTTCTCGAACAATATCTGGAACTTCATGAGGTAGAACACAGCGTCGAAGGATGGTGTCCTTACCCTTTTTGTAGAGATGTCCTGCAACCATGGTGTAGTCACGGACCTCTCGGAGAAATTGATGGCGACGGGATTGTCGCTTGGCAGGAGAGAGCGTCTCGTCTTCTGGTGGAAGAGCACCTGTGAGGAGGTACTGCTGAAAATCATGGAACCAATGTGGTGTTGCCGTGACTAAAAAGAGCTGAGCATCAGGAAAGGCGTCTGAGACTCCAGTTGAGGGATCATCTGTGTGGATGCGTGAAAGATAATCCGGAACAACATGAGATTTGCCAGCCTTATGAACGATTTCAAAAGGAGCAAATTCTTGGAGAAGAAGGACCCAACGAGCAATGCGGCCCGTGGGCGTGGACTTGTTGATCAAATAGAGTAGTGCTTGGTGGTCCACAAAGAACTTGATTTGACTGCCCAAAAGGTAATGACGGAAGCGTTGGACACAGAAAATGAGACCCAAAGCTTCACGCTCCGTGGCAGAATAGTTGCGCTCAGCAGAATTGAGTTTTCGGCTGGCGTAGCGATTGGGTTTGTCAGTGTGCGCATCATATTCTTGAGAAAGAACAGCTCCAATAGCAAACGCCGAGACATCGACATGAACATGAAAGGGCTTGTCCCATTGAGGAGGAACAAGAACCGGTGCCTGAGTAAGCAAAAGCTTCACCGTTGGAAGCGACTTCCTACTGGGAATTCCAAGCCCGTGGATTCGTCACCGTGAGTTTATG
Organism: Isoetes taiwanensis; assembly: GCA_021234155.1. Classification (NCBI taxonomy): domain Eukaryota; kingdom Viridiplantae; phylum Streptophyta; class Lycopodiopsida; order Isoetales; family Isoetaceae; genus Isoetes; species Isoetes taiwanensis. The sequence continues at coordinate 187,379 of JAJEKV010000247.1, read as the reverse complement.
AATGGGATCCGCAATGGTCGCCACCCGGTATGAAGGTGGAGTAATAATTGACCTTACCGGAAAGAGCGTGTCTCCTTGATATTGGCGGTGCTTGAGCCTTGAGCACACAACCCGATTTTGGCGGGATCGGTGGTGATACCGCTTTCGACAACATGGCCTAGCGTAACACGGAGGTGACGAAAAGGTGCATTTCTCGGGATTGAGACTAATGCCGGACTCATCACATTTCGGAAGACGAGTTCCAATTTATCCAAATGGTCAGCCATGGAACCAGAGGCGAGAAGAAGTCATCTTGAAAAATTTGCAAGAAGGGATTTTCCTTCATGAAATCATGAAAAATCGAGAGCATGATGCGTTGAAACGTTGATGGAGAGTTGGATAATCCAAAAGGAACCACCTTGTAGGCAAAAGTGCCCCGGGGTGGTGAAAGTGGTCTTGAGTTGATCGATTCTTTGATTGAGATCTGATTGTAGCCGAAAAACCATCCATAAAGGAGTACATCTCATGTCCAACCACTTCTTCGAACACAGTCCGTGAAGGGAAGTGGAAAATGATCATGCTCCGTGGCACCCGATTGAGTTTCCGATAGTCCACCGCACGCCGGATCTTACCATTGTGCTTAAGGGCAATGACGATGGGGCTCACCCATTCGAATGTTTGACCTCATAGATCAAACCCTGCAGCAAGGAGTTTGTCAATTTCGCCTTGGACGCGATCCGCGGTAATTAGGGTTGAGCACATGCTATCGTCGTTGCTACATCGGGTCGTGCATCGATTTGGTAGGAATGGTGAGTTCCCCAAGCTTTTGTTGATTCCCCAAGATCTTTGTAACTCCAGGCGAAAATGTGTTTGAATTTTTGAACGACTTGACGGGCCCTGATACGATAAGGAGCCGGAAGATTTGCAAAGAATGCGGACAGGTTGATTGTTGCCGACGTCCACAATCTCGACTTCCGAGTCCGAATATGGGGTATTACTTCATTATCCCCGGACAATGTGTGCGGGAGGTTGGAGCATAACCGGATCGCGTGGCACTTTGCGTGGTGAAGAAGAGAGGTTGCTTGCAGCTTCATCCACCAGAGGTTGCTTCATGACAGTGTACATCAACAGGAGTTGCGGGGGGTTCAAAGATCCGAAAAAGTGATCAACACGTTGGATTCGATTGCAAGGAGCCGTAGGGGTCAAGCAAGGCAGCCAGCCCCGGTCCCGATCAAGAGTCATTTCTCCCCAAGGATCGGCATATTCGGGGTAGGATGACAGAGGCGACGCGCAGTGGAGCCCGGAATCTTGATAAATATTCCTTCTTCAGAATCGATGGTAATGAGAGAGGGTTCCGCATTGTCACCGTAAATGATCCCGCTGCTTGCAAGTCCATGGTGGCATTGAGATGACCATCGGTGATGACTAACCGGTCCGTGGCCCAAAATGGATACTCTTTTGCCCGGCGGAGAAAAGGTCCGCCTACCCGGCATTTCATAGTCACGGATCTTCGCCAGACTTTCCAAACTCCAAATTCCATGGGGAAGCGGAGATCACCAATGTTGATGTGAAGAAGAGGTGTGACGCCTTGAGGTCGCGCGTGATATGGCCATTAGCCAATTTGATGTCATATGGGGCACGAAAAGAGTTGTGTGATGCCCATTTGTTTTGCGGAGTTTATCCGTGATGAGATTGACTAGCGCTACCTCCATCGATTTGAACATGGTTGACTTGCTGATTACCCACCGCGTGGCATGGACCGTGGGTGTAGAGGTAGCCACAGCCCCAACTAAAACAGTTGGGAGTGGTAACTGGTCCTTGAGAGCAGGACAGAGTTTTAAAATGGTTGCCAAGCTTAAAGGAATTTTGATCTTGGCGAGCTCCTCTTGGAGTTCGAGAGGTACATGAGAAAAAGGATCTGCTTTGGTTCCAGTGCGGGGGAGTGCGTGGCGGGGGGAAGCAAAGAACTTTTGAGTAAGTCAACCTCGCAGCACAATATTGGGATATGTCCGAGGCGTGGAGGTTGAGATGTTGAGGGGTATCTTGTCTTTGTTGAGCTCTAGTGGTGGCATGAACATTTGCCAATGTGCGGCCTTCAAAGCCTTGCATGAGGTTCAAAATGCTTTGGCGAACTTTGGGCATGACATGTGGCATGAGCTTTTCCAAGTCAGGTGCAAAGTGAACCTTTTTTTCGTCCTCATGAGGAATGGTGTCAACTGCAAAGGCAGGTTGCGTGCCATTCGGAATAATGGTCAAGGGACGTGATGCCTTGATGCAGCGTGAAACTAAACCAACCCAATTTGACGGCTGGATTTGGAGGATTAAGTGCACTGAAAAATTTCCTCTTGTGCTTGTTGATCCAACCGAGGTTGATTTCTTTGGAGCTGGTTGATAAGCGTGATTGCCGAGGCTCTTGGTGGCTTCTTAAGAACTGGGTCTCGGGCCTTGTTTGCCATTAGCAAGCCAGAGTTGGTAAGCCGTGAGGCGGACCGATGTGGTCTGATTTGTGCCGCCGAAGTCGCACTGAACTTGTGGAAGTTGAGGACACGCCGTGGTGGTATGACCCCATTCTTGACAAAGATAACACCGAGCTTTAGAAGGATCAAAAGGAGGGCGTTGGTTGGATACCCGTGGTTGCTCCTGCTGGCGATAGAGTTGCGTGGGCTGCACCGAAGTGGTGGGCTGCCGATAGTGCGATTGTGGCTGAGGTGTGGTTTGCACTTGATAAACCATTTTGTTGCGGAACGGTGTGGGATGAGTCGCGAGTGCACTCTTCCGGTGGCATGATTGCACATGTTGCATCGCTTGCAATGAGGGCCATTGGTGGAGTTGCACTCATTTGCCAAATGGCCTTGGTATTTGCAAATATGGCACCAGATTTGATCTATTTGTGGATTAAGCGTGTTGAGGCTTTGAATACATTTGTTTGTGGAACCATGATGGTGGAATGAGCGGGAGCTCTTGAAGAGCCACGCCTCGGGAGGAAACATTGATGAGTGATTGACAAGGTCGATAGCTTTGCTCCAAAGTCTTTGGGCCGGGTATTGATCATGAGTCGAATAGCTAGAGGAAGTCCTTGGAGAAACCGACCAAAATCTGGCTCTGTGTGGGGTATTCCTTGAGCTTACTTAGCGAGAATGTGAAGTCGATCCATAAAATCCCGGGGCGGACTCAGTGGGCTCTTGTTGAAGTTCATTGAGTTGCTTGAGATGAAGTTGATCATCATCCGTGGTCCCGTAATGAGGCAAAAGCGATCGCATTTCGGACCAGTCTTGTTTCCAATGGCTTTTGTTGGACATGAGCCATTGATGAGGAGAACCACGCCTTGGTGGTGGAAAAAGATGTGGAATTTCAGTTGAGGTTGCGCATGACCATTTAGGACACTAGAGCCTCAAATTCTTCCATGTGGGCTGAGCACTTTGGTCTAACGGTTTGCCTTTTCGTGTTGCCAAAGGTGGGATAAGTCGGTTTCGAGTCACGAAGGTAGATGTGAAAGTCTTTGGGCTGGGCGGGAACAAAGATAGTGAGGATATTGAGGTTGAGTTGGATGTGGCATGGTGCCCGGCGACCCTGATGAAGGGGTGATAGCGGTTGAGAAACCCAAATAGCCGGAGCATTGGTTTTGAGATCCGTGGGTTGTAAACGGGAAGAGGAGTGGGAAACGTAGGGAAAGGATATTCCCCGGTAGGCGCAAAGGAGACATGTGGATAGCCGTGCCACCCGGGGAGATGATGGTTGTGAAGGAAGAGGCGTATGGCACGAAGAGTGATGGATGTAGGCATGTTCGGGGGTGTGAAAGTACGGTTGAGAAGGTTGAGCCCGATAAGGCTCCCCGATAGTGATGAGGGGACCGAGGTTGTGAGCAATGTTTGCACGCTTGGGGCGGGAACCGGGGGCGAGGCCCGACACGAGGGGTGGGTGGCGCCGACCGAGCCCTAGGCCTAAGATGGCCTCCCTCTATGTCATAAGCGCATCCATACATGTCGCGAAACGCTTTTTTCGAAGCCGATGGCGCTCAAGCGAGGGCCCGTCGAGAAAGGAGTTCTTCTGGCGTGAAATTACGGACAGACATGGCGACAGAAGAAAGTAGGATAGAATCAGACCCGGCATCGGCGACAGTGTTTGTTGAGAGTTCTTGGCATACACCCTGCAGCAGCAGTCCATGACTGCCGGATGCTACAAAGCTGCCATGCTCATGATCGCAAAACAAGAACAACACAAGGAAATATGTACAAAGAATGAAGGGGAACGTGGCCAAATGAGGCTCTCCAAATATGAGATCAAACCTGAGTACATCTGAAGAGGCTCCGGTCTAATATAGTGTAGACCGCAAATCTGAGCCGTACATCTAACTAATCTAAGCCATAGACTTAAGTAAACCTAAGCATGCCAAGTGTCAGTCTGCCACCACTGACACCTAACATGTGCATGCACAATGTTAACCACTAGGTGGTTAACATGTTTTATCCACAAGGATAAGCCACGTTCTCATTTGCAAAGGTTAAGTTGTGGTATTGCGTCATGCAACTATAGTTATAATGTGTTTGTGTCCTTGATTAAATATGGATGCCAGTGAATATAATTTCACCACAGAAATTGCACCTGGAAAATAAAGACACTTAAATCTTGGCAAAATAATATTGGCCATGATTCGCCTAGATTTCTATAAAAAAACATTTATGTCTAGAAAACGTTCGCCAGCATAGCAACTCTACTATTCGCCCGACCTTCTAAATTATGCTTAGACAAATTTGGCCTTAAGGGCAACCTTGGTGTACAGGCAAACAAATGCGTACAAGTACGGACAAAGAAGGATCACAATGCACTAAAGCTATACCTAGATGCTACTTTCCTTCGCAAGCTCTGGGATGCAGATGCTCTGACGCACGTTAAGCTGGCACACTATCAGCAACAAGTCAATCCTAGGCTCATGAGAGGTCCACACCCGTACTTGTGCACCCATTTGCCCATGAAGAAGCGCAGACTTATAGCTTCCATTCGCACGGGTGCACATCGTCTCTGCATTGAGACAGGGCATTGGACTCGAAAAGCACGGGAGGAGAGGCTTTGTTAGTGTTGCCACCAGGGCGCCATTAAAGATGAATGTCATGCCCTCCAGATCTGCCCAGCGTTTGCCCATATCCGAGTGCGATATGTTCAGTTACTAGTGACTAGCCAGCCATTACATGAGTTATTGAATACGGCGTCCGTGGGCTTGTTGGGGTACTTCCAGGAGGTTATGGATGCACGGACTCAGTTGTGTCCCCCGAGATAGTATTGAATTGTCCTATACAATTGTACAGTGTACCAGCATACTTATTACTGCTAAGGTTTTTCCCTCGAAAACCCTTCGGAGCGAGGGTTTTTTTAACCTGACAGTAATACGCTTGCTGCTCTCTTTTTGTTTGGGTCCCATGGGCCAATTGGTCTCCGTGGACGATAAAAATCTATTCTATTCTATTCTATTATTGGTGATGTTCCTAAACTAGAATTTGCTCTTGACCATGGTGAATAGTGTACATGTTCTAAGTTAACTTCATGACTAAAGGACAAAGGTATGGCATGTTATGATGTTTAATGACAGGGAAGGGTTTGCTTGTGTCAAATGCTTTTTAGAAACTCAATTCTACTTTCTGCTTTTGACATGGGGTATACTTGGTGTTAGAGTCTCCAAGCATGAGAAGACACATCTCAATCTTTTTTTTTTTTTTTCCATTGAAGAGAGTATAACATCTCCAATATTTGATGTCTAGAATACCATATACAGTCTAGAAATATAGCAACAACTTGGGATATAAAATGCATATACCTAGAATAGTAATTAGTTATTTTTAATGCCTGATACGTGTATGCAGATTTCTTAAATGAATCCTTTTTAATTTGAGGATTCCTACATTTTATTTTATTTTTTTAAGGATAAAGAATGCTTATTTATAAGTGAAGTCTTACAAAGCCCTATAGCAAATAGATATCCTCTTGAACATGTTTGAAGAGGGGGTAGCTACAAAGCCCTTTTGTAGTCATATATGTAGATGACTTCTTACAGTGTAACTTGATGAATGTTTCCCAAACTAACATTAGTCATATATGTAGGTGACTTCTTACAGTGTAACTTGATGAATGTTTCCCAAACTAACATTCAAAAAGAACCATCACCCTCAAGTACACATTCAGCTTATCAATAAGTATGTTCAGTGCTTGTGAACCTATAACATATGCAACTTTGCCTAGAGTAGTTCAGTGTCTTCCAGATAACCCATAATGGCTATGATCTGACAATATGGAAGCGATGCATTTTGGGACTGACCACTCTGCTAGATACATACCTAGAAGAAGGTTGCTAGTCCCCAATGCAATGTTAAACATATCCATACACCATACCCACACAACTTGCAGGTCAGTGCACTCTACTAGGTAGTGTTCCAAAGATTCTTCTTCAATCTTGCATAGTAGACAGAGTGGGCTCACATCATGCTTGAATTTGAACACCCTGTTGTTTATCATAGGGGCCCAGTGGACCAGTTGTCATAATAATGAATTCACTTGAAAGGTAGAAGTTTCATCCACGTATCTCTCCAGATTCCTTTCAATTGTATGTCAGTGACTTGCACATTCCATTGTGCTGGTAACGATATAGTGCCTTTTATTTTTAAACATTTGTAAGCTGATTTCAGAAATCACCCCACCTATAAAGACTGGTCAGGGCTCCAAGGTTTCTTGCTCGTGCAATTAATGTGGTCTGGTAGACTCGAAGTAATACATTCTCATATTGCCTTGTCCTTGCTCTGAAGGCCAAAATTTTGCTTGAAGACTATCCATTCCATTAATTGGCCACCATTATACCATGCGGCACATGAATCTATGCCATAATTCATCCACCTTCTTACCACTCTAACGTCAACTAATATAGCTAGCGGCCCATTTTTGTTGCGGTATTTGACTGCGATCCACCATGGCGGAGTACTACTCGCATCGCAGTTATCGAAATCTAACTTGAACGATTTTTTCACCACATTCCATGCAGAGATGAGTCCTCTCAGGAATGGAGAAGCCTTAATATTTGGTTTAAGGCCATAAAAGAGAGACCATGGAAGAGATACATGTGCTGATACCTTAGAGTGCTTGAAGGAAAATAGTATGGCATGTACTACGAGTTGAAGGCCTGGTGACTTCGTTTTCTCCTCTAGAATATTCCACATGAATTTAGCTACTAGTATTTTGCTTTGTAAGGCTAAATCAATCATGTCTATTCCTCCTCCTTTCTTACCTCTTTTACATTTCCACCATGCTATTTTTACTAGCGCTCCTTCGTTCCCTCCCTATACGAAGTTCGTAATTGTCCCTTCCATTTCTTTTATTTCTCTGATGGAGCTATAAGGAAGGACGAAATGTAGGTGTGAGTGGCTGCACAATACGTGCTTCGCAACTATGATCCTTCCGGCCATTGATAATTTTGCCACTTTCCACCAATTAAGATGCTTTTGTAATCCTAAAATCATCTCATCCCACACTTTTATTGTGGGTACATTAATTCCCACTGGAATTCTCAGAAGATTAGATTACTCTCCTTATGATATGATTTTCCATGGGAGGCGCTGTAAACAACTAGGATGTGGCCCTTCTTCGGCCCATTGTGCAGAACATTTTTCCAGTTAATGAGACACCCTAATGCCCCTCTGCTACTAGAAATAGAAAAGAGTCGTCCGCGTACTGGTTACATATCTGTTGAGATCCATCCCCCATGTGAAGGCCTTCTAGCAGACTATCTCTTGAGGCCTGTAAAAATAGCTGTGAGAATGCTTCTGCTGCTAATAATAACGGGGCTAATGGACAGCCTTGTCTAATGCCTCTTCCAATTGCAAATATGGGGGAGGATTCCCCTGACACTGAGGCGCGTGTCGAGTGAAGTAATTTTTTAACACTTCCAGCAAAAATTCCGTGCATCCTAGTTTTAACATCATTTTATACAAGAAACTCCACTTGATACTATATAGCTTCAAAACCAATTTATACATTATTATAAATTAATCAATCACTAGTTATGGTGCCCGGCGTTGCCGGGCTTTAGTAATGATTTGAGGAGGTGGTTGTTTCGGTGTTGGCTAGAGTGGCTTTCGGAGGGCAAGTGTAATATAGAGCAAGGCTTTAAGATTCAAAAATAAAGAGCCATTGTGCAGTACAAATGTTACAGGACATTGCTTTAGCAACTGTGAACTTTGATTGTTCTTTTTGTTTAGGGAAGTACAATGTGCTACATTGGAATGCCATGTGGATGCCAATGCAAGTGTTTGTTTGGTTGGCTTATAAGCACAAATGGAATGTTCATTCAGTTGGTTTTTCTAAATAACAATCAACATATGAAGTTGTTCATATCTATTAGCTATAGCTAGGTAAAGGGTCTTCCCGCTAAAGGGTTTTGTGAATAATTACCTTGAGTCATTTGAAAAAGTATCAATACATATAATTCTATAATTTTTTAATATGTTGGTCATATAGAAATAGGATTTTGGCTATTTGTAAATAATTACCTTGAATTATTTGAAAAAGTAGCAATACATGTAATAATTCCATAATTTCTTGACATGTTGGTCATATAGAAATAGGATTTTCGCTATTTGAACATAATAATTACTTGAACCAAAGTGGGAAAAATATCATTTGTCTGGACACATTTATTCGTTTGCGCTACGATGAAAGGGCCAAAACATATTCATCAATTATGTTTTCCTCCTTTGTGAATGCAGTGTAAATGGGCCTTTTCTTTGTTCTCACGTTGTAGACACGGTATGTAAGCAAGCAACATGGTATGTGGAGTCTTTGAAGTAACATGTTGTTTGTTGCTTATAGATGACCTTTGAACTTGACTTGAATGAAATGGAATAATAATGTAATGTCATCATTTTAGTCCTTAATCTCATCATTTTAGTTCCGAATAATACATGAATAATGGCACACCGGATCCCTAATTTCATCATGCTAAATGCGTCATGAATTTACTTTCTATAAATCTAAACATATGAATTGGATAACTGGAGATTCCATTAATAAATAATTCTTAGGCTAGAGGGCATTCCCTCGTATAACAAATCCCCTCCCTCAAAACAACCAAAGCCTTTGCAAGGAAAGCGCTAAAACCTTTGTTTCAAGCCTATTTTTTTCAAAAGAACATTCCTTTGAGCAACACCGAAAGGTTAGCCTATATTTTTTAGGTGAACTATTATATTTATCCTAAAATAAGCAAGACTCCAATTTTTCCTAACATAAGGAGCATTCCAAGCCTTGGCTTACGTCGACCAACATCTCAAGTGTTGAATAGCCACGCAAATAATGCATTTCATTGATTGTAGATTACCCATTCAGTTAGAAGCTCTCGAAGATTTTGATTTATAATAGCTTAAGATGGTTTGTATAGAGTAGCAAATCTTTGTATTCCAACATTTCCATCTACTTTCTCATCTTTTGCCTATTTTTGCAGTTATAATGAGTCAAATTGATAGAAGAATACAACGAATTGTGATGCATATTCTAGTTCCAAAAAGCACAGGTTCTAATGCAGGTTAATGTTTAGTTAAGGCAAGAGTGGTATGAATAAGACCAAATAAAGGAGAAGGCATCTTTAGGATAGTTGTGTTTCATTTCCAACCTCTTACCTCATGTCTTGTTTATGGATCTTTATTTAAATTCTTCATGGATCCTTCCTTATTTCATAGGTGAACCAGAGGAGCCTATGTGCAGAAGACGCTTGTACACAAACTCGCGATACTTAGTGTACATATCAACTTAAGGAGCAGATGGTGCATCTTATTGATTGAAAGATGACCCTTCTATTAAAAGCTCTAAAAGATTGATCGATGGTAGCATAGAGAATTGTATAGAGGCCTTAAATGGGGTACAGACTATTAACACTCATGCCGCAATGGCGGACCCAATAATACAACAAACACATCTGCTGTTGCATATTGACATGACGATGGTTGACATTCTTATACATCTTAATATTATTTCGTCTTCAACATTTCAGTGTTAAATTTCTACCATGCAATGCTAATACGGATCTAAGATTCAAAAATGGATAGAGTGACATTTTTATCAGTCAAAAAAAGGAAAAGTCCCATTACTATCCATACTACTATCGATAAACCCGAGAGACATTATTTACCAATTTGATCAACAGAACTTTTGACAATGAGTTTGATCAATCCTATGCAGACAACCAGCTTAAAAGCGTATTGTGTACTTATAAGTGTACATCTAGAAAGGGGTTTGAGTATACCATTATTAATAGCTTGGTTGATCTTCCTATGCAGCTCCATTATAGCCGCATGTTCAATTCACTTAAGATAAATTAGCAAACTAAGGAAATAACAGAACATTCGGGCTCATGTGGCAGTGAAGTTAGAACTTGCTTGAACTGTGAAGAGGGTGCCAAAGCCGTTGATGAAGATCCTATCAGATATGGGGCAACCGGCATGTCAATAAGAGAGGAAGTTGATGGGTTGTAGCTACGTGAGCACTATACCATTTTCTGCATGTGATAAACATTGCCTCTACAGTGGAACAAAAAACACTCTTTTAAAAATTGATGCAACAGGTTATCATGTTCCATCTTATGGAGGTTTAAACTTGCACGGGCTAAAATCTGGCCTACCAACTCCTTGCAGACCATCGAACAACAAATTATCTGCTTCAGCGTTTCAATACATTGTGATGGTAGCTCTTGGGTAACGGGAATCTCCAAATGTAATCACATCTGTTCGCAGTCTAAAAACTTGTCGCTTGTTTGCAGTCTAGAACTTGTTCTCTTGCAGTAAGAGTGCACATGGACACTTAAGAATTTTGACACTTGAGTAGACCTGCACAAATGGGGTACAGAGGTAGATATAGATGCGAAGAAAATCAATCGATATACCGAACACGACCACAAAGATTTCCTTCCATAAAACTTACTTGATTTATGAAGAGGATTCTAAGGACTCCAACAACATTTTGCACCAATGCTTGCCCTGTAAATGATGCATATTCAGCGACAAAAAAATGGTTTTGTTAACGAAACATTCGTGCAATGAGTTCTAAATCTAAAAGAGCTTCATATGCCAGAGTGCCTAAACTATAATTAGATGTTGGATCCATAATTGCAGCAAAATTCAACAAACAAAGTAGGAACCTTGGAGGCCCATTTATATGCACGTTAAGAAGACAACAATTTAGCTGATGCAAGACTTACAAATACAGTTTAATGGATCAGACATATAAGCGATGGGTCAGTATATTATGTCCCACTGCACTACACCGCAATGTCAATCACATAAGCTGGTCTGCACATCAAACAACATTGAATGTACTCTATAAGTTAGTCACAATTTATTAATTCATGATTGGCTGTATTTGCAGACATAAAATTTGTCCTAAATAGATCCCAATAATGTATAATGACACACTGTAGTAATCTCCGGTTAATATTAACAATCAATAATGAAGTACTTTATCCAACATGGGCACAATGTAGATCTAGTTGTTATCTATGCACTTACCATGTGAGGTATCTACAGGTTTGGAACGAATTACATTAGGACCTCAATAGCCAAATGCATTTTCCGATCAGCAATTCCATATGTTTGTCTTATCCATTTCTAATTTTGCCCTTCTCAACACAACCATCTACGTTGTACTTCTTGTTTGATTGGGTATAATCATCTGCATAAACATTGTCAGCATGGATTCTAAATTCGAACAGACATCAAATCTTAAAGACAAACTTCAACTGTTGATTTCAACGGTGCGCCATATGTGTCTCAAACAATGTCCAACTAAAGTCCTGTTTCTCAAAATGTGAAGTATAACCTATCCTGTAATGAGGTTCTCATGCCACTGCATACGCTTTAAGTGCCACATTGTATGCAGTATAATCCTTCATTTAATGTGGTTCTGATGCCATTATGCATGTTTTAAGTGCCAAATTACATGCATAATTAATATTGCATTTTGTGGTACGATGGAAGAGGACGTACCACTTGGTGTTCATCTTCATGCAAAACTCTAGCAAGGAAATTAATGGATCCTTGCGCCTTCCCCATTGCTAATAGGGCGATCAAAACCATCCTCGCGGCACTTAACTAATCGAAATAATTTGTAAACTCATCAATTACATGCCATTTTCAGTAGAAGAGTAAAAAAAAAAATGTATCCAAAATGTTTCATAGCTCTTCAGTATTTTTAGTAGAAAAGTAAGAAGAAACATTATTTGAAATATCTTCACCAGTTTTAGAAGTCTGATCACTGCTAATGGGCTTAGACCTTATGGGACTTTCTGATCAACCTACAAACCCCTCTAGATGCCCAATGAAGGACATGAAATGTCTCATAGCTCCTCAGTATTTTTAGTAGAAAAATAAGAAGGAACATTATTTGAAATATGTTCACCAATTTTGGATGTCTGATCACTGCTAGGGCTTAGACCTTATGTGAGTTTCTGATCAACCTAGAAACCCTCTACATGCCCAATGAAGGAAATGAAATGTCTCTAGATGCCAATAAAGGAGATGCATGCCAGCAGATTCACGTGATGCTAGCGCGGTGCTCAATGTAACCACCAACAGTCACAATTCCAACTGACTAACCTTTCAATAAGAACCTCTTATGGTACGGTATTTAGACAATAAGATCAAAGGTGGATATTAGGAATATCACTTTGGAAATACCTCGTGTCAAAGATCTCAGCTAATAATCTCCTCAGATCATAGGATTTTTTGTAATGGTAAAGAACGATGGAGAAACCATAAAAATAGCTTGATAATTATCCTTGGCCTGCAGTGTGTGAAATTGTAGCTCCTAGATGAGGCCGCTTGTATAGTGGCTTCCAAAACTAATACAAAACTCCAGGTTTGTTTCTTCCACTTTTGGTTAATCATGCTTTAAATATCAAGACAGGGACATTATTGCCCAATACATAGAGATATAATTGCTACTTACAGCAAGGTTCTTGTTGAGTTAGGTGCAGTACCAAAGTAGATAACGGTTGAGTGCATCTGTAAAGCTTCCTGCATGCTAGAACATGAAAACTAATACTGTTACATGAACCATGAGAATTATCAGTTCCATCTAAAATGTAGAGATACAATTGCTGCTCAGAGCAAGGGGTCTATATTGAGTTAGATCCAGTACCAAAGTAGATGACGGTGTATGCAGTGCACTTTTGAAGCTTCCTGCCTGCTAAAACATGAAAATAATTTTGTTAGCTAAATTGTAAGAATTCTTTGTTCCAACAATTACTGACACCACTCACTGCAGTCCTTCACTACACGAATTACTTTCTGTTATACAAAGATTCGGAATATATGCCTATTTAAATTCTTGATGGAGAGCACTACCAACCAATTTCATGTCTCATTTACTGAGTGTCGACAAATCAATGATCTGAATAGCTAAATAGTATGCAAATCAATGCATGTTCTTAAATTTGATAAATCGCTTTACATCTCTTCTCTGCTATATTAAGGATGGCAGCAGAACCATAAATTGAGTACATGGGACTCCGTTGATGAGAGCTTCATACCCATAAGTAGATGCTAGATAAATGTCAAAACGCGCTGAACATTACTGAACATTTACCTGAGTTGTAAAAACTTGATGGCCACTTGCTATAAAATTTCCAACCTACAACCTGTGAGTCGATCTGAGTCCATGCAACGGTGGATGGATTCTTGACAATAATAGCTGCGCCTTGAAGAGACGAATACATCGAAGTATAGGCTTCTGAAAATCGGGAGCATGCAACCCATGACGAAAGACTCCAGAACGTGTTGGTAGCAGCAAATACCTAGAAAATAAACACTTATAAACATAGAGCAAACACCAAGCAAGGAACATAACAAAACATAACAACAACAACTGTTTCCGCTTCTTACAAAGACTAACACAACGCAAGAAACATACAGCATATAACTACTGATGCTGCTTGAACATAGCAACAATGGTTATTAGTGATTCTTACAAAATCCAATAAGCCTGATTTTAAATACCTCAATAGAAGCCATCAACTTCTTCAAAACGCTTATTAGCCATGTGCCAGGCAAACGTTGCATTGAGCACTCTCCAAATAAAAAATAAATTTTACGTTCCTCATTCTCAGAGGTTATTCAAAAACAAACCTCTAGTTATCTACTCCATCGTATGAAAGGATGTCTCGGATTTCCATGTTTTCTGCATCAAAGAATAGCCATCGTGACATGCAAAACCAATTCAAAGTATAAATAAGATCTAGATACAATAAGATGCTATGATCATGGAGTATAGATCATGAAACATCAGAACTTCCAGCCTCGGGATTGAAAATGCTAAAACATGCTTAAAACCGCACTGAGAATCATTGGACATCTGAATTCAAAATCGTGGAGCAAGGTTGCCAGAAAGAAAAAAGAGATGCCAAAACCTCGAAACCCTTTTTTTTTAATCCAGTTTGCAATCATGGAGAGGTCGGATAAGAAGATGACGAAACCCCAAGACCCCGTTCTCGAAACCCAAACTGCAATCGTGGAGCAAGATCGGATAAGGATGCCACATGCCAAAGCTTCAAAGACCCCATCTCGAAATTATACCATAAAACTTTAGTTGATTTTTGGAAGCCTGAAAATAGTTTCCGTCGACTAAAATACCAACAATCATAGGAAATCATGCTAAAAAAAAAACCAAAAAACTTTTCCACCAGACCGGAAAATCCCAAATTAACAAGATTGATTAGCCATTTACATTCTCATAGACGTGCCAAAGTGGTTATTGGCCATGACTAGAAATCGCGTGGGCTATGCTTGCGCAGGTTTGAATCCTGCTGTTATACACATCACATCCCCTCATTCTTGGCAGGACAGCCTGAAACATTTCCTTAACCAGAACCAAATGTTAGCAAAAATCCCCTCTTCTTGGCAGGACGGCCTAGAGCATGTTCTTAACCAGAACCAGATATTAGCACCACGTTGTGAAATTCATACTTTTCAAACTTCTTTAAAACCAGATATTATTATCAACATTTTATCAAATTCATACTC
This sequence comes from Isoetes taiwanensis, assembly GCA_021234155.1. Taxonomy (NCBI): domain Eukaryota; kingdom Viridiplantae; phylum Streptophyta; class Lycopodiopsida; order Isoetales; family Isoetaceae; genus Isoetes; species Isoetes taiwanensis. The sequence continues at coordinate 172,359 of JAJEKV010000247.1, read as the reverse complement.
ATCATTCAAGTCACAAATTGCAACATTTTATCAAATTCGTACTCTTCATTTCAAGTCCGAATTGTGCTGGATAAGGCATTCAAGAAACATATTTATACTTTTCTCAACGTAGAACATTGGCAGGTGGCTAATGCGCACACAACTGAAAAGATCTCAAGTCAAGTTTCTCAATGTTTCAGAATTCCAGAAATAAACACACACAAAGTTGCAAGATGGAAGTCATTTGGTTATGAATTGTGCCGATGAAAGATGCCGAGAGATGTTTGTTGCCAAAGAGGCTGCTATAAATACAGCACATATGAACATCCGCTCCATAACAGTATCCATAAGAAAAAGGGGCTTACTACATTGTCCAGCTATGTTCCCAATCAAATATAGTTTCTCATAGTAACTATATTACAAATCCTTCATAAACTCCTTTCTTATAGATGACTCATGTTCACCATTAGTGGTAATATAGCCAATGTGTTCTGTATTCCTGCAACGATAAAAACAGTTAAATTGAGCCAACAGGCTAAGAAACAACTCTCAAAATTAGCAAAGCACGTCGCTTGTAGTTTGTACTCAATACACGAAAGGTACAACCAAAAGTACAAGAAAGATGCTGGGAAGAAGTTTATTCAATTGCCAATGCCATTAAGGTCTGTTTGTCACAGGATACTGAAATTTTTAAGATGTACCTTCATAAATCTCCCTTATATCGTGCATTTTTTGTGCTCCCGAGAACTATAAAAAATGGAGACTCTGCTTTGTAATTTTTAAGCAACAATATTGCTACTGTATTCCAGGAACCTGAAAACCATGCTTTAGACAGTTAACTGTGAGGCCACAATAAGCACATCGATATGCTCCTCATATCAACAGGTTCCCAAACAAAAACAAGACTGAAAACCATCAACACTTCAGAAAAAAGGAACCATTTTATTATTGAGAAGATAACTGTGAGGCCAGAATAAGCACACCGATATGCTAACCCATATCAAGGACAGGTTCTTCAACGAAGCCAAGACTGAATACTACCGACACTACAGAAATAAGGAACCATTTTATTATTGAGAGTACTCTCGTTTCAGGAGTAAGAGTTCAAAATTCCCCAGACAGCAATTATTTAATCGAAAGCGAAGGTCAGACACTGTTAAAAGAGTGAAAAGAACAATGTCCATCCTGCAAAATGGACATAAAAGCTTACATACATTGAATGTGTGAAAAACGAATGATATATCATGAGTGCACTTCTTTCATTTATCAGAAAAGCTTCAAATATTCTGGAAAATGTTATCAAAACTTTTGCACGTACACAGACACACACACATCCATACCAAAGAGCGCTCTTTTTGCGCCCCAGAAGCTTGAAAGATCAAATCTAAAATACACTTGGCTTTAGTTATATGCTGCATACTAAAGCACAGTAAAATGACAACACAAAAGAGGGAAGAACCATAGCAAGTACCTCATTTTTTCCTTCACAAATGCGCAACGCATTCTGCCAGCACTAATCTCGGGCAGTCCTTTGCATTGAGGATGCTCTGCAAAAAGGAAAAATCAGAGCCAGAGTACATAAACGGATAATGGTCTTATTTTTCTACCCTGTTCTTGTAAACACAAGGTGGCTCTCTTTAAGAAGTAGTTTCCACTGAAAGTTACACCACAAATAACTGGATTGTGTCAGTGGAGCTCAGAAGATGCGACTAGAAATAAGCCAGTTTGCCAACAACGAAGACTGGTTATGGCCAATAAGAATTAGCAGGAAAAACTTGAATGGCAGCATATGATAGAATATTGGGAGCTTATTTAGGGCCACATATGACAAGCATTTTAGCAGAATGCAGGATAGCAAATGAAGCCCCAAAGGAAATTTAAGTTCCTAAAGTCCTTCCATTCCCAAAATTGCCATTCCCAGCATCTCGACCTTACATTTGGCTAGAGCACGTGGTTCTCCAATGCTAGACAATAATTGCACTTTGCTAGGAAGGCCTGTGATGGATTTGAACCATCTATACCCAAGTTCTCCAGCCTTTGTTATCTAATCATCAGAGATCTCTCGCATATAGGACCACATGCAGTTGTTCCTTCTTGCAAGATATTCTCTCATGTTGTATTGGTCCACAACTGGTAGACTTTGCTTTCATAACTTCTCTAATTTAACTGAAACAGTTCTGGTCTATAACCATTTTCTGTGGCTTTTCCAGATTTAGAAGCTGAACATGACAGGACAACTGATGCATTTGTACAAAAATTACCTACATGAACTACCTGGATACTCCTTTGCTAATGTACATCCATCATCCTAATGACTTGCATTCCATGCCGATGCGCCATTTGCTGCAATATTTTCCTTATTCCGCTTAATTAAGTTCCTGCCTCAGATGGGCTGCTTGATAGCTGCCTTTTCCAGGTCAATTGATTTTCAACAATTAAAACGAAGGAAGTAGCACCACCTATATGGCAGCAAAATAAATGGGATTTTTGGAACCAACACTAAAAGGTGAGAGTTTTAGGCACTTTCTGCAAATCTGGCATTTCTTTTCACTACAACAGAACTGGCCATGAGAGTGGGTCGGCGCCTAACATTTACATGCAATCGTCCACCATCCGAGCGAGAATTTAATCTATCTGGTCTTCTATCAGAGAGAGCACACATTTTCTTCGTAATACCTTTCTCTTCACCTCTACTTGAAAGATGGCTTTTTGCATAAGCATTGGATCCATGGTATTGGCATCTGACTCCACCCTTCTTATGCATGACACTTTCCTCGGCTCCTATCATATTAGGACTTCGAATAACATATTCTTCGATCCCTCTATCCATTGCAGATGAATGTTTACCCGCACTTTTAATAACTTTCTCGATAACTGGTCTACCAGATGCAGCAGGCCTTTCCTCAGTTACAAGCCGGATATTAACCTTTTTAACTTCAGATTGTTGATTCTCAATAGGCATGCCCTCCCCCTGGAAATGCCATTGCTCTTTATTGCTCAATGAATTGTTAGAATTGCCTTGCTTTTCTCCGTTCTCTTTGTTTGAAGATACCAAGGCTCGGAAAATCTTCACAACCTCTGCTCCTAAAGCACCACATTTCTTTTCTGCCACGGCTGCCCCTTCAAGAGCTGATTGAACCCCAACAGTGATGTGTTGCACCTTTGCATCCAATATCCTGCCAGCAAAACAAGTTCAACGTCTTGTCATCTGTTGTTTTAAATAACCCCGATTAGCAGTTTCATGAGCACAAGCCCAGATAAGATAAAAACAAATCAAATAGATCGCCACAAAAATATGACAGGCAATAGTCTATTTTGTTTTGCTCATTCAGAATCACTATTGCTTCATAATAATGCATGGAAATGTACATAAATTTTTTTGAAATATAATGGAGGACCACGTAGTTACCTCAAATTTGTGTAGGTTGCCGATGCAATGTGCTCAAGGTTACATTCTACAGTATCCAATCTTGCCAACATATCCTTATTTCTCAAGTCCTCTTGGCGAGGTTGCCCATCTTCTTTGCCAACCAGCGATGAGGTCTTTCCACTCATAGTCCCTTGAGGACATTCTGCTATGCCAAGTGTCCCCTCTAGTTTTATTAACCTGCTTTCAACTTGTTTCAACTGATGGGCTGCACCCATGTGCTGTTCTAACCATGCTGAAGCAGAATTTTGCATATTGTCTATGCTGTGATGAACTCCAACAACTAAGCTGGTAAGATTCGTTTGCTCAGATTCTAGTTTGTCAACTTTCTTTTTTAATTTTGTGATCTTTGCATCCATTTCACCAGACGCAGTGTTGTTTCTACTACTCTCTTCTATCTGACTACACTTCTTAGAAACCTGTGTCAGCATGTCATTGGCTTTTGAAATCAGATCAAAAGCTTCTCCAGCTGCTGCAGCCACAGCATCTTTTCCCTTTTCTGCTGCAGAGAGAATATCTTGAAGATTTAACCTGCCCAATGCTAATGGTTCCTCTATTTCATCGACTTTCTTTTGGTGGACTGCATCTTGATCCTCTTGTCGTCTTTTGATTTCATCTACCTTTATCTGGTGGATTGCATCTTGATCCTCTTGCCGTCTTTTGATTTCATCAACTTTTTTCTGGTGGGCTGCATCTTGATCCTCTTGCCGTCTTTTGATTTCTTTAATGTCTTGCATCATCTCCTCTACCCTGTTGTGACATTTTGCATCAACATTGAGTAGAGCTATTCGGACATCTTCCACATCATCCTTCCTAGATTCCAGATGTAGTACTCGTAATTCTAGATTATCCAGACTGCATTCTTCCTGTGACATAGTTGGATTGGGATAGCAAGATTGACCCAGTGCTTTAATTCGGTTGTCAAAATCCTCAAATTTGTCTTGGCACATCATCTTTATGTTCAAAGTATCCATTCTGACCTCCTCGAAGCCTCCCATGTACAATTTCGAAAGGCTTTCAACCTTCTCTAGTATCATTCCTTGTGCTTTTGAGCTTTCGCTGTGTAAAAGAGCCTTGCATTCTTCTAGCTCAGCCAATCTTGCCACTTTGTCATTTTCAACCCTATGCAACAGACGCTGCATATTTTCTCCCTCAGATCTCAACAACTTTAGTTCTTGAATCTCCGCCTTCATTTCCAGTTCATCATCCTGCAGCTTTCCTAAGAGTCGCCTTATATCCTTAAATTCTGCTTGACATTCTCTTCTACAATTCTCAGCATCCGTACTTGTCTGCATGCCTTCCTTTTTCACAAGCTGCAGCTGCTTATGTATGTACTCGTTATCATTTTTCAAATCAGATTGTTCTATGAATGTAGGATCCTTGTATGTGTCGGCAGTGCGAGAAAGATGCTTAACATGGTTTTGAATTTCCTCAGTTGCTTTAGAAAGCACCCCAACTTCCCCCCACAGAAGGCTTATGTCATCCTTCATTTCAACCATTCCCTGCTGTGACAAAATCTTTGATATTGGAGACAACCTCTCTTCTATGATGTCCTTTATCAGGTTAGTTGCCCATTGTTTCTCGGTCCTTTTTGACACTTCAATGTTCTCCACCAGAAGCTCATGTCTAGAGAACATTTCTTGGCGCAACTTATCCACTTCATTCAAAAGAAGAACTTGGATTTTTTCATCAATCCCCTTCATTACTGAACTCTCTGTTTCCATGGCCAAGCAATCAAATCTTTTTTTATAAGCAGCCATTTTATCTGAGCATTCTTCCAATAGGACATGCAGTTTCTCCGTTTCATAGTTTCTCTGCTCCTCATTTTTGGCCCACAGCATTTCAGCTGTTTCCAACTCCTTGAGCAGACGTTGAACATGTTTCTTTATTTCTTTTTGATTGCACTTGGTTGCATCTAAGTCAGCTTCTGTCTCATCCTTCAGAGTTTCCAGCTCCTTCTCCAAGGTACTAAGCCTTTCTCTCCATCTTTTACCCTCGTCCTCCATTTGAGATTTCAAACCTTCAAAAGTGCCTTGTAGATCAGTGACTACCGTCTGGACGCATGACAGCTTTTTAGAAGATGGTGGCTTCGCTCTCTGATTAGATGGCTGCTTTGGAGATACGGGAGATGAATCATTTGAAAATAACTGCTCTCTACTAAGCCTAGGGTAAGAAAGGATACTTCTTGGGCTTGCAAGCCTGCCCCTTGGACTTATGAGCTTACTTCTAAGACTTGAAGCTTTGCTTCTCGGGCTTGATGGTGATAAGCTTCTTCCTGAACTCTGAGAGCTTGGCTTCTTATATGTTTCATACATGAGATTATCCCACATCTTATTTATTTTGTGATAATCAGTCTCAGACAACCCCAAACCAGGACTATCAGATTCCATTGGATCGCTCCATGGTTGAGACATCATCTCATGCTCTGTTCTATCTGATTTTGAACCCTTGGACTTGCTTAAATCAAAATCCATTATTTTGTTCTCTGCCGGCATAGCTTCTCGAGTGTTGTTTTGTACATCTTGGAGTCTCATGTCCGCAAACTGACCTGAAAATTACATTGAAACTGTCAGCTCAATATCAACATTACTCCTATGTAAGGGCAGTTACTGGCTTTCCATTGTCGGATTTGAAATACAAAAACAGTTACCAGTTTGTATAGCTCCTTTTCTTCCAATTTTGAACTCTTTCAAGAGAATTTTGCAATCTCTCCTTCCTTCTACTTTGGAGATAATTCGCTTCAGCAGTGGGACGGTGATCAAGCCATTCCCACCTTGGGCGTTTCTTTGGAGAATCTAACTGCTGCTGCTCGTCATATATCTCTTTTCTCGCGAGGCTGATATATTTGGAGACAAAGGTGATGCTGAAAATGGACCACCTTCATCCCTTCTCCTCTTGGGTGATGATGGTTGTGACAAAGACCTCCATGATTTCACACCCATCCCATCATGTATTCTCCCACAAGCAATGGGTGCCTCTGATAACCATTCCCACCAGCGATTCTTGGAAGATGCATTGAACTGCCTATCCCATCTCACGTTCTAAACAGAATCAACTGACCTTTGAAAATTTTCATGTTTTCCTCTCTTAGGGCCTTGTCCACTAATAAACCCTATTAACCTTGACGCACTTACAGATTTACCACCTCTCCCTGTTGTTGAAGAGAGATCCCTAACTTGGTATTTCCATCGAGCACCTCCTTTGCAATTTCTCGCGACAGGAGAAGTTGCCCTTTCTAATAGCTCAAGTATTCTTCGCTTGACATCAGCCAAATAAGTTTCCAACTCCAAAAAGGATTTATCGCCTCGTTCATCATCGTAACCTCGATGCGAAGGGATAGTACCTGCGACCAAAGCTTCAAATCTGCGAAGATGTTGAAGCTCTTCTGAACCGGAGCCGCTACGCTTTGCGAGAGCTGCCTTTTTGACACAGACGCGAGTACTCCGGCAGCAGATGGCCCTCTCCATCCCGTTAGGCGCCTCCTTCCAGAGAACCCTTCCAGCCTACCCGTTGAAATCAGGAATTTTCGATAAAGAAACAAATTCTGACCAAGTTTTCCGGTAGACCGTAAACTATGGAATTCTTCACATTTTCCGGCTGAAACCTAGGTTTTTTTCTCAATGTTTTCTGCTAGGTTTTAAATGTAAGAAATCTATATAGGAAAGCCCACTAGGAAAGCCCATTTAGTGGGCTTTCGTGCTGTGGAGTGTCGCCCTGTTTCCACATCAAGAAAGCCCACTAAATGGGCTTAGTATTTTAACATCCATGGGAAGTTATAGCTTATAAGACAATTTACAACACACCTCGAGTTGTGGAAGAGAGGGGAAAGAGCAGATCAAACTAGAATTCTTAGGCGCTCCCCCATCAAAGTGGAACTCTATAAGCTGGCCTCTCACTTCAAATCATATATGATGCAACATTGGAAACTCGCCTCAGACTTCAAATCATATATGAAAAAATTCCTCCTTTACATGGAAAATCGATCATATGGCCGACCCTAATGTTCCTACCACTACCCCTATAGGTCACTGATAACTTCATATATACTAGAAACGTGTGCCCGGCGATGCCGGGCATTACCTAGATGTGCGAAATCCATAGCCGTAACAGAGTTTATAGGTGCATTAAAGAGTTGTAAATGCAATCGTCTCCATATATGTAATATAATGCCACATGTATGAAATGTCTAGGGTTTAGGGAGGTCGATACGAATAATGGAATGTGCAGAGTAAAATAAAACTAGTTATGGTGCCCGGCGTTGCCGGGCGCCTTTGTTTGTTTGGTAATTTTATGGAGATGGTTTTATAGTTAGGTGCCATTGGTGTAATGTGAAAGAAACAATTATTTTCAAAAGTAGACATATTTTCACGTTGGGGATTGACAGTCTTGGCAACGATGTTTATTAGTTGAGAATAGTAGAAGCAATGTAGAAGAATGTGACTGGAACATTTCAATTACATGTGTCTTGTAAAGATAAATTGAACTGTGAAGATAATTTGACAGAGCTCCATGGAACAGTCAATATATTCCTTGGTAGTCAAGAAGTTTTATCAATATGCTGAATGTGGATGTAGATGTTCTTGTTATGGTTAGAAAGATGCTTATAAAATAGCATGAAATGTCCATAGCCTATCGCATGCTTTTAGTGCAGGAGATTTGTGTACAGTTTGGAAAAGACATGTTGATCTCAAATTGACTGAGCTACTTAAAATCCAACAATATGTCACAATCCCTAAGAGAAATATTGAATGTGAATTGTAAAGCCCGGCATTGTCAGGCTTTACAAATTTTATTGTAGATAGCTTTTAAGTTGAAGACACGTACAATAGCTTGCTAAATTAAAAAGTGGATTGGGTTTAGTTCTTGGATATTTACTTCATCTAGCTAGACGCACGCTTGATTGACTACATAATCCTTTCTCTATTAATATTTAGTTGCATAACATGGTTGGAAGCTTAGGATTCAGGTAGTTAGGACTTTATATTCAATAATGTTTGAACTACCAAATAAGCTTTATTTTACTCTGAGAGTCTAAGGTACCAACAAAACTAAAGTACATGCATATGACATTGTGAAATTGGAAGATCTAATACATGGTTATAGTTATAGTGGTTTGTGGAAGCACATATCATGCATCTACAATAGAACCTGTCATTGAATAAAGTATACCTAAGAAAACTTGCCAAAAGAAGGGTACAGCGTTGGCTTGGCCAGCACAAAAAGACACGACATTCTTAATGGGCTACAAAATGGATAAGCACCAAGCCATTTGATTAGACCAAACACATGGTTATAGTTGTAGTGGTTTGGGGAAGCATATATCATCCGTCTACATTATTGAACTAAGATAACTAAGAAAACTTGCCAGAGAAGGTACCACATTGACAATGGAGCAATGTGAAAGGAAGTCTTAAGCGAATGAAACTAAGAACCTACAACAGAATAGAAAAGTTACTTGCAAGAATATGTGAATTTTGCATCCTATCTAGATGGGATGTAAGCCCCTTGGCCATCATATCTGCGTATAAGAAAGCAGCAACATATGTCATCCCTAAAAACTCCCATTGGTAATTCTGCAAAAGAAGCACTGTATAACATGAAGCAAAGATTGTGTAGTTTGCACATAAATCCCTTTTTAAAATAACAGTACCTTGACATCCTTTGAGCCTTTATTGGATGGAAAAAATGAAAATAATTAGACAGATATAATATAGATGAAGGCATGCTTGCGTATTCTTTATTTTATCCTCTTATATGTATCTCTGTGCACTGCCAGTGCTATCTATACAGAATAGAATCCTATGTACTGCCAGTGCTATTTCTACAAAATAGAAGTGCTATTTCTACAAAATAGAATCCTGATTACAAAGGCCACATTACTGCCTGGGATACATAATTAAGCCAGAGCTTGCATCAGCCTTCACTACTGTGCATATCACATTAGAGCCAAGACCTTTTTCTTTTTGTCAAAATAGCACCCATGTTATAACTGCATATTAAATACACTTTTCACATGGGTTTTCATTTTTGCCACGTTTTTATTTGATATGCATGCAATAGAGAACTGTGACGCGATAATTCAAAGCTATGATAGCAATGCTATGCGGATACATATGGTTCAATTGGATCGGATCTTGATATCTCCGAACATGTATTAACATCGATGCCGTAAGAACATACGTCCTAAGCCTGCAATTTTCTAGTAAAACAATGAATGTAAACATTAATAAGGACATCGAAAAACTTTCAAAGCATCGGAGTTATTTTAGCAAAGGACAGGGAAAAACTTTCAAAGCATGGGAGCTACTTTATCAGATGTGCTCCATTGGTCACCCACAAAGGTCGACCTTGAGTTACACGCAATTCTTTAAGACTTTGCTCAATGCCCTAGATCCGCAATGATGTTGTGAATGCATAATCACGCAATACTCAATCCGCGGAGATACGATCAAATGCATGTCAAATGCAAAATGTGAGAATAGCCCAACCGCATCAATATCACAAGAATATCTGAAGTCCATAGAGTTCTCAGATTCATTTGCGACTTTTGCTGCATGTCTGCTGCATGTTTGACTTCCCTGTACCATGCCATTATACAACAGAAAAGTAAGATTAACTTAAACTAAAGATGGGAAGTCTAACCCTAAAGCTAAATATTTACCTGCATGAAAAAATCAAAACTATAAGCAACAGAGAACATGAATGCAAACAAATGAAATAGAATAAGTGACAAAATACTGTTGTTGGCAACATCAAGGTACTTTTAAGCTAGCTGCTAAATATCAAATCTAATGCAGTATAGAAGATGGAGATACAAAACTTGGCAAAGAATATAAGAACATTCAACCTTGACCAGGCCTAAGTATAGAAGAATGATATAAAGCTGTTGAGTCCCAAATTGGCACAAAATTTTTTAGACACTTGTGGTGGCAGCTGAGTACCTTGTGACACCTTGGTGAAATTGCTTTGTGGATATGCCTGCCATCGTTGCAACAAAGCCAGTGGCACCTACATGACAGATAAATAGATGGCAGACCACCGATGAAAACAATGAATTCGAAGAGAAAGCATAGAATTTTCATTGCCACGAAGAATACGTCTAACTCGAGCAGCAAGGGCACTGAGGCTGCGAATCATCTGAATTTGAAAGCGGTAAAGGTAGGCGCAAAGGTCTAGGAAGACTCACTTCACGTGCTCCTGTGACTGTTATAGCAGCACCATCTGCCAGTACAATCCTCTTTAACACTCCAGCATCCACATCATTCTGCAATGATTAAAGGATAATAAAAGTATTAGGATTATTGTCACACTGCATCCATATTCTAGCACATATCAAGCAGGTTACAGTCTAAATCGTTTTAAGTAATAATCTGAACATACAGCTTGAGCCAACTACATATGCTATCTTATTATGTCATAATCTAAAAAGTATAATTATTTACAAAAGAGGTATACATCTAGAATAAGCAATAATATAAATTCTAGAGAATACCGTGGTCTTTAGTGTGAAAGGCAGTAGACATGTGAAAAGGAACAAACACTAAGCAAGCTAAGACAACAACATGTTTAAAAAAATTGGCAATTTTATAAAAACAAACACTTACAGGCAACGCAAGTCTGAGTTGATCAGCATCATGAATCCAAAGCTCCACAGGTCCTGCAATTTGAAATGGAGGCAAAACGGATTCCCTGTCTAGCTTAGGAACTTCCACAATAGTTTGTTGAATTCACATTTTCAAATACATCCGGCTTCTTTTAAGGGAGCTCGTCGCGGATATTTCCAAGCCGGTATTTCTTCCGAAAATTTGATAGGAATCATACCACCGCCTACATCAATATCAAACTCATACTCTATATTGTGCCCAATTCTTGCATCCCTAACATCTATGTAAGAAATTTTAGCATCGCCCTTTTCCAATAAGTCTCTTTCGGCAATAAAATCGCCATATCTTGAAAAAGAAAAGACGAAAAATGGTAAGATAAGAAACCCAATTTGCGAAAAGAACTTCAAGCCAATTCGAACAACAAAAAAAACTACCGAGACTACGTTAAAAGCTGTGATATCGGTCTTGGAATGACGATCAAGGTTACCAAAAGCTTGAAACGCAAAACTTCGAATGATAAGAATTAACACTTTGCTTTCCCGAGCCATACTGTCGCTGACGGATCAACCCAAGACCTGCAGAGCGAGATTGACCTTCTTTTTGTTCCACGCATCTCTGCACAAAATAAAACTGACAATTTGACAACGGATAAGTATTATACGGAACTGAAGAACAAACCCTAACTCGCGCATTCGGGCTTTGAATCATCCTAATCCACTTCCACGGCTAGATCACCACCTGTAATCATGCATGGACGAAGTTACCAAAAATAAGCTGGGATCCGATAATCATGCACAGAGCAGGAAATTTTTTCAAATCATACGAAAAAACAGATCCCGATTTTTGGAGAATCGGGAATTTCTTTCGGCAGCCAAAACATTTAAAACCTTAGAAAAACCAACCCAGAAAAAAATCCAAAAAGTTTTCGGAACCCCGGAAAAACCAAATTTAAACAATAGGATAGGTAGACGATGAAAAAATAGATGACCGACGGGTATGAGCGCTCTCTCACTGCGCCTCGGGAACCATGCATCTCCCAGCCCTGATGGATGAGGCTTTGCTCGAAGCTGTTCTCCAAGGGCTGGGTTTTGTTATCCCCCCCAAGGCCACGAGAGCACCCTTCAAGCAATTGAAGATCTGATCAGTTTAGCTGTTAGTAATCAGTCTAGAATAGGTTTTGGTAGAGCTGATTTTGACCTCTTCGAAAAGTTTTTTCTTTGCATCCTTTGTTTCGACAGAGTTGGCTCCCTCAGGGTTTCTGCTCATAATTCACAGCCTTACTTAGCCCTGGGCAACAGTTTTGAAAGGAATCTCTTTCTCTTAGGGGTTCCCACAGAATTCGGAATTGATCCTCTCTACTACTGGGCAGATTTCTTTGATCTCCAGCCTGCAGAATTTTTTGACGACCTTGGAATTGTGGTGTGGAGGTTCGGGGTGGCAAATTAGTTCTCTCTGTTCTTGATTTCCTGTGATTTTGGTTCCCCCCTCTTTCTTTTTTTCTTTTTTCTTCTTGTTTATCCCCGTATTCTTTTTTCCCATTTCTTGGAATTGATGCTTCTTTGATAATGGATGGGACCCTCTACCCCTAACTAGATCCTGCAGGTCTTTTAGGGTACGAGCAGTCCCCTTTCATTATCCAGGCAGCTTTCCCCCCTCTCTTTCCAATCATTTTTTCTCCCCTTTTCTTTGTCCTTTACCATTTACCATTTTTTCGGATCTTTCGACCCTTTGCTATTCCTTCCCCTCTTTTCTGTTCCCTTTTACTCTTATTCTCTTCTTTCTCTGTTCCGTTTTCCCTTGAATCTCTGCGCCACCATGAGAACTAAGGCTTCGACAAGCAAACCGGCTATGGAAGGATCCTCCCAAACAAGGATCCCGTATGAATACAAAGATACGGACCCAATTTTGATCATCCAGAGTTGGGACCAAATCTTTGTCCTCGAGGGCAAGCAGGACCAATCGTGGATAAAAATGAAGGAGCTCAAAGCTGCCTTCGACATTATCAGGGAACAGCAAGAATCAGCAGCAGATTGCATGGGTGTGCAGAAGGAGGGTCAAATCTTGGTATGCAAGCTTGAAATGCAGAGATTGGAAAACCAGTATAAGGAAGGCAAAGCCAATGATCGGGACCTGGCATGGCAAATGCTCCAGAAGATTCAGGAGATGGACAACCTTCTTTATCAACTCATAAGAGTCAAAACAGGACACTCAAAAGAAGATTGCTGCAGCCTGAAAAACCAGATTTTTAGGAGATCCATGACAGAGATGCTTCGAGCTGCAAAAGGACTGGTTGAAGAACTCGAGGACCTTGGGTGGAAATCTAAAGCTTCTTTTAAGCTTTGTGAAAATTTGGGAGGAAGCATGACCATGTAATTGAAGATTTCCGAAAAGGATTCAAGAAAAGGCTTCCCTCTTTCGGCCCTGATACTCTTTTAAAGGAGGTTGAAATGGACTATAAAACTTACCAACTCCCGCTCAAAGTTCCCACCAAATGCGAGATTGCTGACAGTAATGGTTACTTCCATCCGACGGACTGCGCAAATTGTGAATGCCAAAACTGTACCAGCATAAAGGAGCAGAACCTGGACAAAAACAAGACAAAGGTCTCCAATTCCAAGCAAACTTTGAAGTCTTCAGTACCAATCATGGGAAAATACGACAAAATCAATGGTATCTCTTACAAGAATGCTTTACTCAATTCTTTAAATTCTGTAAATGATGCTAATGACTCTGCTGGAAAAGAAGATCTTAAAGGAAAAAAGGGTATTCTGGACCTGGGTAATATTGTGGATAATACAGCCAACACCAGATATATAAATCATGGAATCCTTATCCACTTCCCTCAAAGCTGTCCTTCCATTAGCACTGTTAAATATTGGATTACCAAAACTCTGTTAGTCCCAATATTATCTATCCTTAAACTGGACAGTAAGACCTATCAGATCATCTGTAGAGAAGAGAAGAGTGTTTCCATGATTCTTACCAGGAAAATCACCCTCATCTCAGGTTCTCCAGTTTATATAATGAAATGGGACCCTCTATTCATTCCAGGAGACTTCTCCACGATAGCCACCACCACCTGGATTTCTTGTCTGAATCTCCCTATGGGCTGTTGGACCATCTCCCATCTTAGTGCTATAGCCAGCAGCCTTGGAGAAATCATTCATGTCTCCATCCCCCAAACCAGTTTCCCCTCTGTCTGTATTCAAAAGAAAATTTATTCTAATTGGGAAGACTGTATCCCCTGTATAATTCCTAAAAGGGGGCTCCTTGGGCTGAAAATTTCCTATTCCAAAATGCCTCTGGCTAAAAGTTCTCACCCTAGAGAGCATCATAAGGAGGCTAAGATCCAGAAACAGGAGGAGGCACATCACAAGCAGGATGAAACCTATCAGGCCAAGCAAGTCTGGGTGCCCAAGGTTAAGAAATTGGAAGACAATTGTGTTAGCAAAACTGTCTGTAACACCAGCACAAGGGTTATAAAGGAAGACAAGGCTGAATACAATATCATTGATTCTCAAGATAAGTATATTCCAGATAAAGGTATTTTCTTCCAATTCCCCTCAAAAGTGGTGATTAGAGTCGACCCTATTAATATGACTATCTCAACTATGGATCTTGGTATCTCAACCCTAGATTTTGATAAATTTGGCAAATATGAGGATACCAGGAAGGATGACTCAGAAGAGGATGACTTTGAATTCCGAGTCAATAGCAAGACTTCCACCCTGGAAGACTTGACCTGGTCTACAATCAACAGCAGAAGGAAAAGAGGTAAGAAAAATTTCAAAGATTACTCTTTGGGACCTCCAAGAAGATCACCAAGAAAGATCCTCCCCCCCTCCAATGGATACAAGTCTTAAAGGCATAACTTGGAATATCCAAGGCATCAATTCAAATATCAAAACCATGAATCTGGATTTTCTTTTTTTTCAAGAGCACAAGATTTATGATGACAACATTAATTCCATTATTAAAGATGTTCTTCCTGTTGACTTTCAGCATTGGTCTCTCAAAGCTAACAACACTTCTGCAGGAATTACTATAGCTTGGAGCAACAGGCTTAACTTTGCTGACACGCAGATGGTAAATGATAACAGTAAAAGGTGGCAAATCATTCATGGGATGGTTGGTGACAAGAGGATTGCTTTTGTCAATGTTTATGCTTATCATCAGCCCCCAGAAAGAGTCAACCTATGGGAAGTCATCAATAGGAGTCTTGAGAGGATTCCTTATGATGAGTGTATTCTAGCAGGAGATTTTAACATGGTCACCCATAGCTATATGAGAAGTGCCAATTTTAGGCCCCTGACTGATAACGAATTTGCCAGCTGGAATTCTCTTCTTCACTCTCACCATCTCTCCCTAACCAGAGTCACCCCCCACTCTTACAGTTGGAGTGACCATAGGGATCAGCCTGTATGCTGCCTTCATGATAGATTTTACCTCAGTGAGGCCCTCTGGAACAATAGTACTAGGGTCACCAATTTGACCAACTATACTATTTCTGATCATTTTCCTCAGCTCATTAGCATATGTGGTAACACTGCTCAAAGAAAAAGAAATTCTTTTTTCAAACTCAATACTAATCTCCTTGAGCTTGATGACTTCATGCCTAATCTGCAACAGGTTGTTTCTCAAGAGAGAAAGCCTAATGGTAACACAGGCTGGATGGATTGGTGGGTGAGGGTTTCCAAAAGGATCAAGAATTGGCTCAAGGTTTGGGGAAAGGAAGTTCATAGAAGTAACACTGCTCATTTACAGGATTTGAGATCCCAGTTGGACTTAGCCCAGGATCAACACAAAGATGAGATCAAGATTCAGATAGAGAGAGAAGAGATCAGAATTGCCGAGGGGTGAAAAATTAAAGCAAAGGTAAAGGAGCTCAAAGAAGATGAGAGAAGCAACTCGAAATATTTCTTCATCAAAGCTAAGGGAAGGATTAAGAGAAACCACATCTACAGTATCCTTTGGGAAGGCAATAGCATTGACAATGATATGCAGCTCAAGGATGCTGCCAGAACTCACTTCTCCAGGATTATGGGGACTGAGGAAAATATTAGAAGGGAAGATATTGAGCATTTTGTGTGTATTCAAGAAAAAGTTACTGATCTGATGAATGACAGACTTTCCAGGCCTTTTAGTTATGAGGAAATGTTAAAGGTTCTTCAGGGAATGGAAAATGGTAAAACTCCAGGCCCTGATGGTCTCCCAGCTGAATTCTTCAAGAAATCATGGGATATTCTAGGTATGGATATAGTATCCCTAGCTAATGAGTTTTTGATGACTAAGAAGTTGGACTGCAGGATCAACACAAGTCTGATTGCCCTCATCCCAAAGATTGAACTCCCAGCTACTTTTTCTGATTACAGACCTATCTCCCTAACCAATGTGGTCTATAAGTTAATTGCAGGTACCATTGCTGCTAGGCTCAAGCCCATCCTTGAAGAAGTTATCAGCAACACACAAAGTGCCTACTTGAGAGGCAGGTATATTCTAGATAATGTTGCAGCTGCTTCTTTAAGGAATCTCTTGGGCCAAAGACTCCAACTAGTCAATTGGCCTCCTCAAATTGGATATTACAAAGGCCTTTGACACTGTAAGTTGGGCTTTCCTTTGCTGGTATTGCAAAAAGCTTGGTTTCTCTGATAATGTTATTTTTGTCTTCCAAGCCATTCTTAGCAATTCTAGATCTGCTGTTCTCATAAATGGGGAATGTAGCCCTTTCTTCGATATTAAAAGGGGAGTTAAGCAAGGCTGCCCCCTTGCACCCTTCCTCTTCCTGAATGGAAGGTCTGAATTGCCATCTCAAGAGAGCCAAAGATTTACATCTAATTAAAGGTCTTAGCCTACCCTCCCAGGAGGCAGGAGAAATCTTAAATGTTCACTTTGCAGATGACACTTTTCTCTTTCTTCATTTGGAAGCTCAATCCATTCAGAACACTCAAACTATTTTAGAAGATTTTGGCAAGTGCTCGGGATGCAAAATCAACCCTGCCAAGACCAAGTTATATCAAGGCATCAAGAGGAGGGTGAGCAAGCAGCTACAGACTTGGGTTGTATGTATCTCTCTCCCACCACTAAAACTAAAATTTTAGGAATCCCATATGCTATTAGAGCTAATGCTTGTGAGCTTTGGGATGACTTGATTGACAAATTCTATAGAAAAGTAGACTCCCTTAACTCTAAATTCCTTTCTAAAAATGGGAGAGCCATTTTGGCAAATTCGGTCATCTCCTCTTCTCAGGTTTATCAATCCTCCATTATGGTGGCCCCTAAGAAGGTTCTGACCAAAATGCAAGGTATTATTGGTAGATTTATTGCAGGAGGTGCTGGATCCCCATCTCTATGGAAGAATGTTGCAAGCACAAAAGGCTGGGAGGTTTGGGAGTTATTAATATTGAAAAGCAAGCTACTGCTTTGGCTGCTAAGTACTTCTACAGAGCCTGTAATAACCAAATCAATCACCATGTGAGCATTCTTATCTCCCATTATGTCAGTAAATGCCACCCCTTTGGCTGGAGGAATCTCAAAATGCAGCTGCCCCACAGCATTTACTTCGACTTTACCATTCCCAATACAGTGCCTTTGATTATCAAAAAGTGGATCAGAAGGGTATGTATACATGGAAGGAAGGTCTCTCTCAAGATCAACCAATTTTCTGGAGTCCCTCTCTCATTCTGGATGACCCTAATACCTGTCTGGCTGCTAATTTTCCTACTCTAGCCAAGCAATGGACCAATAAGGGAATTATTTATATAAGGGACATTACTGATAATTTTGTTTATCAGGAATCCAACATTGCAAATTTAGGAGATGATTCAAGGCAGCTTTTTAACAGTATCACCCAAAGGTTGACAGTTGGAGTTTGGCATGACACAGATGTTCTTTGGCACATCAATGAATTCTGTGGATATAGAGTAAACTTAGCTTACAGGTACCTCAATAGAGGTCAAGAGAATTCTATCCACAGAAAATGGAATATTGATCCAGATAGAGCTTCCAGGAACCTGAGATTCATGTGGAAGAGTCCAATCCATCCAAAGATCAAGGCCTTTATGTGGCCGCTATGGCATAAAGCTTTAGCCACAAACAGAAAAAGATGGAGGCTGAATATGTCTGATTCTAATATATGTGTTAGGTGTATGCAGGATCAGGAAGATGAAGAACACCTTTTTAAAAACTGCTTATGGGCAGAATGGACTTTGGAGCTGGCAGAAACTGGGTTGAACATTCCTGGATTGGCCAATATGCAAATTGATGAAATTTTCTTCCCTGAGAACCCAGTGGAATGGAGGAGATACATTCTTCTTTGGAGAATGTGGAAAGGAAGGAATACCCTGATCTTTAAGGAAGAAATTATCTGGCCCAATGCCATTATTAAGCAAGCCCAATATGATATAAATTGGGTCTTGGAAATCTTTGGGAATCAGAATTAAGTCCTTTTCCCTTTATCTAATGTTAATTTTGTCTTTGTGTGCAGGAAACACTCTGATCATGTTCAAAAGATTGAGGTGGAGAAGGATGAATCTCCATGCGAATGCGCAATGGCTAACACAGTTCGGGGTGGAAATACCAAACGAGCATGGGGATAATTGTCAATGCAACTGTGCTTGCACTGCCTACTTGGATGAAAGAAGATACATTCTGTGCACTGCCAAGGATAAAAAGGACAGATTCAATCCGGGGAAGGCCCATTTGTGTAAATGCCCTTACTGCCTGTTCATCGTCGCCAACAAGGGCATGGGAAGGAAAGACCATTCCAAAAGGGAGCCAAAGAAAAGGAGGTACTCGGGCGAACATTGACCACTGCCTCTCCAGAATTATCTAACTGCTTGAAACTACCAGTTACTTATGTTTATGCTTATGTCTTTTGGTTAGTTTAAACTTTATTAGGGTTTTCGACCTACCCTTTCCTAAAGGTCTTCCTTTTTCAAAAAAGCATCATATAGCTTTTTTTGAACTATGTACTTTATCATACACTCTTAATACATACTTAAGCCTTCAATTAAAAAAAAAAAGGATAGGTAGACGATGGAGTTCATAGTTGTATTGATTGTATAGAGTTAGGGATATTAGCAGGTGCTTATAATAGTTTAGGGTTTTATGGAAGATAAAAATTCAATTCATTGTCAACACAGCTGCAATTAGAATGTAGTGGAAAATTGGAGAATGGTGTACTGGGTGTGTGTGTGCGTGGAATGGGACGTTGAAGATTGTGGTTGTATTTGATTGATGTTATCATATTCTTGCAAAAAGACAAATATACAATCATGTTGATGCAAGATATACATAATGGGATCAAAGATGTACATTAAAAGGTTAAAAGGGTTGGTTATAGTTCAAGATTATGTAAGATGTCGAGCAATAATAGTCGTGTAACAAAACAATAGACATATGTACTGGAGCATGTCGACGTGTGTAGAAATCCATCCATCATATGGTTTTAGGGTTGATGATTGTTTCAATTTGTTAATGAATTGGCTATTTTTCAAGAGTAACAAAAATCCTTGCCAAACTGTAAGATGAATGCAACATTAAATGTCTATTATTCATTGGACTTGTATGTACAAAAGGTTTAAAGTGGAACGTTCATGTACATGTATCTCTGGTATAGAATGTAAGGGTGACCTATATTTGCACATGGCCAAAGGCAAGCTTGATGCAATCAAATCCATAATTTAATTTGAAAGCAAAGTTAATAATTTTTCCAGTTAGTCATGTATACGTTTGAAAGACAGCTCGAATTATCCCCTTTCTATTCAAAAACTCCAACGATAGAACAAACTTAGGTTCATAAGGATTCAAGAGAATTTGTCACTCTAGGATTCTTGTTTCATGGCATCACCATAGCTCCATCATAGAACTGTAAGAAAACAAAATTCTCTTTGCCCTGGTTGTAGGCCATGCATTTTGAGATCATAATAGCCTCTGCTTTGAGACATAGAAAATGATGAATTTGCTCACCATACAATGCACATAGACAAAATGTAATTAGAAACTGCATAGAAAATGCAGCAAGAGATCTAATTCTGATTTGAAAGAAAATTAATGTTGCCTTCTATGCTCTTGCAAATGCAGCAAGATAACATTTAGAACAACTTTGTTAGTATGTAGTGTCCCTAAATCACTAAAGCTGGAACAACACCAGAGGAACCTACAACAGGCTTGTTGACATCCAAAGTAAAAAAGGCTAAGGCGGCAAGATCTGGAAGGTGGTATTAGATCTAAGAAGAAGGAGCCTGAAAGATCTTTAAATCTTCATTATAACTGCATTGCTTCTGATACATGCCAAAATGTAGTATGCCAGACAAAGCTTTGATGTATCCTACATAGGCTATATTTTACATGAAAATGTGAACTCGCACCGCCAATACATGCCTTGGTAGCTAGGGTTATGCAAATTAGAGGCAACTCAAGGCATAGGAAAAATGGCCATCAAAGAACTAGAATTAGATATCCAGCAAACTGGAGTATATTTTCTAAAATAGTAGATTATGAGATGTCAGACTAGCACCATCATTTTATATAACATTTCTTTGTATCAATTGATTACCACATGTGTGCTCAACTTTAAGCATTCATCCAATGATCATTGGGAGTTTAAAATATGCAAGTATGAAGCCTTACAGTTGTTTCATCTGATGTATCCAACAACCACCTAGTAACCAATGCCATATGGATATCCAACTTACCCATGCAAATAACGTGACCAGAGGTGTTTGCTTATTAGTAAGAGTTGATTTGGTCTGCAACAAAAGGTGCAGAAGCTGGGTCACAAATGCAAAAGACAGAAAACAAAGAGTAAGACCATGATGAAAGAAACGGTAAACGATACACTTGTGGGCTGACAAATAATGTAAATAACAATATATTTAAAAAGAATGTCGGCATAATCTTGGTCTATAAACGTTTCAATAGTTTGAGGCAACTCAAAAGGTAATTCTTGGCCCAAGCATAACCATGAAATGCTTACTGTTGCATTTAACGTCAGAGATAATTCTTAGACCAGACAATAATAGAAACAAAAAACAGGGGAGTTGGTCATGTTAATATGTCCAAGGTTAAGGCCATAAAATGCTTACTGCAGCTAATGACAGTCATAAACTAACCATATTGAGCATCAAATTTAAAAATATAATAGAGCTAGTCCCATGAATACGAGAATAGGCGTGCAACTTGAATCATTTGTGTTGTGCTTCTAGAAAAGGAAGGGTATTACAAATCTTGCATTACAGCAACATAAATTCCAAATAAAAAGAAAAACAGTCTTTGTTCTCAAAATTGTAACAAAAGGGATGCTCACAAATATATGTAACATCAATGCTTACTCCTCTAAAAGAAAAGAGAAATTAGAAATTGGGGAATCTTCTAACATGCTCTCTGTTCTAGAACTTGCCTTTGTTATCCTCTAGTATAATTGCAGAAGCCATTAATAAACAACGTATCCACTATGGTGATTCTTTCACCATTTTTGAAGGGGGAATACTGTAAAAAAATAAAAAATGCATATCCTAATTTTGATAAAGACAAAAATTGCAAGAAAGACAATATATGACCAATTTTAGAAGATGAACAAATTGACAGAGGTGGAGCGAATTGACAAACCTGTCGCAACCAGAATGAACCCAACCCACTTCTAGCAATCTCTCCCAATTACAAAACAAATTTACCTTGTTTGGATGCTTCCCCATTCATCCCAATAACTAACATCTCACTGCTTAAACTCCACACTGGATCTGCAATAGATGAGACTTATTATCAAGCATCCATGGGCCTGTATGCAAGGATATGCAATGAGACTCATATCACACCTTACATGATTACGCGGATAGTTTACAAAAGAGTTCAATAATGCTGATTGCATCAAATACTAATGCAACACGCGCAACAACAACAAATAGCCAAACAGTTACGTTTGAAAAAATAATGGTAAAAACCAAAGTAGCAAACCTTCATTTGCAATTGACTTCAAAAAACCCGAGTGCACCTGCATACATTTAAAATAAAGCTTCAGAAGTGCTAAAATAGAATAACACATTTCAAATCAAAGACAACATAATCAGATACATCATGAAAGCATTTGGAAGCGACGAATCTCTCACTTATATAGAACCGCTGACTTTGATATTACCAGCCAAATGAAGATGTAACTAAGACAACAAAAAGAAAGGACTTCAAATTGTATGACCATCTGCTGTTGTCATTTGCCAAGAGCAGCAATGACAGAGTATTTTATCAACCTTAATGCGAGATCCTCTAAATCTCACATTGATAAGCTTAGGAAAGGTAGGAGGATGTTAGAGACTGCACTTGATAAGATCACAATGATGTTTTGTTGCCTGTAGGAGAAGGCTATTTTTTAGAAAGTAAGCAGCATTTAGCAACCTATGTGAAGCGCCATTCGTCTTAGACCTGCTTGCATTTCAAATATATTAAGCATATCATATTTCAAAACAGTTACCTTCACGGGTTTTTAAAGAGGTGGTTCTCTATGACAGATCTGGAGACTTTTGAAAAGCATGGGAACGATGACTTTCGTTATCCATGCTGAAAGCTTGCCTTCTCGGGGGAGGGGGGGAGGGTTGTCCGATCCAAATATAGCAGAGTCCACCAACGCCCTGTCAAGCTGTGAATATCTAAGTTAATGGAGCCATGAAGAGGATAATCAAGCAAGACAGACCATCTGGGTTGTTGAAGAGGAGAAAGAACAAAATGAATTAGATTCAAGAGAGTGAAGGTAAGCTATATGGATAACTATTTGCTGGGAAGCAGAGAATTCCCAAACTGGAGCAAGAGAGAACGACGACTGACTGAGAGGCCAAAGCTCGATTTCAAACTTGATGCCGAAGTAGACGCAGACCACCGAAAAAAGTCCCGCAAGGGGGAGAGGGAACGCCGCATACGTCTGCACATGCAACGTTCCAACACGGTTCCCAGCAACATCCCATTTTAATAAGAAAGATAGATATAAAAAGCAAGCAATTCTTACCAATCTAACCTTCTAGACCATGACTTAGATACGTTGAACCTTCAATATCCATACATGATATATGACAACCTCATGCAGACCTGAGAAATGAGCTTGCATCAGAGATTCGACCTAAAAGAGCCGCACTTGAGAGCTCAACATTTGGAGAGGAACCTTGGAGATAGTGATATCTGTCAAGTTTTCAAGTAATAATATCTCCAAATTTTAATAAACTTTAAAGAAGTTATTCATATCCTGTTCAATCGGATCAGTAGCAAAATTCAGGTCTCATACAAAAATTTGTTTCATACCTGAGAATGTGAGGCACAATCTAGGAACTGTGCATGCCAATAAGCCTAAACTGACAAAATTAGAAAAACAGAGCTGTCGGATCCCAACATCGCATCCACAATGTTGCAACCACATCCTTTATAAAATAAGAAATGTGCTTGTTAAATAGAATCTGGAAGTTATTGTCATTGCTAGATTATAGACCACCTCATAAGATAAATATCATCTTTCAATGCTGAAATCTAGAAAAAAGCACAGTGTTAAGGTCATAGAAATACATAAATCATGAGCATCAGTTACTTATTTATAAGGCTGCAAAAAAATTGCATGACATACCATTTTAAATAAACATTTTGGCTCCACTTTCGCTATGGCCACCATGGCTACGAAAATACCACCATAAAACCTCGGCTATGGCATGAGAAGAAATGCATGAGAGAAAGAATGAACAACATAGATTATTTATTTGGAAGAACGGTACTTGCTGCTCCATGATCTGAAGTATATTCCTATTCAAAAGCATATCCTTGTTTAGAATATTGTGTTTAACATGATTCTGCACAAAAATCTCTTGTTGAAAAAAATGAGGAAGAAAAAGAGAGATTGTGTCTGCTACTAAGCTACCACGTTGGAACTTCAGTGCCAAAAGAAAATGCCAGAGAGATAGCTACACCCATAAAAGCATTTTTGCTCTCAGCTCCGAACAAATATCAAATATCAAGCCAATTATCTCTCCAATTGCATAGCTGATATAGCAGATGGGTACTTCTCTGATGCACTTTTGAAAAATGGAAAACATGTTGCAAAAGTCCTCTGGAAGTCTCCAATTGCAGAAAATAAATTTAGCAAGCCCCACTGTAGCTGCATCGATCTTGATTTAAAATTGAGATCCATGCCACTTACAATTCAGAATATTCGTCCAAGCTGAGATTTAATGCCGTTATAGCTATTTGCAGAAGGAACACCACTGGAACCGCTCCATTGCCTTCGTCTCCAGCCTCCTCCAGCCTTGTAGATGCCCAACATATTGCAGACCGCCCTGCTTAGCGGACCATATCAGAGCTAAAATGAAGAGAGAAATAGAGCTGCAGAGGTACCTTCATAACAGAGGTTGCCAGTACATCAAAAGAAACTCCCGATTGAATGGGTTGTCAGATAAAGGACAACATTTTGGATTGGTGATAAGTCAGCCATCGCCAAGCTTATACTGCCACTAACCAGTGCTCCATGGATGCCGCAAAAGCCAGTCAAAAAATCACGGTAAGAAAGATCTCTTAGGCAAGGCATCTCGATATGGTATGATATGAAAACATGCATTCCAGCAAGCTGGGATGCTACCGCAACCTCTCATCCATTCGTAGGGAATTTGAGCTTGTAGTTTGGAAATAGGGGCAGAATAGAAATTTTTTTTAGCCCGAAGAAGATTTGAAATTGGTACATAATACCGCCTACATCCCATAAGCGGGGAAGGGAACGCCGCATGCGTCTGCACAGCGACGTTCCAGGCACAAATACCAATGCCATCCCATTTTAATAAAGAAGATTTCAATCTTATGAAATTGAATTGAGTTGAAAAAGCACACAATTTCATACGTGTTTCAAGATTGTAAAGGACCATAAGCATGTGATTTCAAAGTAGTGTATGTGATTAGAAAGGATTCTCGGCCTATAAATTGTTGTGTTTTGGCGATTTCAAAGCAATGCAAAGATTTTTTATATACAAGCCACAGCTGATATACAAGTAGATGACCTTCTTGCTCTAGTTAAGAATATTTACTATAAGACAAAGGCTGGTGAAATGCCAATAATAAACATTGCTAAAGATATATTTAATGTGAAAGAGGTTGAAGCCCAACTCAAACGTATGAAGAATGGGAAGGCTTTTGACTTGATGGGACTATCAGCGAAATTATTGAAATGGGTAGATGGAAAACTGATTCAAAAAGTAATAAACCTTCTGAAATGGTTTACCAAAATCTTGGCGAGAATGTAAGATCATTCCGATACATAAATCATATATGCATGGTATCCATCAACCAAATTTTCATTCCTTATTATCATTAGATCCAAGACTATTGGGCTGTTTTATGAAATCGGTAGAATCTCAAAGAGATTTATTGCTAAATATGACACAACCATATTGTTATTCATTCTTGCACTGCGACTCACATGAAAACAACAGCATCCCGGCTAGCAAGGCTTTTCATTCATCTCAGCAGTTTTTCGACAATAGTATAGAATGGGTAGCTGCACATCGCAGGCTACCCAAAAAATGAAAAACATAGGGAATATCCAGTTATAACACCTGGACCCCAAATAAATTGTGTGCTACAGATGTTGGCTAGTGTACCTGCCGAGAGCTTAACGCTGGGATTAAAAAACCCCGCCCTTTCGGATTTTCAAGGAAAAACCCCAGCAATAAAATCTCGGCAAGGGGCTGGGACAACGCAGGGCTGCTAAACGTTCCCACAAAAAAACCCATGCTCCACAGAGAATACCGAAGTCGCGCATCACCCCTGGACTTGCACATCATCAACAAAAAAACCAATAGAGAAAAAACCTCGAAAAGCGAGGGGCTGGTCACGCGTGCCACGCGACAAAAAATAATATTTACACCTCGAAAAAACGAGGGGCTGTTCACGCGTGCCACGCGACAAAAAACAACATTTACAATAATATACATATTAAGGGAAGGTGGGTGGGAGTCAAGGGAACTGCTGAGAGAGGAGAAAACACCGATGAGAAGTCGATGAAGAACCTGCAAGAAATAGCGATCCCCAAACGAATCAGAGCCCTAGAAACTGCATGCAATGCATACATGCATGGGACGGATGCATGCTCGCCCATTCGAGAATCTTGATTCGATGGCTCGGATCGATGGCATTCTCGAATAAGGGCTCGCATGAAAACAAACAAAAGCTCTCGACAAAAAGAGAACTTCCTTATCAAAACGGGATCGAGGTCGAAGGTTGAAGGATGGCTAAAGAAGAGGGAAGAACAGGTCACAACATAGAAAAAGACGTCAAACTGGCAAACCAAGCAGGGAGAAGCCCCTCCCCTGCCTGGTATCAAAGAAAGAGAGTCAAGGGAACTGCTGAGAGAGGAGATAGGCTTTTCATTCATCTCAGCAGTTTTTCTACAATGGTATAAAGTGGGTAGCTGCACATCGCAGGCTACCCAAAAAATGAAAAACATAGGGAATATCTAGTTATAACACCTGGACCCCAAATAAAATTGTGTGCTACAGAAAGAGTGGTCCTAAACTTACAGATGTCTCATCAAACTGCTACCAAAATTACAAGATCAAAACTTGTAGCTGGCATTATTTTTGCGCCTATAATGTTATTCTTAAATGCAAGATGCAAATGAATCTAAGATGAAAATAAGGACCTGTGTTGAACTCAGACTCTCAAATCTTGTAATGGGACTTGGAATGGTGGAACCAAGACTTGAATTGATGAATCAGAATTCTCCTCCTCTTTTGCTGTACAGCCGCGAAGAACTGGTGAATACGGAGGGAGTGCTGAAAATGCTTAGACCTAATCTCATTCTTGGCAATCGTTGTACAAGAGAGAATCAAGTGGAGAAGAACACATATAAAGAAGAATTGCATTGACTATGCTATTGCCATTGCCATTGGAACCTCTTTCTCTTAAGACATCTCCATTGCCATGAAATATAGCAAGTCTGCCGCCATTATTAGTTTGAAACACATTCCTTTGTTTTGATCCTTGAAGTGCATGGATAACAGACTCCTCATTCTTTGTCACATGAAGATGGTCCATTCCCTAAGATCGAACTCTTTTGAATCAAGTACTTAAGCAAAGCTTGATCAGAAAACCCAGTTCGACATTTCCTCTCAAGAGCTACTTTTACAATTTCAGTTGTCATAGCATTTGTCAAATGTTTCAAGGGCTCTGCAGCCCCTCTGATAAACCCTAGCGATAAAATCTCGGCAAGGGGCTTGGACAACGCAGGGCTGCTAAACGTTCCCACAAAAAACCCCACGCTCCGCAGAGAATACCGAAGTCGCGCATCACCCCTGGACCTGCACATCACCAACAAAAAAACCAATAGAGAAAAAACCTCGAAAAGTGAGGGGCTGGTCACGCATGCCACGCGACAAACAACATTTATACCTCGAAAAAGCGAGGGGCTGGTCACGCATGCCACGCGACAATTATAACAAATATGAATATATAAATAACAATTTTAAGGGAGGGAAGGGTGGGAGCCATGGATACTGCTGAGAGATGAGAAAGCGCCGATGAAACGTCGATGAAGAACTCTGCAATAAATAGCGATCCCCCAACCTGATGAACGGCCTAAAAATGCATGTGATGCATGCATGCGACGCATGCAATGCATGCATGCTCGTCTTGTGCAAGAATCTCGATCCGCTACGCGAATCGATGACATTCTTGCAGACAAATGTGACATCATTACAGGATCTGATCAACGCATTCTAATTCTTCCTGGCCAAATCCATTTTCAACATATCTTGGAAATTAGTGCCTTTTATGGTACAATATCTCCAAACTTGCAATTTGTTAAAAACTTCACATACCTTAGCAAATGCTGCCACATTTTGCATACAGGTCTATCAACTATTGCCAACAAAAAGATTCCCTTCCAATTCCATTTATTCAATCTTGATGTGTAATTCTTAGCCTATATCTATAGCTCTTATGATGCTGCCAACTTTCAAGCAATAGATAAAAGTAACGACATTTGGAGGGATACCATTAAGTTACACCTGTTGGAAGCAACTCAATGCTTCTTTACCATATCCATGATCTGCGTACCTTGCAATTAAGATTGTCCAAGTCACCACATTGCGAGCAGAAAGCTTTTAAACACCTTCTTTGCCTCTGAAAGGCAACCAAATGTGGAATACATGTCAACTAGACTAGTATCGACAACAAGATGTTCTTAAAAGCCTTTTTATACCATCTCATTGTGGCTTTCCTTGCCCTTGTATGTGTTGAACGTATTGCTACATGCTTTCAATTGCAAACAAATGTAATAGCATCTGGGGTAGTCTTCTAGTAGACATTTACGACCAAAATTACTTAAATTCATAGAGTTCAAGAACAATCTTACTTGGATGGACAAAACTTGGCAGTCATAAAAAAACTCCAGAGCTATGTGCATCAAAGGTATCCAAAAGATGGATTACCTAATCCATCTGGAAGCATTGGTCCTTTGTTATGGTAGGCAGTAAAGGAAGCAATGTCTCTAATGCTTTGCCCAGAATCTCCTCTGTGGAAAAGAAAAAAACAATTACCCGTGTGCTAGATTATAAAAGAAATCTCAAAGATGGTCGTATCGTTAGTGACTGAGAAACAACAAAGAATGATGGCTGGAGAAAACCAGATACACTGAAATCACAAAGGAAAATCGATTGTCAATTCAACTGCCAGATATTAAAGCATGTAGCATGCAAAAACCCTTTCTCACATAAGTTATGGCCATATCCATGTTCTCCAGTTTGAATCTAGACCTAGCAAACTCCAATCCTCTGATTTGTCATGGACCCGTTTTTGAAACATTCTGGACCAATGTGGTAATTTCTTGCAAATTGAACTATGTAATTACACAAAAAAGGCCCATTCATAGCATCAATGTCAGAGTTAAAAAATTGCCATTCTCAACCTCATAACTGACACCTAATAATAAGTGTCTTTTTTTTTTCAAACACATTTCAGAAAAAAATCTATATCTTGATCCTTCATATGCATCAACGATCTGCAATGAATGTTGTTGATATACACTCAAAATTTCTTTAGTATATACAAAGATTTTATCATGATATCTATTAAGCGCTTATAAATTATCCAATCCGCATAATAATATTAATTCAATCACTTACTATCATGATTCATTTAAAAACTATCTTGTCAAACTTTAAATTTGTTAAATCGCTGAAGATTAAAAACTTATATTTTTAAAACTATCTATTTGAAAATATAACTTTAAATAGATTTAAGTGAAAATTTAGAGATCAGTTTTATGCTTTGAGTAACCATCATATTTATAATTTGAAGATAAAGTTGTATGATATAATTTATAAAAAAGCCAAAACTGTTGGATATGTGAGTAAAGGTTAAATTGTCTAAGTAGGAAGAAAACAAGAAGAAGCAAGAAGACTAGTTACATTCAGGGTTAAAAGTTTGTCCACATGTGGTGATAGGCTTTGCTTGAGTGTTGGGTACTTGTAACATGTTTTAACTGTTTACTTCCCTTTTCTTTTTTTTGAAATCAACATCTTGAATGGAGCGGGGGTTACGTGGCATTTCTAGCCGTAGTAAGGGAAAAACGGAAGTGACGCTGTGAATTCAAAGGGCAGAACAAAAAATATCAATTTTGCTCTACGAGATCGCAAAAAGGTTTTAGAAGCAAGCATGCCGGATCGGTACATTTTAAAATAAATTGGCAGTACACATACTGATGGATCGAAAAGAGCCCATCGAGCAGCAAAAACATATCCAGAAATTAATCTTGCATCTCAAAACACAGCGTGAATCGGATCTTCTTCAATAGTTGAAGGGCTTGAAAGGTAAATTGTTTTTACCACTTCATTATCAATCTCTTTGAAAATTAGTACAAGTTCAAAAACTTTGATAATTATATCTTTGCTATATTTACTTGTACACAAATGTGGAAAGAAAAACGTGCCGAATCAAAGAAAATGAAGGGCAAAACTATTAGCAAATCTAGTCGAAATACTGAACCAAAGAACAAACACTACATGTAACACAAACAAACATTGAGTTTAATGCATTGGATCGTCAAGTTTTAGTTCCAAAGTTTTTTCCTCTTGTGCTCTAAGTTTAACATGAGGGGAATTTCAGCAAATTATAGGCCAAGATTATATGAATATTGATTATTGATTATCATGCCTCGTTCGACCCTAAGGGTCAAGAAGCAACAGATACAATGTCATCGATTCGCGTAGCGGATCGAGATTCTTGCACAAGATGAGCATGCATGCATCGCGTGCATTTTTAGGCCATTCATCAGGTTGGGGGATCGCTATTTATTGCAGAGTTCTTTATCGATGTTTCGTCGGTGCTTTCTCATCTCTCAGCAGTATCCATGGCTTCTATTCTTTGATCTCATGCGGAGGAGGGGCTTCTTCTTGCATGAGCTACTCTTTCTTGCCCATTCATATCCTTTCTAACCTCTTCTATCTTTGCCCTTTTGTCCGGCATAGGACAATCTTCAACTTTTCTCCTCGGATCTAGTATTTGAAGTTCTCTGATATCGGGATGTTGTCGCAAATTACACATTACTTGAAAGGGATCTTACCACTGGTAATGGCTTGATTGATATGTATGTTAGGTGCGGCTCAATTGTGGAGGCACATGAATTGTTTGCTAGGATGCCAACTCAAAAATGTTATATCATGGACTGCAATGAGAAGAGGTTGTGGCATAATGTGACGTCCCAGGGGAATATACGCCATAAATACGTATATTCCTGGACCCGTCACCATACAAGTCTACCTATGTAGCCTTGTATGCCTTAGAAAGTGGCAAGGGGTGCACATCTAAGTTAAGTGTTTAACTTAGATAACCTTAGGATAAGGCCCATTTCCACATGGCCTTATCCTATTGGGCAACCGCCACACGGCCTCATCCTAGTGGTGCCACGTGGCATCCCAGGTGGACCCACACCTATATTGGCTCTAACCCTAACCCTAGACCCTTTTCCCTGACCTAGCACCTGAACTCTCACCCACGTGCCCAAAACCCCATTTCGAGCACTGTTCGTCACAGTCTAGCCTGGAGCAGCAGCCCCTGGAAGGTGTGTATGATCGTAGAGGGAGCAAGCCTTCGACCCACGTCAAGGAGCATGGAGACGCCAGGGATGGGAGGAAGCACTTCTGAAGGAGGTAGGTTGAGTAGAGTTCATGTTAGTTCATCTGGAAGTTAGCACTCCAGATGGGTTAGTAATTCGTGTCTAGAGTAGAGACACCCTAGATCCTTTGTTGAACATCTTGAACCCTAATCAAGGAACCCTAACTGTTAGTTAGATATGTATGATTAGGTTAAGATGTTCATATGATATCGATCATGATGTGATGTATGTGATATTGGTTGATCATGTTGCTCCTCTTGTATTGGGAAGGGGGGTAGAGACCTAGGGCCATATGTAGTATGCTCCTAGTGTAGATCCCTTAGTTCCTATTAGTGCGGCCTGTGCATAGGAAACCACTGGGCTATGGAAGCTATGATATGACTCAGCACTACACAACGGGGCTAGAGGCAAGATGGAAGGAGGATCCCTGCCGAGTGGGGGCTTCGGGGGATCCCACAGTGGGCTAGGCTTATGGTCGGTCACTTCCGTGGGGCGGGCATGGGTCCGACACCTCCTGGGGGCAATGGTGTCGCCTCCTCTCAAGGGTTGCAAGTGTCAGCTTGGCTCTTGTTTTGGGGGGTTCACTCGGGTACGAATCATGTGTCATCACGATTCTCTAGCCACCGTGGAGCCTCTAGACCTCGGGGAGGGGAGATGCAACCCTTCCTACCTCATCGGACCGTGGGAGATGCAACTGGAGTAGTCCCGATGGGTGATGCCATGGGATTGCGTATCCGGAAGGTTAGAGTCATGCCACAGCTTGATCTAGCCCTTCTGCAAAGTATGCACAGGAGGGGCGGATGGAGTGGTCAACCCTAGCCATTGTCTTATGCCAACCCTCGCCATTGTCATGACTCGGTCTGCTCTATCTTGAGGCTCAGCCGGTCAGTCATCCTCCTTACGAGTCTGAGCCTGGGTAGGAGCTATCATGTTTTACGGTTTATGATTATCATCTTTGCATTGGTATATGTACGATGGACTACCCTTCGAGGTAGTATTTATATGTTTGATGCTAGTTCTGACATGTTTATCGCTTCCGCTGATCTAGGAGCCCATAGGGGAAGGGCGTGCAAGACACCTTCGTGTCCCCTTCCCGCACTAGGATCACTTCAGAGTGCGGGGTAGACGAAGGGCCTGTGCGGTTGTTGAGCCGGACGGGGGATTTCCTGCCGAGTGTACGGCCGGGCACCGTATGTTTAGCAGGGAGCGTCACAATGGTATCAGAGCGATGTTCTTGGTTGACCAGGAACTAGCACTGACCATGACCATGTAAAGTAGTCTAACAGGCCTATAGGGGTGTGAAATAAAAATTTCCACCATTGAACCGCGAAAATAGGGGAAAAATTTTTCTCCTAGGTAGTGGGTCCGAAATTAGGTTAAGTGTTAGACGAGGGAATGAATGAGTCAAATTCACCTTTTAGTAAAATTGGAGTGAAAATTATGCATCTGCATCAAATTTCACCTAAAATGGGTCGAAGAATTATGCCAATCTGAGACCCGAGTGAAAAATGGCGCAAATCCATAATTAACACTTCAAACTATTAGGAAATTTGAAATTCTAAAGGTATAATACGAATTTAAGTATGTGTATTAGAAATTAAATATATATTAATAATAAGGGTACTATGGTGTAATTAATAAGGGGGGCTAATAACTAGGCCTATTGATGGTAGGGAATATTCCCAGGGACCCTCCTTTTTAAATATCCCTGACACCTCATTTTCCCTCCAACCTTTTCCTCCACCATCTCTCTCTTGCTCAGCCTTACGTCATCCGTTTTCCACACCGTCAAGTATGGCTCGAACCAAGCAGACAGCAAGGAAGTTCGGCGAGCGACCTACACTCTCGATGGCGCACGTAGCAGCAGGTCGCCATGTCAAGAAGATCCCTGAGCACCTTCGACCTAAGCCGGGGGAAGGGGCGTTCCCCTCCAGCAGCAGCGACGAAACCTTCCACATCTCAGAAGAGGAAGCGCCCAGCAGCAGTAGCAGCTCTTCGTCGGCGGGCACTCAACGAACCGACGAGTCTCGCCATTTTGGACCCTCGTCTGACACATAGATGGAGCAGCAAGATGAAGAGCAGGAGGAGAACCAAGAGCAGCTGCAGCACCAAACTCAGGAGGCGGGCCCTTCGGCACCAAAGAATAAGGGCAAGAAGAAAGTGGCGGAGTGGCCAGAGGAAACGGTAGCAAGAAAGAAGAGGAAGAGGGAGCTGCTCGAGAAGGAGCGGCGAACGAAGAGAAGAAACGACAGGCCTCGCGGGACTGTCGTGATTGAAGAACCTCACCCCCGCGGGCCAGATGAGGAGGAAGAGGCAGAAGGAGGCGGCGGTGATGAGGAGGAAGAGGAGGAAGTTGTTGAGGAGTCTTCAGACCCCAACGCACGCCCACCCTACCCGAAGTGGCCCAAGCCACCGAAGGTGGTCAAGAAGCAGAAGGTGGGCGAGCGGGCATTCGCGCTCCGTGAGGACCGTGAATTCAAGCGTAAGCTTAAGGCCTACCAGGAGTACCTTCGTCGTTGGATGAGGTACAATGACTGGTACTGTCGGCAGAACGTGGAGCGTTATGTCGAAGGCGGCCGGCCGAAGAAAAACCAGCCCAAGATTATTTTGATGGAGGTGACTAGAAACAATGGTTTTCAATTGGATAAAATCAGCTTGACCACATATACAAGATAACTCTTCTTTACCATATACTTTTTATGCGAGCGACTTACTTGTGTCCCTTTGTATAGGTTGCTCGTGGGGATATGACTTTGGTGACTGGAGTTCCCAACTCCGAGAAAAGCGAATGGATTGATATTGTGTAACTTAAGCAAGCTTAATGGTTGGAGATTTGCACTTTGCTCCATGGAAAACCCGGTAAATGTAATATTGCAACCTAGGATTTTGCATATCGTGCGCTAGAAAAATCATTCAGTGTCAAGGCTATGGCCCTAAAACAATAACACACAATAATTTTGTGCTAGGGCCTCCCGTGAAGGCAGCATAGTATAAATATAGGATCCATTAATGCGTTCAATTATGGCGAAAACAAAACGTAGAAACAATTTAAGACCCTAATATAGAATGAGTGTTTAACCAGATTAACCTCGCCCTGATACCAATTATTACGAATGGAATCTTGTTTCTAAAAAACTATCAACAGAGTTAAGCAAGTGTCAAACTATCATTTGGTGTCAAGAATATTGCGCTATAGGGCCTCCCATGAAGCTATAGCATAAAGACATGATCTATTAATGCATTCGCTTATGGCGGAAACAAAACATGGACACGATTTAAGGTCCTAACACAGAATTAGTGTTTAACAAGATTAACATTGCTCTAATACCAATGTTACAAATGGCAGTGTATTTCTTTGAAGCAGCTAAGGAAAAGTATAGAAAGAAATAAGGTGGATTACATTTTGAGGTTAGAGGCAATTGAGCCCAATAAGCAGGATGGAAGCGACCAAAAGGGGAATTAGTTGCCCAAGCCAGTAGCAAGGCTCATTTCGGAATTCAAGGATGTATTCCCGGATGAAATCCGACAGTTACCACCTTATAGGGGCGTGGAATGTGAGATCACATTAGCTCCAGATGCAAAGCCTACCAGTAAGGCGCCGTACAGAATGAGCACACCGGAGTTGATTGAGCTTAAGAAGCAACTCCAGGAATTGCTTGAGCTTGGCTTTATTAGAGCAAGTGTGTTTCCTTTTGGAGCACCTATACTCTTCGTGAAGAAGAAAAATGGGAGCTTAAGAATGTGCATAGACTATCGCCAGCTCAACAAGCAGACGATAAAGAATAAGTATGCATTGCCAAGGGCAGATGATTTAATGGACCAGCTCCAAGGAGCAAAGGTATTCTCTAAAATTGATTTGAGGTCAGGGTACCACCAAATAAGAATAAAGGAAGAGGATATCCATAAGACCGCCTTTAGAACGCGGTATGGTCATTTTGAGTTTACAGTAATGCCCTTTGGGTTATCGAATGCCCCAGCAACTTTCATGCGCCTCATGAACGACGTCTTCAGGGATTTCCTAGATGAGTTTGTCATTGTCTTCTTCGACGACATTCTAATCTACAGCAAGTCCATTGAAGATCATGGTCAGCATTTGAGAAGAGTGTTGGAAAAGTTGAGGCGGCATCGCTTGTATGGAAAGCTCTCCAAATGCCACTTTGCTACTGAAAGAGTGGAGTACTTGGGCCATGTCATATCGGCGGAAGGGATCTCCACCGACCCGCAAAAAGATCGGCAAGAGTGGATTGGCCAGCTCCAAAGAATGTGGCGGAGGTAAGAAGCTTTCTAGGTCCGGCAGTTATTACAGAAGTTCGTGGAAGGACTTCGCCAAGTGGGCGCCCCCTTTGACGGACCTCACTAAGAGTGTTAAGGTGAAAGATTGGAGAACACATTGGCTAGAAAATGTTCAAGCTTCATTTGAAAAGCTTAAGGAAGCCTTAACAACAGCCCCAAAGTTAGTTCCTCGCCATCCGCATTGGGACAAGATAGTAGTAACGTGATGCAAGTAAGATAGCGGCAATGGAGTCCTTATGCAAGAAGGAAAAGTAGTGGCCTATGATTCCAAGAAGTTGAACGACACCGAAAGCAAATACTTATCCAACCCATGATCGAAACTTCTAGCTATTGTCGAGCTCTTCGATTTGGAGGCACTATTTGCTTGGGAGGAAGTTTCAGCTAGATACTTGATCACCGAGCCTCCAATACATCTTTACCCAACCGCTCCTCAATCTAAGGCAAATCTGAGGTGGATGGAATTCCTAGAAGAGTATGATTTTGAGATTACTTATAAGCCCTGTGAAGTTGAATGTGGTTGCCGATGCTCTTTCTAGAAGACCCTTTGAGACGAGAACACATTGTAATCACGATCTCCACTCTTTCGAAAGAGTTTGGTAAGAAGATCGAGGAGACCCCGCAATCGATGGAGATTTCAAGGAGGTATGGGAAAGTCTCTCCGTGGAGGCTAGAACGATAAGGAACGAGAAGCCTTCAGCATTATAAGAAGGAAGGCAACTTGTTATACCATAAGGACAAATTGTGTGTGCCCGAATCGTCAGGTATAAGGAAGCTAATTCTTCATGACACACACAACAGCCCAATAGCGGGGCATGCGGGGTTCATGAAGACCTACTTCAAGATTCGGCAGCTACTTCGGGCGGGAATGAAGAAGCGATAGCAAGATATATCCGGGAGTGCCAGTTGTGCCAGCAAACCAAAGCGGAGCAACTTCGGATTCCAGGTGCCTTAGAGCCTTTGGGAGTGCCAAATGCTAAGTGGGAGGTCATAAGCATGGATTTTATCACAGGACTTCCCAAGACTCTTCGAGGCAAGGATGCATTGATGGTCGTAGTAGACAAACTATCTAAGATGGCACATTTTGTGCCGTGTAAGACTACGGACACAGCATTAGATACCGCCAAGTTATTTGTAAAGGAGATTTTTAGGCTCCATGGCATGCCTCGGGAGATAATATCCGGCATGAGATTCTAAGTTTATCGCTGCTTTTGGCAGGACCTCTTTAGCACCATTCAGACGAAGCTCTCCATGAGCACGGCATATCATCCCCAAACAGATGGTCAGACGGAGAGGACGAATCGAATCATTGAGGATATGCTTAGAAGCTTTGTGTGGAATAAGCAGTCCAAGTGGAATGAGTACATCCACTTGGTGGAATTCGCCTACAATAGTGCCAAGCAGGAGTCATCTCAGATGTCTCCTTTCATGGTAAATTACGGGTACCAGTGCCTAACCCCGGATACTTGGCACAATCCCGTGTCAAAGGTTGAAGTATCCCAGCAGATGCTAGGAGATATGCAGCAGCTAGTGGAAGAAGTAAGGGGTTACCTCCTAGCAGCAAGAAGTCGGCAGAAGAGTGTAGCCGACAGGCACAGGACCGTAAGGGAGTTCAAAGTAGGCGATAGCGTGTGGTTGAAGATCAAGATAAAGCAAGCTAAGCTTCGGATTGGGAGTTGCAAGAAGCTTGCCCCTCGATGGGCTGGTCCGTTCAAGATTTTGGAGAGAGTGGGCTCCCAAGCCTACAAGTTGGATCTTCCGGCCCATCTCAAAGTTCACAAGGTCTTCCATGTAAGTTTATTAAAAAGGCACAATCCTAACCCTGAGGAGGTCTTGGATACTCCAACTTTGTTGAAATGACGGAAGAGCAGGTCGAAATTGTGCCTGAGTTACTTCTTGATAAGTCATTCAAGAAGACTAGGAGGTCTCAGTTCCTTCAGTATTTGGTCAAGTGGAAGCACTTGCCTGTGGAAGACGCGACATGGGTATTGAAGCAGGATTTGGAGAAACAATACCCAGAATTTATGAAGGAGTTTGATGGGCGAGTCGCCTCCCACTTGGTCGACCCGACTTGCCGAGGTTAGCTTAGTATGTTCTTAGTTAGCCTCTAGCTCTGGCAGATGTATTCTAGCTAGTGGAATACATATGCCAGAATCTTGGAACATGTGGGCGATGATGAGATAAGCCTTTAAGGCGTTCTTTAGGCCAACATGCACCAAGAGGTGCGCATGACCAATAGGGTCATGCGAGTGAGAGAGAAGTAAGGCATAGTGTGCGATGATGGGACATCGGTCGGATGCTCCCTATGCCACGCGGGGGTTCGCACACCGCCATAGGGGGGTCATGGTGAAGGTCAAAGTGATCATGTGCGATGATGGGATCGTGAGACGTTCCCTAGCTTAAAACCCTTATGATGCACTAGGGGTACTCGGCACTGGGTAACCGAGTACAAGGTAGCACTTGATCATGGGCAATGATGGGATCATCTTAAATGGTCCTTAAGCTCAAATCCGAAAGGGCCATGATCGAAAGTGCAAGGTATTGGTAAGGGGGTGGTCCCCAAAACCACAAACTTACTAATTAAACTAACGTAATGTGCTCCTTGTGCAGGAAAGTGAGAAGGGAGCATCGAGGTGGGGCGCATTACGAGAAGATGGGGGAACCATAATTTAGATTATGAACCCTAATAACTCTTATAATAATATTTTGAATTATTGTAAGAAGTAACCTTGTTAAGGCTATATAATTTTGTATAAGTACAAATATAGCCTAAATTTTGACATTTAACTCTTTAATAGGAAGTTGATCGTTTAAATTTAAGTGTAGGTTCTTGTGTTGTTTTGCAGGATAGATTAGGCTCGTCACCCTAGCGCAATGCTGAGGTCAGCATTGTCCTAAGGGGGGGAAGAATATGACGTCCCAGGGGAATATACGCCATAAATACGTATATTCCTGGACCCGTCACCATACAAGTCTACCTATGTAGCCTTGTATGCCTTAGAAAGTGGCAAGGGGTGCACATCTAAGTTAAGTGTTTAACTTAGATAACCTTAGGATAAGGCCCATTTCCACATGGCCTTATCCTATTGGGCAACCGCCACACGGCCTCATCCTAGTGGTGCCACTTGGCATCCCAGGTGGACCTATACCTATATTGGCTCTAACCCTAACCCTAGACCCTTTTTCCTGACCTAGCACCTGAACTCTCACCCACGCAGCCGAAACCCCGCCTCGAAAGCAC
The DNA here is from genome assembly GCA_021234155.1 of Isoetes taiwanensis. NCBI lineage: Eukaryota > Viridiplantae > Streptophyta > Lycopodiopsida > Isoetales > Isoetaceae > Isoetes > Isoetes taiwanensis. The sequence goes on along the minus strand of JAJEKV010000247.1, from coordinate 133,693 downwards.
CGCTCGGCCATAGTCTAGCTCGAGCGAGCAGCCCCGGAAGGTGTGCATGATCGAGAGGGAGCAAGCCTTCACCCACGCCAAGGAGCATGGAGACGCCAGGATGGGAGGAAGCGCCTCGAGGAGGTAGGTTGAGTAGAGTTCATGTTAGTTCATCCGAAGTTAGCACTCCATGGGTTAGTAATCTGTGTCTAGAGTAGAGCCATCCTAGATCCTTTGTTGAACATCTTGAACCCTAATCAAGGAACCCTAACCTAGTTAGATATGTATGATTAGGTTAAGATGTTCATATGATATCGATCATGATGTGATGTATGTGATATTGGTTGATCATGTTGCTCCTCTTGTATTGGGAAGGGGGTAGAGACCTAGGGCCATATGTAGTATGCTCCTAGTGTAGATCCCTTTAGTTCCTATTAGTGTGGCCTCGTGCATAGGAAACCACCGGCTATGGAAGCTATGATATGACTCAGCACTACACAACGGGCTAGAGGCAAGATGGAAGGAGGATCCCCGCCGAGTGGGGCTTCGGGATCCCACAAGGGCTAGGCTTATGGTCGGTCACTTAGTGGGGCGGGCATGGGTCCCACACCTCCCCGGGCAATGGTGTCACCCTGCCTCTCAAGGGTTGCAAGTGTCAGCTTGGCTCTTGTTTTGGGGGGTTCAGTCGGGTACGAATCATGTGTCGTCACGATTCTCTAGCCGCCCGTGGAGCCTCTAGACCTCGGGGAGGGGAGATGCAACCCTTCCTACCTCATCGGACCAGGGAGATGCAACCTGGAGTAGTCCCGATGGGTGATGCCATGGGATTGCGTATCCGGAAGGTTAGAGTCATGCCACAGCTTGATCTAGCCCTTCTGCAAAATATGCACAGGAGGGGCGGATGGAGTGGTCAACCCTAGCCATTGTCTTATGCCAGCCCTCGCCATTGTCATGACTCGGTCTGCTCTATCTTGAGGCTCAGCCGGTCAGTCATCCTCCTTACGAGTCTGAGCCTGGGTAGGAGCTATCATGTTTTACGGTTTATGATTATCATCTTTGCATTGGTATATGTACGATGGACTACCCTTCGAGGTAGTATTTATATGTTTGATGCTAGTTCTGACATGTTTATCGCTTCCGCTGATCTAGGAGCCCATAGGGAAAGGGCGCACAAGACACCTTCGTGTCCCCTCCCCGCACTAGGATCACTTCAGAGTGTGGGGTAGACGAAGGGCCTGTGCGGTTGTTGAGCCGGACGGGGGATTTCCTGCCGAGTGTACGGCCGGGTACCGTATGTTTAGCAGGGAGCGTCACACATAAATCATGACGGTAATATGGCTATACTATATTTTGAAAATACGCAAGAAGATGGTTGAAACCAGATGTTGTTATATTCATATGTCTCCTGATTATATGCAGTCGAGCTGGCTTGGTGCTAAAGTGTCAGGAGTATTTTAGAATGATGATCAAGCAATATGGAAATTGCACCAACACTGGACCATTATAATTGCATAGTTGACTTCTTTAGACGAGCTGGATGATTATATGAAGCATTCAATTTATAGAAGGAATAAAGTGTCTTCCTTCTAAAGACACATGGATAGCTTTGTTCAGTGCCAAACTTAAGGAAATTGAAGTAGGATTTGATGAATTTATTGTAGATAGAATAGACATGAAGACATTGAGTTCATGCATGGTTATTGAATGTACGTACCAAGCTTGAGCTTATTGTTGATATGTTACATGAAATGAACAGAAAGAAGCTGCATTAGAGAAATCAGCAAAACATACTTCAAAGGAGGTGAGTAAAACTTTGGCTCATATCTCCATGAAGTGAAGATCATTTTCTCGATTTAAAACATGCGAGCTATTCTTCATGAAAATAAATAGGTCCCATCATTGTGTTTCTCTGTAGTGAACCCTTCTTAAAATAAGTGGAATATGTGGGACAAATTCAAGATGGTGTTCCAACTGCTTTGTCATCGGGCCTTGTCAAAATAAGTGGAATATGTGGGCATAGATTCAAGACGGTCTTCCAACTATACAAAGCATCAGTCTAGGGTGGCATCAGCTGTTGAGCAGTAAGTGATTACATATCCACGAGGACTTATTGCATGGTAAACATCACTACCATCTATTTTCTTCTTATCCTTTATGTTATTTGTAGTCATAAGCACATGCAATCGAAACTTTGTTCAAATGACTTCAAACCTCTTTGTGCTGTGGTATTTCATATTATATAGGCCAAGATATTTGTGAAGAATACAAGTTAGGTGTCTTATTCTAGGGCAAAGATGCCAATTGGTTGCATTATTAACACTAGAGTCGTCACATGATGTACCAGAAAAGGTGCATTTGCACTGTTCGCGTTAAAATTCACATAAAATCAGGGGTTCAATAATCAGTCAAACCCTTCTTATATGTTAATATATGGCAGTCATGTTGCATGGGAAAAATACCTAAAAATCTATTGGTCCCCATTCATGAGAGTTACACTTAGGTAAACCCAAGGGGGTCAAGTCTGTTTCGCTACATGTTTAGATAAAGTAAAACTGTCTCGGCAAGACAATTTTTATGATTTTTTTCATTATTTTTGTATTTTTTTACACGAGTTAGAGAGTAAGACACAAAAAACTGCACCTCAATCCGAGGTCTGAGAAGGGAGATAGGGTTGTTTGAACATGACAGGGTCAAAACTGCTGTTTGTCTTCTGTGAACCAATACTGGTTTCCAGAAAGCTGTTCCCAAATCAAATCTCTAACTTTTGTAGGAAAAGGAATTTTGACCCAAAATTTTGAATATAAGTATTAGACAACTTGCTTTATCTAAGAAAAATGTCCATTAGCCTTGATGATGAGGTTTTGATTTTCTTTTATTTTTTCAATTACAAGTGAATGATAACTTATGTCTATATAGGAGTAAAATGATTCAAAGTCATCCTCAAAAAAATCACATTATGAAAGGTTACCACGATATGGAATCACCCAAAAAACAAACACGTAAAAAAAGCATAGCGTTTGTTTTTCAAGAAATCAAGAAAGATTCGTATTATCTGAGACCATTACCGGTCCACCTTCTTTTTAAAATTAAGAACTCCCTCATGTTAATCAATTTCAGTTTCAATTGCGGGATATAAGCACCTCATGAGCTACTCTATTCATTAATATCACGAACAAGAGATGTATGAATCCTTGTTTGATATTTTTCTGTTATTGACCACGTGAATGTTATGTTTTTTGTAAATTCCATAAAGAGTTGCCAAAATAAAGTACCAGTGTTGAGACCTCTATATAAATGTTTATATAAACAATATTTTTGGAACATGTTCTTAGAGTATGCAATTTAATATGATGCCAATGCTATAACGATCACAAGAAACTTGTGCTCACATCATTCACTCTAATGCTATGAAGAGAAAAACTTGATATTATTTTAGAGAATTGAATTCTTGTTGGACTATAACTATCACAATCAAAGTTCAAAGCACCTTTCTATAACACTAAAGCCAAAATAAGATGATAACTTCTACACGATCTTGGCCATTCATTTTGTTGTGTTTCATAACTTTCATTTTGGGTCATTTAGTAGTTAGTTATTATTTTCCTTCATTCAATAGAAGCCCTTAATCCTTCCACTACTGTTTTGCCACTCCACTCAATGCTAATCTGAAATCACTACACATTCCTAAAGAAAAGCCTAAATAAAAATCATTTTAGGGTCGATTCATTTTATAGGAAAAGGCCCAATGACAAAACAGGGCCAATTCATTCATGATGCGACTATGGCATATGCAAAAGAATCAGTTCATTGGAGCAGAATCATTGGGTTATCGCTAGATTCTCCCTTTGTTTGTGTCAAAGCAAATCAACGCCAGTGTGGAGGCCATGGACATGGAAGCTAACTCCTTGTTTGACAAGTTTAGAACTGACACATTCCCTATGGCATGGGCATCTATTTTACCTAATTTTATATGTGTTGGGTTCCATGAGCTTCAGCATATGCCTTTTTGGCATTCAACTTTCCAAATATAATCTAACAGCAGATCCTTCTTTGTGTTGCATGTCCTTGGTTATTTCACAAAGCAGAGAAGAATGGCAATTTCTTTTGGTGCTGAGTTGGTTTTCCCAAGACTGTACAACGAGTTGTTTGGATTATGAACCATTTTGTATTCTGGATCTTTTAGGAAGAGATGCATTATCCTATAAAGACACTAGCACAATGAGAGCTTTACAATTTCCTCCCATATATATACATCTGATAAAATTCTATTTAGCTCTAGGCTTTACAATGTAAAATTCGTATTAACTGCAATAATTATAGCAATGTTCCATTCATGTTTTTATCTGGCTATAAAGCCAAGCAAATGCCTTTCCTTCCTTCTTGGTAACACAGTATCACATTCCTGCAAGCCAAAATGCATCTATTGATGAAATCAATTAAAGGCGTATTCTTCACATGCTTGTTTTTTTCCGAAGCGGCCTTTAGATAGTTGTGGCCAATCATGTTATTATATGTGATATACTTAAATGAATCCTATGTTTTGATATGCAGTTTCTTGATCTGTGCAAAGGAGAAATAGATTTATCATATGAGGCATGTTTGTGTTAAAGTGTAATTCGCATTGGCCGTCTCCCTGCTTAATTCGATATGACATAAAGGTTTTGTAAGCATAAATTTTGCACCTACCCTAGTCAGTAAAGCTTCGTAGCTTCCAGTCAGAAACTCTATCCACGTATAAGCAGTATGCCTTTTGAATAGAATGTTGTTTATCTAGTTGTTCAGCAGAAAAATATGTGTTCCTTTTTCAGTTTATATCTATGTAGTTAGTGTGTAATGCTGGAGTTAAAGTGTGTAATGCTGGAGTTAATTCCCCATATTAACTATGATGAACAAGTATGAAAGAGCATTCTACTCTAGATTTTGAAACATTGTGCTATGTCAAAACATCGAGAACTTGCAGTTAAGATTCTCATGCATGGAAGGACATGGCAATGGCAGGATATATATGGTGATTTTTTGTATGTTTTGCCTAACAAAGTGGACTTGACATAGTTGGCTATGGCTGGTTATGGAGCTTGGATGCCGGCAATTTTGTAACTCAAACCGTAAGTATATAATAATTTTTTCGAGTGTATTAGTTATTGATTTACGAAATATTGATCACGCCATGTCCCCATCAATGGGCCTTGTTTTGATTATTTGAGATCTAATTTTCAGGATATTCATATAATCTGGATTATGAAGCTTTATAGCAGCTTCAACATTTTTCAGCTAACAATCTAGGGGGGGCCCTTTTATTGAGAGTAACTATGGTATGCATTCTAGATCGTTTCAAGTTGGAGTTTGGTCTTCCTGTTTGTGGGAGCTTGAAAAGCATGAATATTGGGGCTATATCACCAATTGTAGTATAGAAAGCAATGGTTGGATTGATTACCTTTTTTTGGCATTTTCTTAAAGCCTTAGATGTGTTAAGTTTATGCCTTAGATGCTCGTTCATTTCATGGAATCTGGCTGAGAATGAAGTGTAATGAAAACAGGCGGGAGGTGTTGCCAGATAGAATTCTTTATGCACCCAAAGATTCACATTACTCTGTCTTTAAAGCACCAAGGATGTATAGAATGGAATTCATCAAAGTGGACACCTTACTGTCTGGTGAAATTAATTGCATAGACTTCAAGAACCATCTGGAGAGGCATAAGGACAAGTCTGCAATCATCAATATTAAGAAGCTTAAGAAGCTCGATTTAATCAATTATTATTATTATTATATTAATATTTGTATGATTGCATTGTAATAATGAGATTATTTTTATCTTCTCAAGAGGCACGTAAATATACTTTAGCACAAAATTGTGATGGTTCGATTTACACCTGTGCTCAATAGAAGTTGTTTTGGTCAATAAAGTACATCAGATGTTCTAACTTCTTAAATTGGTGCAGAGCACAAGAAAATAATGCACATAGTTTGCTAGTTCTATTTTGGTGCCTAATAAATTTAATTTTATATTAGCATGTGAAACTAATTATTTCTTGCTATACACTGAAAAGGAACCATGATGAAAAGTGTTGTAGATGATTTGGACTCTGGCATTAAGACTTTGGAAGAAGCTAGTTTTACCCAAAGATCGATTTTATATTCATTATGATGGGGCCCTGTTTGGCCTCATGATGCCTTTTGTGAAAAAGTTATTTTCTAGGCTACTATTCCACTGAAAACATACTTTTATATTGAATTGGCAACTAAGCTTCAATATTGAATGGCCACTGACTTGATTTTTTCTTTTTTTCATACTGCATAGGCACCTAAGATGACTTCCAAATGCCAACTGGTAGTGTGACTGTATCATGCCACAAATTTGTTGGGTGCCCCATGCCTTATGGGATGCAAATAACAAGGATTGAGCATATCAACATGTTGTCTATAAATGTTGAGTATTTAGCTTCTTGAGATGCAACTATAGTGGGAAGCAAAATTGGACGTGCTCCATTATTCTTTGGTACACTCTTAATATGAAAGGTTATTGAGGGTTCCACAAACAAAAACCATGGCTTAGGTTTCTGCAACACTATTAGCTTTGAATCCAAATGAGATAACTCTGGACCAGTTTTTCGTTAGATATTTTCATGTTAATTCTTTTAGCAATTTAAGCTATTCTGGTTGATGCCTATCTCAATTCACATGGCTTGTAGGAAATTGTGAACTACCTTTGTGGTAATGATTTTAATGGGAACTATGAGTTTGGTAGTTTTGTAGAACAATGTCCAGAAGCTTCTGGAGGCATGCACACTCTTGGCCGGTAACAAAAGCAAGCATGTAGCGTTGGTAGCTACAATTAGCACATATTTTTTATTCATTCACTAGCCCATAACAACATGTCCACATATGTGGGTTCAACATTCTTGGATTTGTAAATTAAAGAAAATCTCTGTTTCTGTGAGTGCCAACTTGTGCGAGTACAAGTGGCACCATGATTCTTGGATTTGAGCTAATCTTAAAGGAAAGAATGATAATCCTCATTTTTGTGAGTTTTGTACTGTTTGCTCTTGCAATTCTAGCTTCTTTCATTGGAAAATGGAATGAAAACTGCTCAACCATTCTCACATAGTATGAGTGATCTCAAATGTGGTCATGTCTATTGTGCAATTCTACATTTTGGGTTATCTAACTCTTGGGTTACACATTCTGTATAAGATTGGCATCCCACTTATCCCAAAGGTCATAAAGCAAATGCTTCAAATTCTAAATTTGGTAACAATTGTTTGTGTTATCTAATATTTAATATTTGCCTCCTGGAAAATGTGAAAAGGTACTTGATCAAGCTATTTTTATCCTCCAGCATTCAACCATACTTTTATTAGCTTTTGAACTTATGCCCATCGAAAAGCCCAGCAACGTATACAAATATCTTGCTTAAACATTTTTCCACAGACAGATAGATAGATAGATAGATAGATAGATAGATAGATAGATAGATAGATAGATAGATAGATAGATAGATAGATGATTGTTTTAACGTCACATCACTAGGCAGCATCCAACTGGACATGTGACCACACACCACACTACATTGCTCGGTTGGGATAGATAGATAGATGATTGCTGAGATTTAATCTGTAAATACTTGGCATGAGCACTAGATTTGGCGGTATGCTTCCTTTGAAAAAAAATTTATTCAAAGGAAGCTAGTTCAGATAAACCAGGCTTTTTATAAATTAGGAATTTGTGCTACTATTGGCACCCTAACCATACATTGAAAACCCATAGTATATCTAGTTCGATATGTGCCACCCTTTTTCCGATCCGCTTGCTGGAAGAAACGTATATCTAGTTCGATATATGGCAGTTATCGAGGTCGATATGCGCCGTATATCTAGGACGATATACTACTGGTTTTCAATGTATAGCTATGGGGACAAAATTTTACCCACTTAGGAATCAACTTGAGTTTGGGAGTCTCAGCTCTATTATGTTGCCTAGACTATCTCAGAAGTCTGGCAATGTCATAAATATGGGACTATTTTCCATTATTAAGTACTGCAGACTTATTAACCTATTCAACGAATTTGGAATCCCCCCTGTTAATTTGTAATCAATAACTGCCAAAAAAACGATACTCTATAACTCCCCAAATGATTCTAGATGGGTTCCATTTAGTTCATTTCTTGCTTAAGCCCATCTTTTATAGCTTGCTAAGGTTTCTAAAACTACATGGAATAAAACTACTCAATGCATTTCCACTTAAGCCCAGTATTGTCAGACGCTATAAACTTCCTAGATCTTCAGGAATAGATTCAACAAGCATGTTATAGCTTAGATCTAAATGTTGAAGGCTGCTTAACTTGCCAAGTTGTTTAGGTATTCTTCCCCCAAATGAGTTCTGAGATAAACTTAAAATTTGAAGGTTTTTCAAATTGCCTAGCTATTTAGGAATGCTCCAACAAGCTTGTATTCCTTCTCAAGCTTAAAACTTGCAAATACTGTGCTAAATTTTCCAATCTTATAGGGATTTCAGCCTCAAACTCAACAAACTGTCAATATACGATTATGCACAAGATCATCCTAGTGGATTTTGCTTATCTGAACAAGACTTATAACGTTAGGAACTATATATGTTCGTCTCCAAATGGATAGGTAAAATGATACTAGTTGGTCTTGCCCACAAGAAGCCAAAAATTAAGCTAGCTGGCCTTGCTTAGCTTGCTTAAATAATAACATGCTTGATATTTTTGGATTTAAATTTTGGCATTGGTGTATAATGTGTGCTAGCATTTGCACTTCACAGCTTTTCTAAAGTTCTTGCAAGGATCACCAGGTATATGTTTGCTTTTGTGTTAGATGATCCAGCCCATGTTTGTTTGCTTTTGTGTTAGACGATCCAGCCCAGGTTTGAATCCTAGGAGGCATTGTAGCGTCTCCATTGTTTTTATTGGAGGAATTATTAAAATCTTCCTGGAACAATTTTGCATATGTTTCAAGAATTTGGGTGAATTAGACAGATACAATCAATTGCTTGTATTAAATCTAGGTTCTAGGGAAATGACTATTTTCCTTGGTGGAATTGTAGCTGGAGTTATCTATCCCTTTCCACATGGCTAAGAAACAATAAATAAAGTCAGCGGGACCCACCATTTAACACACCCCTCATTACATGATGTAATATAGGCCTGAAATTCACTGAAATTTCTTGCCCCCTCTCATTACGTTTGTCTAAACAAAACTACCTTACGTCTCGTGATGACAAGCTTGAGAATCGTCATAACCTATTCAAGATAAGATTCAAATAATCCAGGAAGGTATGTGTTTTCTTTAATAACAGTTACTTTTTTTTTAATGACGTATGGTCAACTATCATTTTCTAAGCGGTCCCTAGGCCACCTACGGCCAAGAAGTTATTCGTTTTTTATAATAATAATATAAAATGGTCAACTATCGTTTTCTAAGAGGTCCCTGGATCAAAATCATGCTAGAAAGTTGTTTAATGCATAATGTTTAATTTTTCATATATTTCATATCTTATCTTCTGAGTGATGCTTAAGCAATATCATAGTTTCTCCTGTGGCACTAGCAGACACGTGGGGCATTTCCATGGTAGGTGGATGCAATAAAAATGTATTTTATAAATCTCTTGATGCAAGCAACACACTTTCTTTCTCCTGTCTTGGATTTCCTGTTCAGAAAACAAAGAATATATTATAGATTTGTTTAAATTCCTTCTAATCCACTATATTTGGAAGGATAGACATGTCAGAATCTATCCATTAGAATGGTATCCCCTTGAAAAAGATTGTGGCAATTATCTGTGGTAATATGCCCAATCCAAGTCTTTATCCTAGAAGGATCAAGGAAACAGAATGAAGACGAAGTCTTTGCTGAGAACGAGCAAGGAAACTGAAGTCACAAATGGTAACAAGCCATGTGGAAGATAGAATGCCAATTACACACAGATCTGTTAGGAACCAAATATAACTTCTAGGAACCACAGTGTGCTAGCAACCCAGCAGGAACACAGTAGCAGTCGCATATCGCTCGTTTGCGCCTTAGCGATGCTAAATTAGTATGCTAAATTAGTTTGCACATGCACCTCAGCAATGAAGTTATGTAACTCAGTCACATACCTGAGTAGCAGCTAGATAATGCTAAGAAAGCCATTACATGTTCAGAAACATCATGTAATGTAATGTAATAATGTAACTACTCAGAAACATTAAAGACTTCTGGAAAAAGCAGCTGTGCAAGAAACCATTTTTCTGTCAAGAAAGGTTGAGAAATGGGAGTATCTGCAAGCCATCCAGCAAGTGTGGCCGCATATGGCCAAGTAGCAGCAAAGGCAGCTATGGTAGCAAAGACAGGGATAACCATATCGGCGGTGAAGGCAGCTTCAATTCCGGTATCAGCAGCAGTAACGCTAAACATATCCGGAAGAAGAACTCCAGGGGATGGGAAGGTAAGCGACGACCTACAATTGCTAGAAAGTTTCTGGAGGCCAGAAACAAGCATACTTACCTCGATTTCGTACTGCCAAGTAGCTCCAGAAAACAGATCGACAGCCTATTTCATGCACGATTTCCTGATAATCCAGATGCACAACCAGAGGCGCCTCTTCATCCAGGCCGAGAAAATAAGCGGGCCCGAAACCGGGATTAGGGTTTTCAGGGTTGAAGGAGTCCCCCCTTGTGATATCCTTCATGTTATCAAAATTGAGTCCCAAATTAGCCTCTCTCATGTCCTTGATGTTCTCTTGGACCATGACCCTTCCTACAATGTCTTCACCAACAACTGCTGGAACTATGCCCTCGGCACCGCCTCCCGGCTCATCTCCCGCATCTGCGCCGTCTCCAGCCCTGATGAATGCCTTCGCCTCCAACTTGAGGCTAAGGTCCTCGATGATATCGTCAGGAAGAATCACTATAACCGCGAAGGCACCCTTATCAACCTTGCTGCCAATGTTGTTGGCCTTGGTGATGAGTTTGGCGCTCGCCTTCAAAACATGGTCCCCAAGTTCTGTGGCCCCTGAGAGGGCTCTGGCTTCTATTGTCTGGTTTGCTGTTGTGCATAACAATGCAAAAAGAAACATTGCCTCTGGTAAAGAATGTAAGCTTTTGTTGTTTTTCTTAAATTCTAGCTGGCATCTTCTCCACCCAACATATATCTTATAGATGAAGAATAGGCCATACAGTCAATTAAGATGTACAATTGGAAGCAAAATGATAGTACGCAAGAATGGAACGCATTCGAAACACATAAAGTTTTGTCGTTAACCCGACAAAAACATTAAGAGAAGCATGGGTGTTGTTAAACGACATGTATTGGTGCTACAAAAGTTGTGATAGTCTTGGAGATTATGATTTGTATTGCAAAGAAGAGAACCAACAAATTCGTTCGTTCTTTCAAAAGAAGAGAAAAGGAAGAAGCAACCATATCATGGTTATGGTGCATGTAGAGATTCATGACAATGTCAAACTCGTGACATTTCAACAAGTTTGAACAAGGATTTGGCATGTTATGAAGTGGGTCATGTTCTAGAATTGATTGATGTCTAATTGTGTTTTGTCATCTAGAATCGAATAATAAATTATGTCCCCACATTCGTGGGTATGAAAAAGAGGTACCTTGTAGTACAAATATCCTTGCATCCCAAGTGTGCTGTGGTTAGTATCTTTTTGCTTGAGTCATTTTCACCAACAAAGTTGAAGATAACCTCCACACTCTAAAAAATCTATTCTATTCTATTCTACATTCCTAAATTATATTAATGGACAAAAGTGTGTAGTTATCTACATATATATCATTGAAATTGTTCATAGAATATTTGAGGTGTCGCAAGGATTTGAGTTTTATCGTAAAAATGAGCGGGTTCACTTTTTAATCAGTTGTTTTAAAAAATAACATGCCTAGAAAACTTCCTCAACATGCAAAGAATCTTTGAGGTGTTGCAAGCAAATTATTCTGGAAAAATGGTAGGATTCCTTTTTTAATTTTAGTTGCTCAAAAATACACGTGTAGATAGAAGTGTAGAAATTCATAGGCCACACCATCCAACTTAGCTACATTTTTTTGGACTAAGTTTGTCACTTGGCGTAAGGTAAAACATCTGAGAGGTTAGGGCTCACTAAGGATCCACCCTTTTGGGCCTGATGGCTAGCTCTACGGGGTTATTGTAATAATTTGGTATCAAGGCACAACTTCGATTCAACGTCAGGGGCGACCTCCATCTCGAGGGGCGATTCAAGAGGTTAGATCTATAAATCGCAAACTTCGAGACGGGCATGGCAGATATCCAAAAAATAAAATAGATTTGTTGGTGGTAAAATAAACCATTCAGGATTTGATGCAATCCCTTCTAATATACCTCGTTGTTAATTGTAAATACAAAAGAATATGTGAAGCACGAAGGCCTAATAACTTGGGAAGCAGAGAATTTCTACATTGTTTGGAAGTGCGGAGCCAACATTGAGAACATAAGCATTCCCTATCAATTGCAGTCGCCTTGATATGCTCTAGCAAAGATGCAACTTGACTGGATGTTTTAAATAAGAATAAGAACCAAAAGCCTTCCTAATCAGCTTTTTCATGCTTCCTTAGGCATGCATATCTACCAAAGTATTACTTTTTTGAACTACTCCTCCTGTGCAACAATCAACAGCCCTCTCTAATTTCTTGCATTTTAATCATTTTCTAGCTTTGTCCATTGCAAGCTCCAATACTTAACATGCATATCAATCACAGTGTTTCCCTTAATGGGAAGCTATAATCACCTGATCATGATTCGCCATTTCTTGTTCTACTTCCCATGTGCCTGCACATGCCTACAACGTAGCCAAAAATGTGACTTCTCTGGCTTGAAGCCATCTTCACTCATATTAATGAAACACTCCAGAGCAAGATGATTTCATGGTTTCTCTGGGTCGCTCTGGGTTTGCTGCCATGTATATCCATTAACTTTGAGATCCTTGTATGTGGTGCTCATGTTGTAGACATGGACATTGAATATTATTCACTTTATAAGCCCTATATCCAGATATTATTGCATGCTCTTACAAGTATTACAAAGTCATATGTCCAGTTGGATGCTGCCTAGTGGCGTGACGTTAAAACTACTATTCTATTCTATTAACTGAAAATGTTTGTAAATGAGCCCTCAATTTAATGATTGGAAAAGGCAAAGAAGACCCTATATAAAGAGCTATGTAGCAGTCTTATACTCAGATGCGCTGAAGAAATCATATCACACATAAGGCTATGGGATATGCAAAGTAGAAACACTTTTTTGCCAAAGATATATTTGAATATGAGGTATCTATTGTACAACAACAAGAAAACTTGCAAAAATTCATTAGCCACATATACCTCCTTGGATAAGCATCTGCCATGAATCTCTAGAGGCAGTAGCAAAGAACGCAATGATGCCAAATCAAATTGACTTTTTCAATATCTCAAATGTTTCTGAGTTGTGCAAAATGTATAATTATATGATTATGAATTTTAGTGAAGGTTGCAATATAATTTTGGAGGTGTATTATGTGTGATAAGCTTCCTGGTACTTTTAGATGTGCATGTATCTTTGTTGATGGGTCTTCTAAGGATCATCATTTTTGCATGTCTATGAAAAGGGGTTTATGGGTTGCCCGAAGGGCAAACCCCAGGGATGGATGTGGTCCATAAGGGATGTGCTCCGTATATTTTATTTGGAAAGCCAAGATCGTGGGAGAGAGTTCATTTGAAGGCTGAGATCAGGTTTAAACTAAGCTCAACATAAAAGCCGTGAAACACGCATAATTTCTAATTGGATTGTCCGTTTTGAAGGATAACAGAGTGGCATTTTAGTTTGCATGCATGCAAAAGCAACATTAATGTGAATGGATTTGTGAGCACGAATTGGAAAAAAGGTATTGTAAGAAGCTAAATGTTGGTAAAAGTGGCTAAAGACCAGCACGGCCAAGACATAAATTATTTTCTTGCACATTATAACTGTGACGATATAGCAGAGAATGTAAGTGTTTGTAGAGAAAAAAAATTGAATCTACAGCTAAGAATGTACAACATAGAAAATGCAATAAGGAATTGAACAGAATGGAATTGCAATAAGGTGAAGCCTATGTAAACTGTATATTGGCTTTTGAGAAAGAAGTTGAAGAAAAAGTAGTTGAAGCAGTCATTAATATGTCTGGTGAAGCAAAGTAAAGAAATAAAAATTATGTGCAGGAATTATATTGGTTCTAGAACCATCTTATTCTAGGACCCAATTTTTTGGAAAAACAACAGAATAATTGCGAAATATTGATGAACAAATAGATCCTCTTTCCGGAACCGCGATTTGGCTCTGCCAATGGACTCAGAACGTCGACATTGCCCTGGGGACCAAGTTCCGTGGCCATGCATTATAAATATTTGAAATGTTTAGCTTCAATGATAGGTGTATCATTAATATCATATCATATCATATTTTATTTCAAATTAGTATAAATGCATCACATAAAAATTTTGATACCTTTAGCTTCAATCGTACAATTGTAGGTGCATCGTATCTTAAGAAATGCAAAAGTAAATATAGATCATAAATGTTGGGTATCTCTAACTTTAACATATATAATAAAGAATTCTCGGAGGAACTTGCAATGAACACATAAAACCTGCCGAATAAATAGATAGGCTTGTCATTCATCACAACAGCAATATACAATGTTTTGGGGAAATCTAAATGCAAGAAATCAAAGTCAAAGTTGTGCAAAGTCGACTGAAAACGATGCTTGAAAACCGTGCTTAAAGGAATATCTTCCAATGAAAGTGAATAGAACTATATGCAAATAATTATAGATGTTGCATCTCCATATTTATTATAAACCAAAGGAATCTTCGAGAATAAGGCCATCAAGATACTGGGTATCAAAAAGCTTGTGGCGCATTATTGCATGTGCTGCATCTCTTGTCCGAATACTAATGAGCTTGATTATGTTGTCAACAATGTTTCCCTTTCGTTTCAAATAGTTTGTTATCGTAATACACAGTTGGTGCGAATTACTGTAAAATTACGCGTGTTTTAGAACGCGTATGTTTTCAAGCAGCGCCGCTACACATCGCCGCTCTGTTGTTCCTTGGAGGCAGAATGCTTTGCTTTATGGCCCATTTTTATTTGGAAGCTCTGGCTATGCGGACTTATCGATTTTGATTCCCTTAAACCCGCTTTATTATTCCTCCCCCCAAACTCTGGATACGACGGATCAATCCCTCCTCTTTACTAACACATTTTGATTTTTCCTGTTCGTAAAAATACTTTCTATCTATCTTTTTCTTCATGTGCCCGATTACTTCATCTCCAATTGGCCAAACTCTTAGTTTCTCTTCTGCTTGCTTACTCTGCTGTAGAGCCTTCTTATCCATGATCTATTTTTCCGAATCGAAAAGAGGATCTATTTAGCTCTGTTGAACTAGATTTCAGTGAGTCTATGGGCCTATTTCTTTGTAAAACTCATGCAGAAGCTGCCACTAGAGTACCTAAACCTTGCTCCAGCAAAGAAACAACATTTTTTCTCTGATTGCGGCTATGGCCATCATTCTGAGTCTTATTTTAAAGCATCAACCATCTTGAATCTGGGCTAAGGATAAGATTCGACACAATGAAGGCAATTTGTTCAAGATATTGAAGACGGAGCATGTGATTGAAGCCGGAACATGTTCGCTGCCAAAAATAGAGGAAGGAAACGCTTTCTTGGTTGCCACGTGGAGGAATGTAATTCGCCCAATCTGTGTATTACGTCAAAATTTCTATCTATCTATCTATCTATTTTTCCCCTTGGAATATTCCTCGATGGAGCCGTCAGCCTCGACGGTGCACTCGCGGCTCCGCTGCTCGTTACATAAAGGTTATTATAGCTTTCAATGTAGCGCTTATGTCCTCAATTTGGAGGCCATTATCTCAAATCACATATTTACCGATTAAACTTAAAGTTTCTTGAGATTTCTACACATTGATAACCTCTGGCATAAAAGAAAATGTGTTCCATTACCAGCAGTATTATTTCGTTGTGAACGACTCGTTAATGTCATCTTACCTTTCTTTTCTATTGTTTAGCAAGCTTATCTTGATGTTTTTTTTTTTTAATGAGGTTAAGAGATGTTTTTTCCATTAATTAATAAAAGCCATACATATGTGTAACCAATGAGGGAACAAGATTTCCCATTAGTTACATCTTAGAGATGAAATAGAAAAGTATCAGCATGGAATGAGCATAATGTTTAGACAGTAAAGTGACTCCAAAAGTACAGCCAGAAAGTGCTGTTGTTCTGCAGTAGAGTATTATCCAAAATGTTGATTTGCACCAGTTGAGTAAGCTGGAACAGTTGCTGGATTGAAGAATTACATTTGGCCAAACGAGCTCCAAAATCCTGCAAATACAAAATTGATCTCCAAGTACCTGTTTGAAGTGTTAGACAAGAGAATGCTTATATACTGAGCAACTGGGATTATGGCAAGAAGTACTGTTGCAGATAGAGTTTGAGGCTGGAAAAAGGAAGCTGATAGGAAGGTTAAGGGGCATTCATGATTTGGTCAAAAATTCTGTTGTAGACCCAGTAGAACCCTGAGTCAGTGCCAAACTTGTAACTGTTATGCTCAGATTCATTGTCCATGAGCAGCTGATGAACATCCTCTTTGGCCATTAGCAGGAGTAAAGTGCCATAAAGGTCAGAGAGCATTTTGTGAGAGTAATATAGTTCTCTGTATCTGCTGAGTTGTCTTTCTGTCAAGGAGAAATGGTACATGAACAGAAAACTGAACAGGCAGTACATTTGCACCACTTCTCTGCAATATATCCTAGCCCAGGTAAATTCATTACTGGTACTTCTAACCTTATATAACATGATATCATCCGAGCTTGCATCTGGCCCTGGTGGCTCTAAATTTGAGACCCCTGTGTTGTTGCAGTAGAGTGTAGCTTCTTGGTAAGTCAGCATTGTGTCGAACTTATTCCTGCCCTCTCCCTTCAGGAATTCCAGATATTCTATCAATAAGGTCAGAGATTAGAATTAATGACATTTAAGCAGGAATTATACAAATTGAAAACCCCTATAAATTTACCAACAGAGTCCCATTTCCTGTCATAATTGTCACCCAATTTGCTCTTGTGAGCAGATACAAAGGCTTTCAAATCTAGTTGAAAGTTCATCTTGATCCAAAAGATAGAAAAATTATTCTTACCATAAACAATCATGTTTCTAGACTTCCAAATATTCCATAAAGCAGTAAAGACAATGGTATTCAAAAAAGCATCATTATTCTGAATATGCTGTAGCAAATTACCATGTGGTTGCCCAACAAACAGATCACTGAACTTTCTGTAGAACCATGACCAAAAATCCAAGATTTTGGGACACTGGAAAATATGTTGCATGGATTCATCTTGTGAGCAATTTAAATGACATCCCGGTTGAACAGTAGGAATCTTTCTTGAGAGAGAAGCAAGATTGGAAAGACTCTTATGGGCTATTAACCAGATGAAAAAGTTGACTTTTGGAGGACAGTAAGAATTCCAGACATTATTGTACAAAGACTTGCATTCCCTTTCTGAGATAGACCATTTAAGCCCAGCTTTAGCAGAGGTGTCCCTTTGGTTAAGCAGATTATATACTAAGCTGACTTTGTATTTGACATGGCCATTTATCTTGAAAGTAAACTCATCCTGATTGACTAACAGTTTTGCAGACTGTGACAAGATGCTCTTGAAGTGTTTGAGGATAGATTTGTCACTTGAAGTACCATGAAGAAGCCTTCTAAGATTAGTCCAGGAAATAACATGACCATTTCTTATTAGGTGTCTAACATGAGTGATACCAAGATCCAACCATTTCCTATAAGTTTTAGGATGCCTTAAAGCAGGGATGTTACCATTGTTATCTTGAAACTGGGGAGACCAGAATAAGGAGGAATTCAAGTTGAGATCTTGAATCGAGGGGATGTCATAACATCTGTGTACTATATTCCAAGCTTTGATTATGCTTTGCATCAGAGGAGAGGAATTTCTACCTGGGTGCAAGTAAGTGAGGGCAGACTCTGGCAGACAGTGTTTAACACTTGGATGACCTTCAGGATATGAGCAATGGAGCCAATACCTAATGAAAGTTGAAGCTACAGAATTGTTCCCAGATAAAGTTCTCCAAACAAACTTACCTGCCAAGGCACAAGCTTGCAAATATAAATTTTTGCATCCCAGTCCTCCATTGGATTTGGATCTGGTAACAGTATCCCAGTTCACTGAATGATTTCCTCCCCAAATGAATTTCCTAATGGTTTTCTCTAGCTCATTATAAATGGACTTAGGAGCTACTAGAGCAGAGGAGAAATAGATATGAGAAGCTGCAAGTACAGAGTTAGCAATGATAGTACGACCTGCCATAGATAAGGAACTTTTGAAATAATTTAGCTTCTGCCTAATCCTTTGAAGGATTGGGTCCCACAAACCTTTGATGTTGGGATTTAGTGACAAAGGCGTACCAAGAAGCCTAGTTGCTTGCATAGTGCCAAGGACCTTAATATCACAAATATAATTTTCAGGAATGTCTCCAACAATCACACTCTTTGCAACATTAAGGTAAATTCCTGATGCAGCAGAGAAAAGGTCAATTATGCCTAAGAATTTAGAAATGTTATCTGAATTAGAATCCAGAAAAGCAAAAGTGTCATCAGCATATTGAGAAAGAATTAAACTGCCTTGATTGTCAGGGAGATTTAGACCTTTGATATTGCCAGATCCTTGATGAAAATCAACTGCCTTTGTGAGCAATTCAGCAACCACTAGAAACAGGTAGGGGGCTAAGGGGCAACCCTGTCTTACTCCTCGAGAAAGATTGAAGAAGTTAGAGGGGGAGCCATTTATTAGAACAGCCGAGTTTGCCTTAGTGTTTAATCCCATAATTAGAGAAATGAGCTTGGGGTTAAATCCAATTTTATGCATGGCAAATTCAAGGAAGTCCCAGTTAACTGAATCAAATGCCCTCTTGAAATCTAGTTTAAGAAGAATGCAATCTTGATCAGAGACTCTATTCCAGTGTAAACCTTCCATAGCAACAATGTAGTTATCCAAAATAAATCTATTAGGAAGAAAGGCAGATTGCTTAATGTTGATGTTCTCTTGAAGGAAAGGTTTGATCCTGTTGGCAATAATTTTGGCACATAATTTATATGAGGAGTTGGTCAAGGAGATGGGTCTCCAATCAGAAAAGGCAGATGGCATATCAATTTTTGGAACAAGAGTAATTAAGCCAGCAGAAATAGAGGGATGTAAATGTTCTGCTTTCCAAAAGCCATGCACTAAATTGACCACATCAGTCTTTAGGATATCCCAGAAGCAAATGTAAAACTCAGGTGGCAGGCCATCTGGTCCAGGGGATTTACCCTTACTAAAGCTCAAGAGGACCTTGAATGGCAGCAATGGAATCATTCATAAGATTACATGAGTTGGGAATGATCTGGTTGATCAAGGAAATAAAATCTTCTTTCTTTGAGGTAGAGGTAGTGGAACTAGTATCTCTGCCATTGAACAGGGAGGCATATTTCTCTTGAAAGAAATATTTAATATCTTTTGGAGAGTCTAGACATTCACCATTATCAGTATGAACTTTAAGGATGGAGTTTTTTAACAATCTGTTTTTGGCAGTTCTGTAAAAAAACCTGGAGCTACCAAGGTCCATTTCTTTGTTGAACTTCATCTTGCATTTGATAGCAAAGCTTCTAGCTTCCAACTCTTCAATAGATTTAATTTTCTTCTCTAACACTTCCTCTCCAATCTGAAGATTTAGATCATGGGGATGATGTTGAAGTTGGGCTCTAATATCTCTCATTTGCTCGAAGTAATTTTCTTTGAGCTTAGTCTTATCTTTATGAAGTTTCTGAGACCAATTTTTAATCCAGGACTTGACTTTCTTAATCTTTGAATAAAAGGATTTCATAGAAAGTTGATCATTAGAAGCACTAACAGATGTATGATTATCCTGCAGGGATATATAGAAATTCCTGAAGTCACTGCAAAACTGCTCATTACCAAGAAGGGAGCAATTAAGCTTAAAAGGAATATTACCATCCCTAGGTAGATACAGAAGATGTTTGGTATGTAAAAACTGTGGTTGATGATCAGAGATGGAAATAGACTCATCACTCACTACATAGCAATTGTCCCAAAGGGAACATGAGGAGGTGGAAACATAGAATCTGTCTAAAGCACAAAATACCCTATTTGAGTTTTTTTACTTGTTTGACCAGGTATATATTGCAGTGGAGGAGGGGACATGGATCAAATTTAGCTCAGAGATGAAGGAGTCCCAATTGATTCTTTCATTTGTAGACATGTTGATTCTGTTCCCTAACTTCATATCCCAGTTAGGGGTGTTGTTGAAGTCACCAGAGACTATCCAGTCAACTCTAGACTGGGAAGACATCCAAGATAAGATATCAAGCCAAAGATTTTCTCTATCTTTTGGACAAGTAGGTGCATAGATATTGATAACTCCAAAATTGGAATTATTGATGGAAAAGACAACTGCCTGCCAACACTTACTAGGGCTGTTAAAGAAGGAGGCATGAGGCAAAGCTTTCCAGATCATGATGAGTCCTCCACATGTACCAGAGGACTCAATCCAAGTGGAAGAAGCACCTGGGTGGATCCAATCTGCAAGACAAGAGCTTTCAAACTTGGGAAGCTTAGTTTCCTGCAGTAAAATGAGGTCTGCCTTGTAAAGTCTCAGCTGGAAGATAATTCTCCTTCTTTTGATAGGGCCTTTCATACCCCTAACATTCGAGGTCATAATCTTCATGGAGAATAAGAAGGGAGAGGGGAATGACAGAGGAGTTATCTATTTCTCCTATTCTTCTTGCTTCTTGTATTTCCAGCAGGAGTCTTATGCAGATAGGCAGAAATATCAGGTTTGGGAGATATTTTCTTTTTCTTAGCTTTTGAATTATTCCTATATATCTTTGCAGTGGAGATATTATTAGAAAGAAAATTCTCATTTCCCCAGTTCTCTTTGTCACTATCACATTCAGTGTCAGAAAACCCCCCAGGCACAAATTCAAACATATTTAGTGTATCATCTTCAGAAACTAGTTCATTGCAATTATAAAAGAGAGGTACTTGCCTGGTAGATGGATTTACATTGTTGCAGTCAGGTTGAGAATTTGAGATATGAGAGTTCGAGCAGTCCATGTTGTCAACTTCTAATTCCAAGCTTACTGCCAAAGGGTCTCGAGTGTCTATTCCAGTATCCTTATTTGCATGTTCCTCAGCTGACACACTATTTATATTGATTAAATCCTGAGCTAATCCATCCTGCAAAGTGGCAAGCTGCTCTGCAATTTCCTTGGATATAGGAGAAGAGTGGTTTGATGAGTAGGAGGGTATATTTTGTAGGTCAATTAAAGGGCTGGATGGAATGTGGCAAGAGGGGAGAGCATTAGTTTCAAAGGAAGGAATGGTGACATGGTCAAAATCTGCATTGTTGCTCAGTAATAAGTCAGACTCTTGTTCAACACTTAAATTAGCAAGTACCTGAAATTGATTGGAACAATCAATTTTGTCAAGTAGGTTGTCTTGAAAGTCTTCCTGTTGATCTTGCTTAACTGTGTCTGCAACAAATGATGTTGGTTCATGGATAGCTATGTCTTGATTTGCTTGAAGAAGCTCTGCAGATATATTTTGTGTTGTGGAAGCTGGAGTACCCGAAGTATTGGAAGCTGTGTTGTTTTTGATAGATTTGGCCACATGTGAATTCAACTGAGTTGAGCTGCTGTATGGAGTTGACTTTTTTAATTGAGCCATTTGTGGTGGCACAAATTTCTTATGAGCTTTATCAATCCTGAAACTTTCTGCCAAAATCTTGTCACATAGGCTCAATCCTTTGAGAATAGCTGGTTGTTGAGAGGCATGGCTTTTAATAATTAATGGAACATTCTTAACTTTTGCAGGTCCAAGTTGATCTGACATGACCTGAGTCTGCATTTTTGAAATGTCTTGAGAGTCTGCAACCACTTGGTCTAGTAGGTCATGAAGCTTCTCTGTTTGCATACTATTATGCAAAATTGGAGTTTTCCCCTTATCTTTGAAATTATCATATTTCTGTAGAACCTTAACTCCAGAGCAGTTATATCAGTTCTTTGGTTGGAATATTGAAAGCTCTTATCCTTGTTGGGGGAGTGAGAAATCATGTCCAACCTTTTGATCTGATTATTCTTGATCCTTTTTTACTTCCATTAACTCGATTCCATTGGAAGTGCTGATGGCAGTCATTTGTAGTCGAGCTTGAGTTATTTGAATTTCCTGATGGGAACTTGCCATTGACTTTGTTTGTATTGTCAATTTTTAAATCAAGGCAAGTAGTTTGATCATCAGGTTCAGATCTAGTAGAATTGTCTTCTCTCTGGGCACATTCTGCAAACCAATAATGTCTTTTCGAGCAACTCTGTCAAAGAGGAGGTAGGCCTGACCATCTCAATGACAGATAGGAATTTTGGCCAAAGGCATCACAAAAGGGAATTGAGGTGGGGATGGCTTTGGAGAGGTCCACTTGAATAAAAGCTCTTGGGGATCTTGAAAGGGAGTACTCAGTTCAGATGTAATTCCCAATGGAATTAAAAAGGAGCTTTAAACATTCTTCACTCCAGTAAATGGGATTTAATCCCTGTAGTGTTGTAGAGGCCACACAGAGATTTTCCATACCATCAGAGTTAAGTCTAGGGTCCCATTTAAGAAAAGATAATTGATAAGCTTCGAAGGTTTGTATTCCCAGCTTAAGAAGGAAATTAGCAGTTCTTTGGCTCCCACATTCCACCATTATGTAGGGATAATTTAACCAGTATATGGCATTTATAATGATTCCCTTTTGAAGGTTAAGGCAAAAAGTCCATAATTTATCCAGTTGAACGCCTGATCTTGAGACTTTTATGATAACAGCAGTACCCACAAGGGAGGACATTTTAGAATGAACTGAGGGCAAATTTAGAGAAATACCATGATAAAGCTTTTGCTTGCTCCCTTCAATATGTCGGAGTTCCTTCAATGCTGCATCATAGTTCTCATCAGGTTGAAGCTCAGCATTAGGTCTTGGGACACCATATGGCATGGGAACTTGAGTGACAGGATCCAAAGTAGGAAGGCGCCCCCACATGTCGGGATCTTTGGAGAAATTATCCCACACTGGAGTTTTGTAGGTTTTTGGATCCATATCCTGATTTGTATCTGTAAGATTAGCGAAATTTCCAAATAGGATGAATTGATCTGGATGCTTATGAAAAAAGCTTAACTGGTGTAGGAGCGCAGCTTGATCCTCGCATCGAAAGAGCGTAAAAAAAGAATGCAAAGAAGGATAATGATTTAGGGCTAAGGTATTTTTTTATTTTCCATATGAAAAAAGCAGGTGAATACAACAAAGGGCGTAAATTAAACGCAAAGAAATGGGAAGCAGAAATGGATATGCAAGATCGGAATTGGAGAAAGGGGAATGAGCAGGGTAAGGAAAGGGCAAGATCCTATCTATGATAGAGAAGACCAAGATTGCTCCTCAATGCCAGAATTATCGAAGAAGACATCATTAAGGAATTTAATTTGCAGAGAAATCTCCTAATTCCACCTCAGGATATAATTTGATGGTAATTTTGGAGTCAATTTGCTCACTGTAAGCTCGATTGTAGCAAGAGGCTTCAACGTTCTTGGTTCCCAAAAACTCTTCAAGCCAAGAATCAATAATTTGAATCTCAAATTCCTCACTTCCTGGAACAAAAGAACACTCCAATTGGAAAGAGTTGTGAGGAAAAAGACTCCTATAGATCAACGAATTCCACAGATCCGAAGATTGTCCAACAAGAAAACCACAAATCAGTCTGTCTCCCTGTTTTAAAATTGCAAAAATTCTAGTATCCATGTGAAGATTTTTGCATTCTAAATCTGATGGGATGCTAACCTCTATAAGGCTAGCTCACGATTCAAAGAATTCGAGTGACAATCTGGTTGACTCGAGCAAATTCCTAGCAGATTTTGCCAAGAAAGCTGTTTGAACTGAAAAAGGAGGTAAACGACAAAAAATTCAAGATTTTAGGCGCTCCCATCTTTTTTTCCCCACTTTCTAAAATCTTTTACTTCTATCTTGATATTTTTGCAGGCTTAATATCGGAATCACTTAGAGAGGTCATTGAAATGAATAGTATGATGACATATTCAACAAAATTTGGACTTGTTCAGATTTAATAAATAGCACTTCAAGAACGCCATTATAAGGATATATGTATTGTTTGATTCTTCTTGTTTGTTATAAATTCTATAAGTTTTCCTACCTTATGTATTTCAGTTTACTATTTTTGTTCGCGTTCCTGAGCCGCAATCTAAAACAATTTTATGAATGACACGTGTCTAAAAGAAAGTAAGTATAAACAGTACGTGTTGTTTCATTTAAATATCAAATTAGAGTTTCGGCGATGTTGCAAAGAAATTAGGCCAGAATCCTTAGTGCTTCTGTAAAAAGTATTTGAGGTGATAATATATATCCATTTCCATGCAACATTCACGTCCAAAGGAAAAATTATTTATAGGCCAAAGAAATGAATATGTTTTCTTACGCATAAAAATGCCGCTTCGCCCTCTGCATTTGCAAATTATACGCTAAAAGAACATAGTAATATAGCATCCCCTCATCGGCCAGAACTCAAAAGCGTAGCTCAATCGTACTTTTAAAAAGGAAAATACGTAAAAAATTTGTATGCAAGTCAAACTTGGTAGGCGAAGAAAAGTGGCAAACATGCATAAAGGAAAACCATTTGCAAAACGTAGCAATGATAAAAGCCCCATATTTTTGGCTTGCATAAAATAACACCAAATTTTTTGTACTAATCTTAAAATATAATAGCTTTACATTTTGTTAAAATCTTCGTGTTTTTAAATCTAGAATATTGATTGGCCATCACCTAGATCCATTTTTTTTAATGAAGATATTTGCATCTTACCATGAGAATATTGTTTGGCCCCATGTTGTTGCTGGTAGTGCAACTTTGTTTCGAAAAATTTGCTCCATCAAATGGGTGCATAATGGAATTATATATGCTATTGTACCCTATTCTTAAAGACTAGACTTCCTTCACATTGTTTGGACTCAACATAAACCTCTCCTTATATTGAGTCGAGAGAATAGAATAGAATAGTTTTTTTAACGTCCACAGAGACCAATAGGTCATGGGACCCATACAATGGGCTAGTACAATCATTACTACTAGGATTAAAAAACCCCTGCCTCGAAAGGTTTTCAAGGGAAAAACCTTTGCAGTAATGATGATACTAGACAAGCGGAGATAATGACTACTGAGGGCTCAGTAATTGCAGACGTTTATCTAGAACCTCAAGTATGTATAATGCCAAGTCATGCACAGATGGTGCTCTGAGAAGTTGTGGAAGCGTGGAATGGAATGCTAAGGTCAAAAAATGATTCCGGACTATCTCAAAAGTAGGGCAACTCAGAAGAGTATGGCTTTCATTTTCAATAACCTCAGAATCGGCAACAGCACATAATCTCGCTTCTCGCAATTGCGGCGGGTCCCATCTAATTGCCTCAATCCATAGCACTGTGGGACCCGTGCAAATTGATGCAATAGCAATAAGCTTGTTCCCGACAATGAAGCAAGCAAATAAGCTTGGGGCCCCGGTGCCAAGGTGGGATTTATGTGTGCATGATAATGACCCGCCACTTGGGCCAAAGTAATCAAGGCCCCATATCTTTTGAGAAAAACAACCATTGAGATATTGTTGCAAAAGCTCGGGGATCGAATCGGCAAGCATCGAGGCGATTGCTCGTTGTACGTTCTAACGGGCAAACCATGTAGTGCAATGCTCTTTCCAACATCGCTTTCAAACGCTAAGGAGATTCAACCATGGCAAGTGCAAGAACGGATACCTAACATCATCCATGTGGTGCACCTTGCGATATAGTGGAGATGGCGCTTCATGGCGTAATGTTGAAGAGGCCAAAACCTCGTCTCTTGTAAAAGAATAGCATAGGGCACCGTTGTTTTAACTCCGGAGGTCATGTAAGTGAGAATGGACTTTTGCACCCGCCCAAGCTCTCCCAAGCACTAGCACTAATGGCGTGCCCCCACTTCTGTAACCATACAGGTGAAACAGGCTCTACCAAAGCCCGAAACAAGTGGGCTTTCCGTGGCCAATCATGAATTTCTCTTGGCGAAAACAATTGTTTTGCATTGCATAGAGTGCTCTCCATCCAAAGAGACCACCGCTTGGTAATACATCGCTCCCAAAGTGTGTTCTTACGTAATTCTACACCAAGATACTTGTAGCTATCTACAACTTCGACTTCTCAAGGCTATCATAGTGCATAGGGGAACATTGTGACGAAAGATTGAACTACCAAAAGCTTGGTCTTTTGGAGATTAACACGCTGCACTGTGTTCTCACAAAACCGCGTGCAGAGCATGTAAATGTTCTTTGCATACTAGCAAATGGTATGTGCCGTAAGAAAAATCATCATCATACATAAGTTGCCTAATGATATAGTGTGCCAAATGTGGACCTCCGCCGCCATGATTATCAAGCCATTCTTCCAATTGATCAATGTACAAGCCAAAGAGTGTAGGAGATAAAGGGCAACCCCGACGAACTCCAATATTGCTCGTGATTTGAGTACCTGATGCTGGAAATTTAGCAAAAACCCTTTCATAGAGCCGATAACCTGCATTTTGAAGATCTTGTGGAACCCCAAATGCCTGCAAGCGCTGCCAAAGAAGCTCGCGTGGTACTGTATCAAAAGCAGAAGTAAAATCCACAAAGCATATATAGAGGTCTTGTTTCAAACTTCGACTATGTTCAATAAGCATGCAATGTGAAAATATGGTCTATTGTAGAATGGCATGGATGAAAGCCCCGCCTCGACCTACAAAGACGCATACACCGAGTATGTTACGCCCATGATGTCAACTGCTTCTCAGTAAGACTGGCTAAGAGCTTTGAAAATATGGAACTTACCATGATCATGCGACAATTAGAAGGGTCATGCTTATCACCTGCTTTGTCAATTGGTATGACCTGACTGACAGCCCAAGTTTCTGGCAAGCCTTCTTGCAAAGCTTGATTTAAAAGAGTAGTGATGATTGGAAGCAATAGCGGACCCCCCCATTTAAGCAATTCTGCTTGCAAACCTTGAAGATCAGGAGACTTGCCATTAGATAGATGCCGCAGTCCTTCTTTAACTTCCGCCTCTGTGAATTGAAGAATATCACCTACCAAAGAAGGCACAGAATTAAGGACCCCAGGATGATCATATAAGTGGACCAATCGCTCATCCCATTGCTGCATAGAAATATGTCCAAGGGTAGGAGGTGGTCGATATAATATTTTGCGCCAGAAGGTCCGAGGCTCACGTAGTAGTAATTCAAACATTTGCTTCTGATGCTCAGCAACAAAGTGTGCCTTCTTGCGTTTCAAAACAGACTTATAATTCTGAATGGCATTATGAGAGAGGAATGGTCTCGAATACTCCTATCTTCAGATTCATTTCCAAGACATAGGGGAAATAGATAAGAGAAATATTTACAACGGCCAAAGTTTTAAGACATATGGGAAATAGATAAGAGAAATGTTCGCGGCGGCCAAGGTCGCCACGATAAATTTGTTGTAATTATATAAGTTTATTTTTCAATTAAAACTATAATGGTTATCAAAGAATAAACTTGATTTCCAAACTAATTTTCATTTGAATCTATTTAGAATTAGACATTTCAAGAATATAAAATTTTCAATTTGTAGTGATTTAACAGATTCAAAATTTAGCAATCATGATAATTAAACGAGATCTGATGGTTTGATAAGCAATTGACTTAAAACTATTATTAGAATTTCACAATTTACAAATTTTTACACTTTTAAAAATACTTTAAGAAAAGTTTTAGGTTGAAATTAATTAAATGATATAAAGTTGTTGGTTTAATAATAACTATTGAATAATTTATTATTGATGAAATAAAATATATTGATATTTAATCAATAATAAACTATTCATTTTTTATTAAACATAAACGAAATCACTTAATTAATTTCAATCTAAAACTGTCTTTAAATATTCTGAAACAAATAGCATTTTAATTATACAAAGTTATCTTAGATGAAAATTTAAATCTAAATAGATGAAACCGAGAATTAGATTAGAAAGCAACTTTAAACTTTAGTATCATATTTTTTATCTAAAGATAAACAGAACAATTTATTAAGATCAATAAGAGCTAAAAATACATATAATATTAACATGGCATTCTTGAAGTACATTTATTAGATTTGAATAAGTCCAAATTTTGTTAAATATGTCATTATGTGAATATATAAAATATGTTTGGTAGATCTTGGCGTCTAATAGTAAACCTCTAACTCTTCATAGACCAAATTCTCAACTATCAATTTATTATGTTCGTTGTCTCTGATGTAAAAAGTGCTTCTCGACACGGGGGGTGACTCCGGGCAACAAGAGCTGTTGGATAGGCATATTCACCCCTTATTCCTTAATCTACACCGTACGTAAAGTTCCTCGTTTGTGGGGTATGCAAGTACAAAATTTGCTATACTGTATAACAAAATTCGCAAAATACTATAAGATTTCAAGCGAAATACTATATAGTGTTGATTTTGTACGTGCAAAATACAATTATATGAGGGCTCTCGCTGCCCTACGTCACCCCCCGTGTTAATATGCACCCAAACCAAAGGGGGTTCAAGGGGGATTTTAATTTAAATATGTTGGACCCAATGGTTGTGTTAATTAATGTCAATGGTAGTTATGTGTTGGTTGTTAATGTCAATGGTTGTTATGTGTTGGTTGTTATGTGTTGGGGGATTTAATTTTTATATGCTGGATGTCAATGGTTTGTGTCGCAAAAAAATTTTTTTGGCCCCTTCGGGGCCTTAGGGACGTCCCCCTCAGTGTGACAAAAATTTTAGAATTCAAACCAGAAAAAAACTAGAATTCATTTGAGGCTTTCATCACCTGTAGCTTTTGAATTTCATCATAATAAAACAAATAGAACATAAGTAAAAGTTACCATAAAGATAGAGCGGATTGATCCCATTATTCTAAAAGTCATAAAGTTTGCAACACCCATACACAAACATTTTTTAACTAGAATTTAACAGCAGCCTTTGGCCTCCATGGATTCTTGTGGTGAGAAACCAAAGTGGGAAACTTTTCTGCTTGTTAGCACAAGGATCTAGAAGCCTTGGAATTTGCTTAATAACTGCCTCAAAATTTAAAAATGCATGGTAATTTTTTGCAACCTTCATTCGGAATGAGCCATAAAACAATATCCAATAGCGCAATCCTCAGATAATCACCGGTAGGATGTGAAAGCCTACCAAACCCGGCCGAAAAATTGTTGTTTTAGCATAGATAACTTAACCAAACATATCCATATCATACATTATCAAAAAGATCTCGGAGAGAGCTTTCCAACGCAATAAAAATCATCTCAAACAGAGCCCTGGATCAAAAGTTATGATAAGAAATGTGTTGCCGGTGGGAAAACTGCACTACATGTGCCCTTCAAGCCCTTCATGTGCCCATTATGCACCACACACACAAAAAGAGGGCTTTTGTTGTGAGCCATTAGCTGTTGACCATTATGCACCATACGCACAAAAAGAGGGCTTTTGTTGTGAGCCATTGGTTGTTGACCATTATGCACCACACGCAGAAAAAAAAGGGCTTTTGTTGTGAGCCATTGGTTGTTGACCATTGAAAAAAAAAGGCTAAAATCAATGGCTCAGAAATGGTGCACTCTAGATGTATGCATTAGTACATCCATTTGAATACATCACGAAATCATAGGAAAACCTTAGTGAAAAGCGTACAAAAACACAAAAGAAAACCCCCTGTTATTATGCTACATATTACTGTATTAAGCGCAGACTCATTAATATGTTGTTGTCAATTTGTCAAGTTAGGATTTGTATGCCGCTCTACTTATGGCTGAGAATTGCTTCATTTTGACTAGTAACAAATGAACATAATTATAGATTCGTATATGATAAATTGTTGCATGTGTGCAGATAAATCGGATCAGGGAGCTTCCATTCCTATTTCTAATATCTTTGAATTTTGATATTATAAACTCCACAACAGCTGGGACATGCGAAGATCGTCTTAATCTTTGCCAATGTAATAGCAGGAATTTAAAAATTAGTTAATCCAAGAAATCCAAACTGTTAAACGTATATATCCAAACTTTCTGCTAAGAAGGAAGGAAGGAAGGAAGGAAGGAAGGAAGGAAAAGAGAGAATCGGTTGTGGGAAAAGTGGAAAAAAATGCGAGACTAGAATACACGAAAGGAATCAGTTGGGCATTTTACGGCCAATATTTTGGTTTGTTGCCTGATCCCCCCACCCCATTTGCATCTCGCAACTTCATATATAACATTCCTAACAAATATAATAATAAATTAATATAAAACAATAATAAAAACCTAAAATTAAATAACCTAAAAGTTAAACTCAATAATAAAAAACTTAAAATTAAAAAACTTAACCTGCAAAGGTGTAGGCTTTGACTATGTTATGCAATTTATAAACTGATTAAAATGTTGTTGCATTTGGGGCAGCCGAATCCCTCAATAATTCAGGAAAGAGACCTGCATATATCAAACAAGTATATGCATAACAACCCCAATACTGGGTCCACATGTTGTTTTTCAATGTGGTTTTTTACTAAAAAACAACATCAAAAAACTATGTGGTGTTTTTTGTCCGATTTTGCTAGAAACGACGTGTAGTTTTTAGCCAAATTTTTATACATGTAGTTTTTTTTGTTAAAAGTCTACACGCAGAGTTTTATCAAAATTATCTACACGTAGGAATTACATGTGTGTCTACATGTTGTTTTTTAGAAGTAGATGTGGGTTTCACGCGTTGCTTTTTCTAAAATAGGCATGTGGTTCTTAATAAAACCTAAAAGGTCCACATGTAGTTTTTAACTATTATTTTGTATTAAAGAAACAATAAAAAACTACGTATAGAATTTTGTCCAATTTTACTAGAAACTACACGTAGTTTCTTTGTTTTTTTTTTTTTTAACTATATTGTTTCTAAATGTTGTTTTCTTAAATATGTGTTTTCTAGGAAGAATGTGGTTTTTTTAAACTCTGTTGTTTTTAAGTGTTGTTTTCTTAATAAAATGATATGTGTTTTTATTTTTAACTCTGTTGTTTCTAAGTGTTGTTTTCTTAACAAAATAACAGGTGCTTTTTAGGAAAAATGTGGGTTTTTTTTTAATTATGTTGTGTTTAAGTGTTTTTTCTTTTTTTAATGATATGTGTTTTTTAGGAAAAGTGTGGTTTTTAAGAAATAACTATTGTTTTCAAGTGTTATTTTTCTCACAAAGATGAATGTTGATACATAGATTTATATACATGTGGCTCTAAGAAAATAAGTGGTTCATGTGTTGTTTTTCTAAATAAACAACGTGATTCTAAATTGAACAATATGCAAATCCAAGTCCTTGAAGGTATTCCAAATTTAGAAAAGCAAGTAGCCTAAACTAATTTAGAAATACAAGTAGCCTAACCCAAAATTGCAGTTACAATTCATAAACATAACAAAGATAAGGTAAAAAAAAAATTAAACCAAAATTGTAGAGTGCCCGAGACTTTCAATAATCAAAGCAGTGGAAGAAATACATGGTTTTTTTTCAGCAAAATTTGCCTTGCTGCCATCAATGTGTGAAACATTTTAGAAATACAATTGATTCTCAACAAATTTAGACACTGTATCCAAACCTTTTGCCACAAATCGAATCCATTTGAATAAGACTTAAGCACTGTCTCTTTCCAGGCCCATTTGCCACAGATCCATTCCATTTGTTGAAAAGCAAAGCCCAAGCAGCATGGAGAACAGTTTGACAAAAACTCCGGTGCAAACACAAAAATGGGAAAAGGAAGAAGCGTTTCTGAGGTAAGTCGGCCACAACAGATTGGAAGCTACAAGAAGTGAAAAATAGGCGGAATAAAAAAGAAGAGTGAGAAATAAAAGGTAGATAAAACCTTAAGCAGGGTATCATGCTTCCCAGGCAGAGCCGGCCCCAGGCATTTGCGGCCAGGCCAGAGTAGAAGTTAGCAACAAAACTTGCCAGATATAGCTCTGCAGCATTATAGAGATCATTACAAGCCCCTGCGCTTCCTGTCTCCTCATATCCACAAAATAATAGAAAACGAATTTTTCATAATAGTGATCAAGGGAAGAAGATACAAATTCATACCATTCCAGTTGAATGAGGCTGCAAGTTGAAGCAAAAATTGCAACGAGAGCCACCTGCTTTTGCTCCTGCACCCAGAATTTCTTGATCCATGGATGGCTTCAGCGGCCAAGCTTTTGAAGATAAATAAGCTCCCTGTTTTGAAACGCTTTGGAGGTTGAAGAATCTGGGCAAACTGGAGATGGAGGCAGCAATGGCTGCAATGGAGCTGGATCTGGCTGAAATGGAAGCCGCAATGGCCACAGAGATGGAAGCCGCAGGCTGTGGGCTTGATTCCGGCTGCAACGCAAAGGCGCCAGATTTCCTGGAACAATAAATAATAGCACTTTCAGCCAATAGAATGTGAGGACGGAGATCCCGATCTTGTCCGTTCATCTTTGAATCATCTTGACCGTTCATCTATATTTTAATAATATAAACATTGATATTTATGATATGTTAAACATTTAGTTGGTTTTTATAACCAAGTTTTTTATTACTTTAAACTATTCTAAAGACATGGTGTGCTAACATACGTCTTGCTCTGAAGCATGGTGCTGCTTATATCACTTCCCCCTTTGGTTTGGGTGCATATTCACACGGGGGGTTACTCCGGGCAATGAGAGCTGTCGGATGGGCATATTTGCCCTTTATTCCAAGATCTGGACCGTACAGAGCGATCCTCGTTTGTGGGGTATGCATGTACAAGTTTTTGTATACTGTATATTAAAGTTTACAAAATACTATAAGGTTTGAAAGAATATACTTAATGGTGTTAATTTTGTACATGTATTGTAAAAATTTTGGGGCTCTCGCTGCCCTACTTAACCCCCCGTGTGAATATGCACCCAAACCAAAGGGGGTTTAAGGGGGATTTTAATTTAAATGTGTCAAATGCAATGGTCTGTGTTGATAATGTTAATGGTTTGTGTTACCTAAAAAAATTTGGCCCCTCTACGGGGCCTTAAGGATGGTGTAGGATAGTGATGGATGATGTATCGTAGCCTCACAAATCTAACAAACTAGAGGTGCTCAAATTATGGAAACGAAAACATTGCATAGAATTAGATATATAATATTATACCAATACCAATATTAATATATGAGGTAGCATGTAATAATAGAATTTATTGATAATGAAAACCATTACTCCAAATCATTTTTCTGTTTATTTGAAGAAACCATTACTCCAAATCCTACACGAATACAACGCCGAATACAACTGTGTCATATATCTTATATGCTTATCCCTGGAACAAATTGAAGTGAGTGACTATTTGCATTATCCACAACAGAAGTCATGCAGTCTCATAGATCGGACAAACAACAATGAGATTTAAAAGTAATACTGGAATCAAAAGATTGTTCATAAGCCCACAGAGTTTAAGTTTAAGTTTACCTGCAATCATGTTTTGTTGTGAAATTTTAATTGCTAGCTCGTGACATAGAATTACGCAAGACAGGCCTTCTGCAAGCCTTCCAAACTGAGCTCCAAGTTACTAAATAATAAAAATTGTAATCTTTACAAACCCACCAATTCTTTGCATCATCCACTATAGCTGAACCTAAGCACATAAATCAAAGCCCCTTGTCCAAAGAAATGCAAAGGCAATTTCAAATCGTGAGTTGAATCCATCTTACGAAAGGGAGGATGTTTTGCATCACTGGCACATAGCAAAGATCAAGAATTATCGGCTATATAACCAGGAAAATATGTATTAACCTCAGACTCATCATAGAGATGGACGAAATACTCAAGAAGGTGAAGCCCCCAAATTTGTTCCTTGTCATGCATGTGGACAAAATCCCCCGCCGTTGCATGTCACGAAAATCTACAAATGGATGCCCCAAGAACACAATTGTTGCTCATGCTCAAAAAAACGGATCCGAATCTCGAATAGACAAATCAAGGCTTCTTTTGTTCACCTCCCATCCCAACAGTTTCTTTGGCCTTCTGAAGAGCTGCAGACGCCTGCTCACCAACCTGCTGGAGGACATTTGCAGCTTCATCCTTGGCACCAGTAGCTTTCCACCTATCATAATAATAATTTCCACCTACATAATAATCATTTCCAGCTCAAGAGGCCATTCTCTTGAGCTTTCCACCTATCATAATAATCATTAGTATGTTACACAACAAAAGGGTGAAGAACACAAAGGGCTTAGATCTCGACCAAGCGGCAGAAGAATAGTTTACCTTTGGATGGCAGTTCCATTACGTAGCAGCGGCAATACAAGGACTATAATGGCCCGAAATCACCACGGAATAGTACAGTTGGAAATACCTTTAACTGATTTTACAATGTCAGAAATTTCATGATGAGCATACCTCAATTCATCTCGATTCTTTAACCTCAATTCTGGCATCTATGCCCATAACAATTTATCCATGTATATTACCTTTTAAACGGTCTGATACGCAGCCAATAATAGGTAGCCAACCTGCCAATGTGGCCTCAAATTCTTGTTGCCAGATGTCAAGTAAAATGAGTAGAGTGTTGAAAGTAAAAAAAAAAGGTTCTTGAGCTTGTACAAGTTCAGAAATGTGTGCACTTCATCATGACTAAAATGACCCTTGTGTGCTGAGTGTAATTATAGGAGAGATATGAATAGAGAGTGTTTCCATGCAAGAACAGTAACTTGCATGTCTTATGATCATCCTTACTCCAATTAAATAGGAAAATAAAGGTCTTGGACAACGTTTGATTGTAAGCACTGCAATGCCATCAACAACAAAGAAATCATCACATTCCAGCTACAACAAGATATAGAGATATGCTAAAACCTTTACAAGGCAAGTTTAAAAAGGATCAACATACCAAGGCACATTTTTTCGCCCTTGCAAACTGCCTGCATGCTGCTGTCCATGTTAAATTCCTGTGCATGTTAGATTCATGCTTCAATGCTTTTGCAACAATACTTTTGATGGAGCAAGCAACTAAATCAGCGACACCGCAATATCAAATCTTTCAGCCATAGCCTTCATCATCTGCGACACACAATTTCTAGCTACTTAAATCCGAGCAAGCAAACACAGCAATATATGGCATCCTGCCACAGATTTAACGAACAAGCAGACAACAATGTCAGAATTGCAATCAACTGTGTGAGATTTCAGACATGCATTATTCCCAGATTTAACCTGTGCAGGGACTTTAGATTCAAGCACATGTTAGGCCTTAACTTCTTCCAAAGACTTTACTAGCGTAAGATGTCCAGAAGCGATTTAGTAAGCCCGGTTGGTCGAGCCCTTGGTTTAGCAGGGGATCTAACAACCATATCTACCCTTTTCATCTCTTTGGGCATGGGATTTTCTCATTATCCCATTTGTTTCTCAAACCATCCTCAAATTTGCTCCTCGCATTCATGCTTCGCTAACATGCCTCGTTCCATTATTAGGGTTCTCATTTTTCGATACATCGCCCGATCCGAAATGGAACCTGATTTTTTTACTGGGAACATATTTTTCACCCTTCATTAGCTGCATTGAAGCAGCTTGCTTGGGTATCTTTGGAGGCTTCTTACAAAAATCTGTGCTGCTGCAAATATTATCAAATCCGTCTGGAACTGTCTGGAGTCGCCCAAATCCAACTGCAACTGTTTGGACTCGTCCAAATCCATCTGGAATGGGGCGGAATGGCCTGGCAACAGAAATGCAAAAATTCAATACCTTTGTGGAAGCACGTATAACAAGGACGAAATCTCCAATAAGCCAAACGGCACAAATAAAACCTAGAGACCTTCTCCATTCTGTCGGATTAGCTTTTATGCCCTGTGTTCTACACGTATCTTTAAAAGCTCCAGATATGGCCAAAGACTGAAGCCAAAGATTGGAGATGCATATTCACAGCACAGCATGTAATCTTATCTTGTTAATCCCTGTTGTTGCAGATTTGCAAGCCCTGTTTCGTGCCCTAAAATGCTATCCACGAGGCTTGCATGTTCAGCCCTAAAATAAAAAGAGGGCTTTTGTTGTTAGCCCTTGGATGTTGGACCATTGAAAAAAACAAGCTAAATCAACGACTAAAAAATGGTGCACTCTAGATGTACGCATTAGTACATCAATTCGAATACGCCATGAAATCTTAGGAAAACCTTTGTGAAAAGCGTACAAAAACACAAAGAAAACCCCCTGTTATTATGCTACATATTAATTATGTTGCTAGGAAACATGTTGTAGAAATAGTTGTGACGTAGAATATGACGTGGAAGCGGGAAAAAAATTCACGTCAACGGGATCGAGGGATAAAATCATTTGTCGCATAAAGCAATTTGGCCCCCTGCACTTCCGATGCATGATGTTATGGGATACCTCAGCACCAAGGTTCATCTGTATGGGATCGGGATGTATCCACCCATCAATTCAAACCTACAAATCTTGGCAGACTAACAAACACCATATCCAATTTCGGATCTCTGTGCACTCTCGCGATACTGTTCATGTATTTCTTCGCATATAAAACCATATTTCCCATATAAAAAGCTTTTGAAACTCTTAACCATGGTCTAAAGGCCATAAAAATATGCCAACCACTATCGGACTTTAAAATGTTCAATGATTTTTATCATAAGGAATAAGTGGGAGCTAGGCCAACTTTATGGAATCGCTCTCTTCAAGATTTTTTACCATGGGTGTGGGTCTACGCTTAATCATAGGAGCTTCTTTTTGAACCATAGTCTCAATGCTCACCCATGAAAGAATTTGGACATGGAAGCATGGCAAAATGAAGATAAGGTCTCGGTGATAAAATAATATGGCAAAGTAGGCAATAATGGAAGTAAGATATGAGAAGGGTAATAATGGCTTAAAATGCAAAACCGTGGGCTCATGGGAAATAACATCTACATCATAGTGGCAAAATTGCAAGGATAGTAAATTCTAAAATAATAATGTTGTGACAAAGGCAAAAATGATGCGGGTGAATACTCCCAAAGGTTCTTATGGAAAAAATAAGGAAATGGCTAGTCAAAAATACACAAAAGTTGAATAAATGGCAAAGAGGTGTTCAAGGGACAAGGTTGGGTATGGGAATGAGAAAAAAGGCTAGGCTAAGAGGGTGCAAGGGTGGATATGTAGGAAAGGTGAGCATAGTAGAATGAAAACCAAATATGGATATGGAATTGGAGAAAAGGAAGGAAGGAAGGAAGTATATTTTAACGTCCACGGAGGCCAACTGGCCTATGAGACG
Organism: Isoetes taiwanensis; assembly: GCA_021234155.1. Lineage (NCBI taxonomy): Eukaryota > Viridiplantae > Streptophyta > Lycopodiopsida > Isoetales > Isoetaceae > Isoetes > Isoetes taiwanensis. The sequence continues at coordinate 96,279 of JAJEKV010000247.1, read as the reverse complement.
GTAGACATACAATATATCGGAAAGTATCCAAACACAAAAGAAAACCACAGAAACCCTATACAATGTGTCTCTACCACTGAGACGAAAAAAACCCCCATGTGGGAGGAAAAACCCTTGTAGTAGGCGTTCAGAGTCTCTATGTGGGCGTTCAAATTCCATGTGCTGTGAGGGACTCTCTGACAGTGGAGACTTGCAGAATGTAGGACGCGAGACGTGCAACCATTGGCGAAGCCAGCATTTGATGAATTGCTATCTCAGAGCATCTGAGATCGGCATGAGCTGCTCGGATGTGTGCATATGTCGGACACTCCTGTAGAGCATGGTGTTCATCTTCTACTATCTGCATGTGACAGCACTGGCATAATCTCTCATGCTGGGGGATTCCCTGCCCTCCATTCGTACCCCAGCGGCCTGTCTCAATTCTGAGGTGGTGGGACCCTGTCCTTATTGCAGCTATAGCTCTCCATTTCTTGGTAGAGATGTGTGGCTTCAAATACTGGTGGGGGCCATGTTCAAGCGAACGGATTAACCTGCGTGTGGTAGTGCTCTGTTTTGGGCTTTGCAAGACTGGGTGCATCCCACAGAGAGGCAGCAAAGCGCTCATTCAAATGCAGCTCCTGTTCCGCGATATCCGATCCATAATCTGTTGATAGTCTATGGACCATCTTGCGAACTATCCCCTACAATGCTCCTGCCACACTCTCTTCAGACGTTGTGGTCCTTGTGCCAATAACAGAGCCTGGGGAGGAAGACGTTGTGCATCCATTCTGTCAACCTTATGGAAATACGCAAGGTGCCTGCGCATAGCAAAATGCTGCAGGGGCCAAAAGCCAGTCTCATACAGCAAAATCGGATAAAGCACCATGTCCTTAACGCCTAGGCTATATGTCAGGAAAGCCTTCTGTACCCTCTCTAGCTTATCCCAAGTGCGCCCTTGCTAATCGCTGGCCCCCAGACCTCTACCCTATACATCAATACTGGTTCAACGAGTGCTCGGAACAGGTGTGCTTTGCGTGCCCAATCGCAGATATCTATTCTGTAACAGCTATTCGGCATTGCATACAGGGCTTTCCATCCCGCGCTGACCCTTCTTTCTACACAGTCATCCCATAGCATGTTAGCAGAGAAATCGATTCCCAGATACTTAAAGGTCCTTACAACTTCCATCCTTTGTCCTCTGTAATAGAAGTCTGGGATATCATGCTGCGCAGACAGGATAGGCAGTCTGGGATATTTGGGACGCAACTCTACCTCCGGTGGTAGCAGCAACACTTGACAACCTTATGACACGAGTGTCCTCAACAATAGAAAGAGGAATGGCTCGACCATAATCCCCCCTTATGGTGACATATGGTGATGCTTGTAATATGCGTGTTAGATGGAGATACACTTACAGAGAAGATGCCAAATGTATCTCCAAAACGACGGACCTCAACGCCCAAGATGGAAGCATTCGACAACTTAACGACAAGGATAGCAACCAAAACACCTTCGGCAAAAAGAGAGTTCAACACAATAGCCAGGCTATTCAAGGACAAGAGTAGATCTAGGAGAAAAACTTCTTCAACTCAGGGATCGAGCTATGCAGATATAAGCGTACATCATCCCCGACAGGAAAGCAATCAAGGAGGAGAGCCATGACGCTTTACTTGCCAGGGGGCGCACATCTATTGAGGGACAAAGGCCACAAATCAGAAGCTGGAGAATTGCTAGTACTTCTATGAGCTCCAGATGCAACATGAGGTTCAAAACTGTGGAGCGTGATCAAGTGCAACTAGAAGGTACCACAAGACTAGAAGGCAGCATAGCACCTTAGAATGCAACAATGTCTAAGCCATCAAATTGAGGGGATTCAATAGGTAAGACTGCAAACTCGATGGAGAAGCGACTAGGCAAACCGAACTGAAGAATCGTCGATTCAACTAGAAACCTCATCAGAGTACGGCAACTCCCATGCAACTTGGCGAACCCAAGGATCGACAATTTGAAGGGAAACTAACAAAGAAAACAACTTTTTAGGAGTCTAACCAAAGGAATTGCGCACAACTTCAAGAGGCGTCTTCAAAGATCTTCAAATATTGTGAAGGGGAAACCCAGGGCATGCACTTAGAAAAACCGTAGAAAGCATGTGGGTGTAAGGGAGGGGTTTTTTTTTTTGCCCAACCATACCATATAAGTATAGGTTAAGGTTTTATTTGCTTGAATTCCATATAATTTATACAAGAAATATGGTAGGTGTATATGAAATATGAGGGAAGTTTTTTAAGGAAAATTTCATATCTACTTTTTAAATTTGGTTTTTCTGGCAAGTGGAAACCTTTCTAGATTTTTCCTTCAGGTTGGTTTTCTATGGTTTGGAAGGTCTCTAATGCCAGAAAATGTTTCCAATTTTCCAAAAATCGGGTAAAAAAATTTGGTATGACTTCTGGGACATTGAAATTGTTCGAAATAAAGATAATAGTTCCTATAGTAGACGTTAAACATGTCCACTGGGAACTTAGGGTGCATCTCTCATTATGGAATTTGTGATTAGAGTTTCAGGATCAAGTCAAACTAGGGTTAGAGAGTCTAAAAAGTGCGGTGTCAAGACCACAAATATGGTACAAGATAAACAAGTTGAGAAAATATGTTTGCGGCAACAAGAAGTTGAATTTTTGGTGGATAATATCATCTACTATATTGTTATACGGGAGCGGATTATAATTACATGAGACTAGAAGATTATACATGAAAAAACACATGTATTAGAGTTCTAGGTAGTGAGGATTGTACAATACAGTCGGCAAACACGAGCATAGCTATGTGGCTATGTCAAACAATCATGTATGACTCTAGACTTAGAATTGGCTCACAGATATTACTATATCACATAATAACAAGGTAGTGGTCGTGGATGTATTTAGTAGTATCAAATACTACATTAGTGAGGATATCAAGGATGTCGACTGTGACATTCAGATGTATGTCATATTGGAAGATAGTAGAATATTCGTACAAGGCGAGTGAAATGTTACTTGACAAGGTTTAAAGAATAAGCATAATGATGTGCTTATATATTAAGATATTGGGTTAGATATGATCTACCAGAGATAAGCATTCAAGTTATCCCAATGGTTGGAGTTGACTATCTTTGATACACCATACTAAGGGATATGAAAAGAGTTTAAGTTAGGGAAAATAGCTAGAGTAAATCTAGCCTATACGGTGATATTCAAAAATATCCCGAGGATGATGGTTGGAATAGAATTGAAATAACAAATAATGGGAATTTGACGCTACGCAAGGGTTGTAGATACCGATGAATTAAACCAGCATTATAAGCTGAGAGTATGTATTGGATTTTGGGAATAACAAGATGTATAAAATATTGCGTCCAATGATGGAAGAAGAGAAGGACGGTTACTTTGCCGATTATACCTTTAGGAATAACCATAGCAATTCTGAGTCTCAATACGAATCAAGACGAGGTATGTAGAGTAGAAGGGGTGAGATTATATGAACCAGTAGTCCATATATTGTGAGAGTGACCTTACTCACGGGGAAGGAATGCCAAATCCCGAAGTTGAGAAACGAGGATCCGTGGTTCTGAGGTACATTAAGAACATTAATAGGTTCTGAGGTACCTCTGATAGATTATGACTTGAAGAACATTAAGAAGATAAAGAATTGGATAACCCTATAGCGGTTGCGAAAGAAGGTTCAAACATAGGGTTTTTACAATATGAGAAAGAGAGGGTTTAATCCCTCCGTCTCATTATTTTAATTTAATTTAATTTTTTATATCTAATGCTCACTTGGGCCTCGAGAGGCCATGGAGCACATGAACATCGTGTTTACAGTGTAAGTAAAAAGGATCGCTGTGCATCCACCGTCCTTATGAAGAGCCCTAAACATGATGGTGGCATCAACCATAATGAATATAAATCTGTTGTCTGAACACCAAAACTACTCCTAATGTGTCCATATTCTGAACATTGCAGGAATACATGTTGTTCATCCTCAACGTCCCCTGAATTACATATCTTACAGAGTCTGTCTTCTGGTGGTGTTCTTGCCCATCTCCCTATTTCTACTTCGAGCTTATGGGATCCTGTTCGGTATCTCGCAATCAACTGCCTATATCCTTTTGGTATAGATGATTTAAATAGTTTTGACATGTATATACATCCATATGGTTAATGCTGGCCCGATACTGCAGCATCCTTTTTCCTGGTTCAGCCCATAATTTGTCCATTGCCAGCTTTTCTAGCAAAAACCGTGCTTCCTCTTTATCTGCAGGCCAGTTTGAACTATTCAAGCCCCATTTGTTTGCCCATTGCATCAAATTTTTCTTCCAACCCTGATCTGATGCCATCATAGCGCGATGTGAAAGACGATTTGGATTCTGTGCCATAACTCAATTGTAGAAATTAACAGATTGGTATAAGCCTTCAAGTTCTAGAGGAAACATACCTACTTCCGCCAGCATGATGGCATAGGGGATTTGGGATCTGATACCAAGCTCCTCTTTCAAAAACATTTTCTGAACTGCTTCTAGCTCTTTCCATAATCGGCTGGAAAGTTCGGGTCCCCAGATAGGTACACCATATAACAGAACCGTTTGAACTAGAGTCTTAAATAAGATTTTTGCTCCAAACTGCATAAATGGTCTTGTAGCACTTTCTTGTGATTTGCTAGCAGTACCACATCATCGGCATAAAGAAGTAATTGAATCACATATGTACCTAATTTTGTGCCTGCAAGAGATCTGGCTTTCAACCAATCTTCTAGTTCATCTATGAAAATTCCGAATAGCGTTGGAGATAACGGGCAGCCTTGGCGTACCCCGATTGTGCTTTTTATATCTGCTTCCAGCCCCCACGAGACTTTGATCAATACTTCTGCATACAACTGTGAAACCGCCTCTCTGATATTCTGTGGGACGCCAATTTGAATCATTCTTTCACTAAGCTCCTTACGTGGTACGGTATCGAAAGCTTTCGTGAAATCTATGAATGCTACAAACAGCAATGCATTAGGGGCTTTAGCCTTTTCAATCAGAGTTCGAAGTGTCAGGATATGATCCAGAGTGTTGTGATCATTTCTGAAACCGGCTTGACATTTAGAGCGCATGCCAGCCTTGCTCGCCTGGGAGCTCAATCTTCTTTCCAAAGAAGCGCCTAAAACTTTGGCAAACACACTGCCAATCAAAATCGTTCTGTAATTGTTGGCTGCCATTTTGTCTCCTCCCTTGTGAATTGGATGGGCACGGTTAATGCTCCAGTTAGTTGGCAACCCTTGTATCAGTCCCTTGTTCAGCAGGTCTGTCAGTATGGATAAGGTACCATCTCCCCCCCATTTGAGGAGTTCTACGCACAGGCCATCTGCATCATGGGCCTTGTTATTGGATAACCTAGACAGGCAATCCTTAACCTCTCCTTCAGAAAAGATATTTTCATTTAGAGCTAATTTTGGCATGCCATCAGCGCCCTCTTGTTCATAAATAGTCTTGACTAAATTTGAAAGGTCACCGATGCTCAAATTAGTTTGGTCTGTTTTTGTCTTCAACGTGTCCCAAAAGCTTTTGGGATGCCTTCTAAATTGTTCAGACAATTCCGCTTGCTTTTTCTCAAAGTAGTCTCTCCTTTTCTGTCTGATCATTTTCTTATACCATTTTGGCTTGCAAATACAGTTCTGAGGCAGTCTGCTCCTCGCCTCTTGGCATTCAGAATCCCACCATGAATTGCATGGTCTCCCTTGCATGCGCATTTTTGATAGACCAAAGACCTGCTTGGCTGCATCAAATATGATGTGCTGGAATTTATGTGCATCTTCTTGGAACTCTTCTGTCCATGAGGTCTTTGCCAGAAGCTCCTCTACCAGTGTTTTATATGCAGGACTATGCTCATAATTGACCCGGAGTTTTGGATGAAAGCATGGCTTCTGCAGTTCAGCAGTTGCTCGCATCTTAATCACCAAGTGCAGCGGTGTATGGTCTGACTCAGGAAGCTTTTCTCCCACATAAAAGTCCTCAACTCTCTCCTTGTTTCTCACAAGACAGTAATCTATGGTGCTGGCTCCAGCATGATTATGGTATGTGAGTCCTCCTGACTGTTTAAATGGTCCCACGCCATTTAAAATTTTAAGTTGACACATAGTGCATAGATCTAGCAGCTTTTCGCCCATTGTATTTGAGACCATATCAAATGAATATCTTCTATTTCATCAAGACAGGGATTTGCCAGGTTTTCAAAAACTCTAGCTTGTTGGCAGCCCGTACGACCGTTAAAGTCTCCTGCAATGAGGATCTCACCCTGTGATGAATACTCTAAAATATCTGAACATAGATTCTCAAATGGGTTTTCCTTATCCATATCTTGCCTGTTATAAATTTTCGAGTTTTCTGGAGCAAAATAGCAGGCTGCTATAAACAACTGCTGCTCATTCTCTTTTACTCTTAACCATATGAATTGGTTATTCGGATCCTGTTTCAGAAAGTGAATGTCATGTAATGAGTCCGTTCTTTGGTAGACTGCAACTCCACCAAAGCCACGCCCTGCACCCAAAACTTTCTCATTCCATACTTGCCCAAGCAACTTAAAACCCATCACCTCAGGTGGAAGACGAAATTGGTGAGTCCAGGTTTCGGTAAATAGTAGCAGGTCTTGTCTTTCCCAGATTTCACAGGTAGCATCTACCTTTGCTTGAGTTAGTCCATGTGCATTCCATAGACTGACTCTCAAAGCCCTCGCATTCCCAGATTATGAGGGAGCCAAAGTCGACAACATTTGAAATGGACTAAAAATTGAAGTTGGGAACACAAAGGATATTTAGCTGAAAGGAGCCTTTAGAAAAGCTCTTTAACTGGGGTAGTAATCTTTGGAATTATGGCATAATCCCATTGGGGGGGGATCATAACTTATGTAGGGGACCCAAGTACCATAAGGCACTAAAGGAATGGTTGTACCAAGGGACCCTATCAAATGTAGGCAGCATATACAATTCCAACATAGAATTGGCCACTACCCATTTGGGAAGTCAGTGGCTCAGCCACATCGTAAAGGTGCATAGGCAATGGGTTTTGTTTCAAGGAACTACCAAGGTTACACTTTATCTAAGTTAGAGCAGAGCTCTAGTATTGTGGGATGAGGACATACTATGTATGTACTATGTACACATATGATTAACATCTTGGAGAGGTAATCTATGCAGTGACAGGGGGAGAAAAAAAGATATCTCCCACAAGATCCATGCTCGGATCAGGCAGAGGTGAACCCCATGGGTTACATGGAGGTGTAAGAACATATAGGGCTCGAACATTGTAGGTGCAAGCATTATAGAAAATACTTTCCTCGTTTAGTTTAATGTTGCCACTTCCTTTTTGTATGCATCGGTAGTTATGATAAAAACATGCTGCAGTTGCTTGTGTTTCTTCAAACTTGTTTAGATGTATCCAGTTGTATTTGTCTCCATTTGTGCATGCCTACTATTGCACATGCATGTTGGTATAGAATAGAATAGAATAGAATAGTAGCAATCTCAGAAATCACTAGAAAGGAGCACAAATGGAATAAAGATATGGATCTTATCTTAAATCTTAGCATTTCAGGCAACTTGAAAAAAGGCACTGCTAGTTTCTTTATTAGTAGGAATATCAAGTCCAAGTATTATCAATTTGAGCTGTACTTTTTGGTCAGGACATTGTACAAAGCATGCATACCTTTCTTGGCTCCATTGCACATTTGGAAATATTCATGCCTTCTTCAGTTGGTGCTAATTGTCATCTACTTTGTGTTAATGCAGATACTAAGCCCCAATTTTTTTCACAATCAGAGCTGACTATTCTGATCATTGCATTAGCTGCACTTATTCTTTGGAAAGAACAGTGCCAAGGCCAGACAAATGCATAGGCCTCGGAGCATCTGCCCTTTCCATGTTGCATTATTTGTTTTTCATAACAACAGTTGTCTATTAGTGTAATAACATGTTTGATGTAGATTGTAGAGCAGATGGTCCAGTTATTTGAATGTCAAATTAGCGGTATGGTGTGCATACAAGCAGAGGATCTTATGTACTGCTATATTCCACAAAGCAGCAGCCAATGTTATTTCTTGGATACACATAAAGATGGCAGTAAATGTTTTTGCATATGTGTCTTATGCTTCTCAATTCTTTAGGTGTCGTTCAATAATTCAAGAGGAGATTGCTGCAGAGGAACTTGCAAAAAGTACAGAATAGGCTAAGGAGCTTTTATATCCGATCTGAAGATGGATGGCCTACTACGCTGAATTGGCCAAGAAGGCAAAGGGAACAAGGTAAAAGATCTTGGCTTTCAAGACATGCAACTTGGTGGTCTGTTCATGTTGAATTTGCATTTTTTAGTGGTCCTTAACTTAGGCTTCCTAGTTGTACATGTGACTTTACTGTTGCTTTAATTCCCATCTTCGGTTTGCTTTGAACCATTTGTAGGTCAATTATATTCCATACAAGCACCTTAATAGTGTTGGTCATTTTTGTTTCAAGGCACGTGGCATTTCACCAGAAAATGGTACAATTTTTTTTTTCAGATTTATGTGAAAAAGCTAAATTCATTTTTAAATCCAATCTGTAAGCTAATTCATTTTAAGATGCTTGACTGAACCTTGCGTAAAGATCTGCTTGGACTATCTGCAGGTACTAATATTTTTAATAAGGACAATGGATTTACATGTGTATACTTCGTAGGCCACAGTGGACCTGTATATGTAGCCTAATTTAGCTCAATAGTATTCTACGTACGAAGCACTCTCTACCACTACCAAACTCGTCTTTGAAATATGCGTTCTTGAGATTAATAAATATAAATATATATTGTATTTGATTTCTGATTATGGCCCATATTTTTAAATTGTAGTTCGTTTTGGAGCCTGAAGCTTAAGATAAACCTTGTTTGTTATAAGGGCCACAATTATCCTGTGTGGGATGTCCAGGTAATTTATAACATTGTCATCTCATTGTTTCCTACACTTTAAGTTAAAAAAGTTTATAGAACAACTAGAATATGGTCAATGGACAGATGCAACGTTTGCATGTACTTGCAGCACATTTTTTTTTATGATGTAAGCATGATAACTTGCAAATGTCTATAATGATAATTTCAGTGTATTTGAGAACTACTTTCCTGCAATGGCTGCAATGGCATGCCATTTGCAAGTATATTGCGACTGGATTCAATGACAAGGCTATAAGATTATGGGTCGTGCAAACAGTGGATGTATATGTGTGTTTGCTGGACACGAGGATCAGTCATGGCCTTGGCCATGTCACCTGATGGGCGTTATAAGGCATCATGGTGCAATAATGATGTGGAATTTGGCAACTAGAAAATGTGTATCTCCGTTGCTAGGACACATATGTAGTGTGTGGAACCTTGCATTCAGGTAATATACCCCTTTGTTGTTCATAGAGTTCCAAGAGTTCTAAGCAAATGCGACATATAACCATTAAGTAATTCTTAGAGATATGGCCCTATTCTCGAAGATTCCTTTGGTTTATAATAAATATGGAGATGCAACATCTATAATTATTTGCATATAGTCCTATTCATTTTCATTGGAAGATATTCCTTTAAGCACCATTTTCAAGCACCGTTTTGCACAACTTTGACTTTGATTTCTTGCGAACGCCTTTGCATAATTAACAGACTCCAGCAAATTGGAGTCCCAGAACCATGAGTGGTGGGCATAAGCAAACTATATGCAAAAGTAAGAGGAAAAATCAGTACTCCAATAGGGTTATCATATACTATAATCAATGACACCGGAGTTAAACAAGGATGCCCGCTCTCGCCCACTCTATTCGGGCTGTACATAGACCATCTTGAAGAATTTCTCAAGGCATCAGGATGTAACTTTCCCCAACTTCACTATGAGCTCATAGTTTTGCTATTATATGTTGATGACCTTTTATTATCAGCCCATTCAGTGAATGACCTTCAAATGTAGTTGGACACGCTGGAAAATTTCTGCCCATAGTTTGGCCTTCACATCAATCTGTCTCTGGTATATAATGGGCTTTGTGAAGGAAAATCCGTCTCTGGTATATAATGGGCAGGTCATTGAGCAGGTAAAGTCATACAAATACCTAGGCCATGAAGTATATGTAAACGGGAAACCATGGACCACTGGTGTAGATTGTCGCATAGCAGTATACAAGGCTTTCTATGGTATGATAAACCAATGCAAGCGGGCAAACATCTATGCATGGACTCTTAAAAAGCAATTATTTGATGCTCTGGTCACTCCAATAATGGTATAATGATGCGAAATAGGGGGTTGCTAAATCCAAATGGCAAGAACTAGAAAGCATACCAAAAGCATTCATGCACATGTCTTTTGGCGTTAAACGCTTCACACCTTATGAGGTTATGCTTTTTGAAAGTGGCTGCTACCCCTTAGAAATCTTGGCAATGCACAGAACTCTGGATTTCTTGTACAAAAAGGTAGCTGATGAGAGCACCCTAGTACATTCAGCAATCAAGAGCTCTATTCACCTGTGCGATAAGGGAGATAACAACGGGTTCAAGGAGTTAAATGCATAGCTCGGCATACTTGGATTCACTAGTAGAGACCACCATAAAGAATTCCGGTAGCAAGCTTTTCAAAGATTTGTTATGCTAGGCAATAAAAAGAAAGTTATATATTATCTCAAAGACTTCAATCCTGCTAGAGAACACAAAATACAATTGTATTTGGGCCACCTAAAACTGTTTCCAAGCATGGTTCGAGCTGTTGCGAGAATTCGTATGAGCTCACATCGTTTGTTAATTGAAAAAGGAAGATGGCATGGCATTTCAAGGGAAGAAAGACAATGCACTTGTGACTTGCAACAAAATACAGTAATCTTAGGGCTCAATTTTCAAACTTGAACTGGAGCTCTACGTTAACTCTTTTCTTTAGCTGCCCTTCAACCATTTATGGAGTGAGTGCATATGTGAAGGAACTCTTGCAGAACATAGACAAAAGAGAGGGTATCTTAAAAACAAAATAAGAGAACACTTTTACGGTGAGATGTAAAAATGTAATTTTGTCCCAATATAATTTTGTTCCATGGGGGCCTAAGATGTAATTTTGTCCCAATGTAATTTTGTCCCATGGCCTGCTATCTTTTTCAGCCCAGCATTATTTTCTTGTTGAACGATGGCAGCAGCAGGGATTTCATGGCTAAAGAGGGATAGGAGTGATGGCAGCGAACTAGTTGAAAAGGAGAGATGATTCTTCTTGCTTCAATTACACCTTGCTTTTCTCCCTGCCTCAGTTTCAACGGATTTCGCGTGGCCGAACCACTGATTTGTGCATGCATTGCACATTCTAATGTATTTGTTGTTTATATTTAACAATTCAATGGTTTAAGAATGGTCACAACTTAAAATAAAATAAAATAAAATAAAAAACAAAAAAGCACTTAACGATAAGGTTGCACTTGGGCTTAAAAAAGTATATAAGTAGGTTTCCCAATGAAAGTAGTGGCGAGTTGAGGGGAATTTTTTTTTTTTTTTTTGATTTTTTTGGCCCTGCGATTGGGTTGTGGACTGCGATTGGGTTGTGGACGAACTTGGACGTCGGGATCAGAGGGGCCTGAAATAGCAAGAACTGGTGCCTGAAGGGATGGCATGGAATGGACGATGCCAGGAAGACCAGCTCCAGGCTGGGAGGATTTGGTGATGCTTGGCGATACTGCTGGGCCGAAAGAGGCTAGGATCTTGCAACTCCATGTACGTTTGTTATTCTGCCTGAGCGCCATGCCGAGCAGCCAAGGATCTGTGGAGGCCAACACAGGTATGTTCCATAGTGTTTCTCTGTTGAAGAGAATTGCTAGGACTGTTAGACCAGGGCAGGGCATGCACGGTTGTGTGGATGAGGAGGGGAGGCCTCTTGAGAGCAGCAGCGCTGGAGCTGCTAGAGGGAGATTGAATTACATGCCTTCTACTGGACCCATGAATTCTGTGCCTAAGCATAACCACGTTTGCCATGATTCGAATAGCATGCCTTCTACTGTACCCATGAATTTTGTGCCTGAACATAACCACCGCCTTGATTCCCATCCCATATTCCATCGTAGTACTTTTGTGGAAGTGTCTTCTGAGCAGCTCCATCTATCACCGAAGAGAAGTGAATATAATCTGGGTCTTCTAGCTGATGCCTGCAATGCCTGGAGCCGTCTAGGAAGAGGGGCAGACCAAGGAAGGACAATGGCATTGTAATTAGAGAGCAGAATGACAGGGATGCGCAGAAGAAGAGAAGGCAGTTTGAGAGGGAGGGAAGGAAGAAATTTAAACAGGTGGAGAGAGAGAACAAGCAGGTGGAAAGAGAGAAGCAGAGAGAAAGGAAGGAAGAGCGGGAGAGACTGAAGAAGGAGACAGAAGACAAGAAATATATGGAGAGAAAGGAGAAGGAGATGAGGAAAAGCATGCAGAGGGAAGCTAAAAGTAGCGTGTTGGACGTGAGTGTAATAAAGAATTATAGGTCCGGTCCGGAGTAGAAGAAGATTATTACGTCGAGTGTGCGTGCTCTTGACCTCGAGGTTGCCTTACATGCATGGTGGCTGTAGAGCGGGGTTATGAACTTGATCACCTACACCGCAAAGGCGTTTCGAGTTGCCGCAATCACCACCGAAATTGTGAATATTCGTCTGGCGGGCTCTAGATTGGACAAATCACCGTCCACCAGGTGGAGTGATTATGTATAAAGCGTTGAAGGACACGCGTTTACACTGCTTTGAAGGAATGCTCGATTACTGTTTGAAAGATGTTGGCAAATTGTATCATAGGAATCACATGAAGGAGGTAACTGCTGAGCAGCTTGAGCGTGGGAAGAACTTATATGCACTGTACGATGCGGGTGAGATCAAGCACTGTGTGGTTTTGGATAACAGAAATTTGCTCAGTCGTGGAAGCCATTTTGTATTATATCGCGAGGCGGTGAGAAACTCGATCGTGCTACACAATTGCACGGATGTTACTTGGCTGGGAAGTTCATTTTGTCTAGTGCGTGGGTCCTCCCTTGGAATTCAGCTAGAATTAGTTACTATATAGTAGAGGCTGCGTGGAGGCTCATCCTGGATTCGAGGCATGCTTCTATCAAGGACGTGCGATGCGTCATTTATGGATTGCTTCCTAAGGAAGAGCCAATAGAGAAAGTGGGTAGAAGGCGGCATAGATTTTGGGATGATGCTCTGACATGTGAGGAGCTAGATAAGCTTTATGCAATGCTGGAAGAGGATGAAAATGACAGTGCTGCTGACGATGATGGAGTGGACATCGCCGATTATTCTACTGATGAGGAGTATCATGAGGAAACACCCGCTTTTATTCCCCCTGTAGATGGCAACCAGCCTTATTTCCAGGACTATATTCCTTTAGATATGTCAGATCCCAGCATTTTTTCAGTTTCTTTAGTGTCACAATCACTTGTTCCAATCGAACAAATGTATAGTGGAATCTCGATGCAATGTTGTCCTGATACATAAAATACTGTTCAGACATTTCATTCAGATCAACACACAGGAATCCAACTTCATTGGCAAGCTGATCGGCTTTTAAGCATGCAAGTTGGGTAGGTGTGTGAGCGCATCCAAAAGGAGGCCTCTCAAACTCTGGCAGCTCTATCTTTAAACCACATTTCCAAGCGCATCCATTTCTGGGCAGTCAGAACAGAGTTTAAGAATGAATATCGACTCAGCTTGTTGCATAAACAAATATTACCTTCCACAGTTCATTTGTATCGTCAACGTTTTTCATAAAAGTCCGCCGCTCACGCCTGTGCCATGCGATGTACATGCCGCGTGCCATGCCGCGAACAAAGCAGACTTTATGAAAACGCTGGCGATAAATGAAGATTTTGACACCGGAGGTAATATCCGCTTATGCAATAGCCGGGCTCTGACTATTCATTTCTTAAATCGCTTACGCATTAACCGAGATAGATCACGCTTTGGGAAATGGTTTAAAAGATAGAGCTACCAGAGTTTGAGAGGCCTCCTTTTGGATGCGCTCACACACCTACCCAACTTGCACGCTTAAGAGCCGATCAGCTTGCCAATGAAGTTGGCTTCCTGTGTGTGTCGATCTAAATGAAATGTCTGAACAATATTTTATGCATCAGGACAACATTGCATCGGGATTCCACTACACATTTGTTCGATTGGAACAAGTGATTGTGGCACTAAAGAAACTGAAAAAATGTTGGGATCCGACATATCTAAAGGAATATAGTCCTGGAAATAAGGCTGGTTGCCATCTACAGGGGGAATAAAAGTGGGTGTTTCCTCATGATACTCCTCATCAGCAGAATAATCGGCGATGTCCACTCCATCATCGTCAACAGCACTGTCATTTTCATCCTCTTCTAGCATTGCATCAAGCTTATCTAACTCCTCACATGCCAGAGCATCATCCCAAAATCTATGCCGCTTTCTATCCACTTTCTCTATTGGCTCTTCCCCAGGAGGCAATCCATAAATGACGCATCGCACGTCCTTGATAGAAGCATGCCTCGAATCCAGGATGAGCCTCCATGCAGTCTCTACTATATAGTAACTAATTCTAGCTTAATTCCAAGGGAGGACCCACGCGCTAGACAAAATGAACTTCCCAGTTTGCAACATCCGTGCAATTGTGCAGCACAGACTGGGAGTTCTCTACCGTCTCCCGTGATATAACACAAAATGGATCCCACGACTGAGCAAATTTTCTGTTATCCAAAACCACACAGTGCTTGATCTCACCCGCACCTACAGTGCATATAAGTTCTTCCCACGCTCGAGCTGCTCAACAGTTACCTCCTTCATGTGATTCCTATAATGCAATTTGCCAACATCTTTCAAACAGTAACCGAGCATTCCTTCAAAACGGTGTAAACGCGTGTCCTTCAACGTTTTTACACATAATCACTCCACCTGGTGGATGGTGATTTGTCCAATCTAGAGCCTGCCTCAGAATCACTCCACCTGGTGGATGGTGATTTGTCCAATCTAGAGCCTGCCTCAGACGAATATCCACGGCTGCTAGCGTGGTTGCAGCAACTCGAAACACGCACTGCAGGTGTAGGTGATCAAGTTCAAAACCCCGCTCTACAACCACCATGCCTGCAAGGCAATTTGAATCCAAGAACCTGCACACTCTGAGTAATGATCTACTATATCAGACCCGCTGATAGTTACTCTTACACTCACGTGCAACACGCTACTTTTAGCTTCCCTCTGCATGCTCTTCCTCATCTCCTTCTCTTTTCTCTCCATACATTTCTTGTCTTCTCTCTCCTTCTTCAGTCTCTCCCGCTCTTCCTTCCTCTCTCTCTGCTTCTTCTCTCTTTTCATCTGCTTGTTCTCTCTCACCACCTGTTTAAATTTCTTCTCCCTCTCAAGCTGCCTTCTCTTCTTCTGCACATCCCTGTCATTCTGCTCTCTAATTACAATGCCACTATCCTTCCTTGGCCTGCCCCTCTTCCTAGACGGCTCACAGGCATTGCAGGTGTCAGCTAGAACACCCAGATTATATTCACTTCTCTTCGGTGATAGATGGAGCTGCTCTACTACGATGGAATATGGGATGGGAATCAAGGCACAGGTAGTTATGTTCAGGCACAAAAATCATGGGTACAGCAAAAGGCATGCTATTCGAATCATGGCAAACATGGTTGTGCTCAGGCATAGAATTCAGAAGACATGTAATTCAATCTCCCTCTAGCAGCTCCAGCGCTGCTGCTCTCAAAAGGCCTCCCCTCCTCATCCACACAACCGTGCATGCCCTGCCCTGATCTAACAGTCCTAGCAATTCTCTTCAACGTAAAGTTAGGGGGGAGGATATTTCTCCATATTACATGCGTTCTTAAAACAGATAATGTGCTGCAGCCGGTTTCCTCTCCTCCGACGCTGGCTTCATCTCCTCCGGTGCTGGCTGATAACGGAGTAATCAGAGTTGTGTGGCTACGACGGCGCCACGTGGCAGGAAATATCCTCCCCCCTTAACTTTACGTTAGAAAATGTTCGCCGCAGGCCCTTACGCGGGGTGCGGACCAGGCTGCGGGCGAACATTATCTCTAACATAGAAACACTGTGGAACTTACCTGTGTTGCCTCCACAGATCCTTGGCTGCTCGGCATGGCGCTCAGGCAAAATAACAAACATACATGGAGTTTCAAGATCCCAGCCTCTTTCGGCCCAGCAGGAAGAAAGGCATGTAAGTGGTATATATGTACAAATTATGTCCAAGATTAAAAAATAAATCATCTTATTTTATTTCTTTAAGGTGCCAGCCAAAACTGATATTTTATTCTTAAGGTGCCAGAATTGAAGAGCCTAACAGACTCCATTTTGTAAAGATTCAACATTCTTCAATTGGATAACCACCCTTAGTTCATTCCAATTCCTATCAAATGTCTTTTGACAACCAATGACGTGATTTCCATTTGTTCCCTAAAAAAACCAGATTAGAGTCTGAAAGGGTCGAAACAGCAGAGTCTGGCAGTCAAATTAGGTTAGAGATGTGGAAAGGGAAAGAAAAATGAACTTCAAAACATGCTTTTAGAGTGCAAACATCCAAGTGCTTAAAACAGAATATTCACAAACCACATTGCACAAATCTTCAACCAATAACCATAGGATACCCTGCAGCACTCCGTGATAATCCAATATCTGTTGCTGATGCTCCACATGCTTATGGTACCTGAAAACATCCAACAGTCCATTGCATCCCATAAGTGAAAGTTGCCAATAGTTAGAAATTGTGCTTACCAATGTTATATGGGTCCCCCATATGAAGCTGCAACTTGATGCAGTTCCAAATCATAAACGAACTTGATAACGCAACTCAAAGGACCAGCTTTAAGCAATTTTTCATTTTTTATCCACCTCATAGACTAATAATGCTACACTTGGGTCATCCTGAATCTCTATCCAGGCTGATTGCGCACCTGGACCACCACATCTATGTAATAAAACAAATAGAAAATAAGGGAGAATACCTAAAAAGAATTCAATTTTTTTTTTCATGTAAAAGCTTATAAAAGCCATTACTCCCACTTACAGCAAAAGAAGGCGGCAAGTCTCAGCTATGGAACTTCTTATCTCTACACCAGACTTTGACGTTTGCCATTTTTTGTAGGTCAAATGAAGCTCTCTCAAGATTCTGATGTCACATATGCAACGATCAGCAAAAAGCGGAAGGAAAAATATGTAAGAGAACTTTAATCACATGCACTTCTACATGAAGGATATTTAACAATGCAAACCTTGTAATGGTCAAGAAAATACAAAATCGAAACAATCAAACTCTTGGAGCTATTTCATAGGAAAGAACACTTTCTTAATGTCTAATTGGTTAGTAATACTTGGTTCGTACTGACAAAAATTGTGTCTTATAAACACAGCGACAAAAAGGAACAGCAAATAATAAGACCTAGAACTTTAATCTAGAACCAATGCTTACAACCTTTGTGCATGAAATGGCATCCTTGGCCATGTGTACCTCACAATTGCTTGCAAACACGAAAGAACCTACAAAACACGTCATTAGCCAGGTAATGACCAAACAACACAGTTAACCTGTCAACAACTAAACAGATACAAGGCACAACATAGCTTTCTAGTGGCTATTTGATTATATCACCTTTGGAGAGAGGAAATGAAGGCTATGTTCCAGTACAAAACACATCAGTAGCCAGGTAATGACCAAACACCACAGTTAACCTGTCAAAATTCTAAACAGATTCAAGGCACAACGTAGCTTTCTAGTGGCTATTTGATTACCACCTTTGGAGAGAGTAAATGAAGGCTATGTTCCAGAGAAGTAAACGGTAAGGGTACTCCCAATCATTCATAATGAACATGAGGAATTAAGGTGTAAAAGCAAAGTATTTCCAATCCACCATGTTCAAGCAGAACGTGTGATTTGCTTACACAACAGGGCAAGCACAACACTGGATAACTAACTAGATGGGAAAAATAAGTATAGACATCTTGAGGTTCAAATATTCAAATATTCTATACAAGGCAGTCCCCATCCGTGTATGAGATACACTAGCATAGTTAACAAAAGATGTCTTTTTTAAGCATTATTGCTACTACAATAGACATTAGGCCAAAAGATGGATCCAATAGCCTGGTGAGTCTAGAGCAAATGCTTAAAATCATGGTTGCACCGAAACGTGTTGCTATACCTTTGCAACGAAACGAAACAAACAACGAAACGGAACAGGTATAGAAACACCTTCCGAAACAAAAATTTACTAACATAATGTAACTAACTACAATATTTTATAAGCAGGAGAGGAGCTGAGCTAGCTTATGTACATAGCAAGACAAAATGGTATATCAGCAGTCACTTATAATACTAAGTGCCTATAGTAGCATACATGCTAGCTACCAGAGACCATACATACTATATAGTAGACTGTTATAATTTTTGCTGAAGACAGATGGAGCTTGTTATCATTGGAGCACAACAGCTTCTCCAAGAAATGGACTAAATGGCATGTCATCTTCCTGCTGCCGCTCCTATTTAGTATGGGGTTCTGTTCCAGAGACCAAACGATGGCAAAACGGCAAGAAGGAAAGCAGCGTGACAAAAAAAGCATGGCAGACCTACTTTTTTGGAAAAAATAAAAAACTTGTTTCGGATGACGTTTCGGACAAAATCCAGCTTTTTCGTTCCGTTTGGCGTTGCGTTGCGTTTCGTTCCGTTGCGTTGCTTTGTTTCGGTGCAACCATGCTTAAAATAAACTTTAGTTTGAAGGTGATAAGCCAGAGCAATATCACCAAATTAAAGGAATGAGAATACAAAGACGCAATGTTGACAGTATATTTGCCTAACAAACATATAAAGTAGTAAAAGCATGGGCATACCATTAAAATTGTGGCTGGTTTAAAAGTATGTAACCAATAAAAAAACAGCGGAAGTAGCTGCTTGAAATGTGCAGCGAGAAGAAGTCCCATAGCTTGTAGTTGAGGATCAATATTTTGGAACCATGTTATGCATCGGTCCTGGTCACTGCTATGTCGTTGAAGCTCCCCAATCATTTGATCGAATATGGTCCTGTACCTGAATAAAAAGAATTGTCATCATGCGTGGACAACAAAGGTTGATGCTCGGGGAAAAAAAAGGGACTATATTCCTATCCATCTTGAGGAAAATAAAAAACAAACTGATCTTGTGCCAGGCATTGGATGAAATCAGCGCATCCACATCTATTTTTACACCACACATCATTGCTTTCAGGTTTCCAATCCAAATTCCTTTTCCATGAAGGGCAGAATTTGTTAAATTCAGTGTAAATTCTAGAATTTACTACATGTTAGATAGCTTTATGAACAAACGTGGTGACATTATCATGTGAAAACAATCATAAAGTCCAACATGCTCTAGGCAGCATCCCATCACTCCTCTCTTAGGTTAGGGTTTTAGTGCATGCACCAAATTACAGATAGATGACTATAGTAAAAAATGAGATTCCATAAAGCTTATGTAGATTTGACAGCTCATAAATCCAATAGAACTTCAATGATTTCCCTGCAGCAGCACCCTCTTTGGTTCCCGTTATTAAAAGTAAATGCAGTCCCAATAAAAGGAACGATTATCAGCATTTGTTCTGTCCAACGCCCAATAATTAAGCACCAACAATGTAATGGTTGTCATGCAAGAACTACGAATAAACGTTACTTTAATATTAGGCATACCACTGGCCACGTGAATTTCTTCCTTCCATACAGGTCAAAAGTTTCACAGCCATTTTCACTGCAACAGGCCACAGCTCTTCAGATCCAATTATACTATGGTTGACAGCATCCAGGATCACATCTTTAAACCAACGCATCTCAGAGGGATCCATGTTATCAGCGGCATGAAGGAAAGTCAGCATTGCTTGTTCCTGTTGCACATAATGAAAGGTGAATGGCAAAGTTCTCCCAAAATTCAGCTACGCAAACTTTCTACAATTGAAGACCGGTTACTTTCCTAATATAGTTCATTCTAGCATGCCCTTGCATTGGTAGGCATTTTCTGACACTTACCAAATTTAAGATGAAATAAATGGTAAGAACGATGGAAATGCAATATGAAGAACCAACACAACGACTTTATATCCTAGTTCCTTTTGCTCCATTCCAGTTTCTATAATGTGTTCAACATTTCAAAAACATTTGGTAGTGTCTATTAAATCTGGCAACAGAAATCCGTTTTTTAACAATTCTGTTCATAGATCCGGAAGATATCCTTAAATCCCCACTATTCTATGAAGATAGACGTACACAAAAAGAATACCTTGATTGTTGGTGTCGGATGGTCCAGTGCTGTTAACATGCAAGGCATAATAAGCTCGCAACATGAACCCAAGTGGGGATATCTAATCTGTAATTACATTTGATAAGAAACAGTTTAGAGCTTGCATGAGCTTGCATGTCAGAAGCATCTACACCAATGGTAACGGTGACCACATTATTTAAAAAGAAAACAGACAAATAAAGATGAACTCAGGTCTGCAACATGCAATGTGACAATGTAAATCTTTATACTATAAAAGCTATGAGAATCATTTAAAAAGCTGCAGATACCACTGGTTGAGCCCAACCTGCCAGATCTGGGATGAAAATGTTGTACGAGACAGAGAAATATCTTTCTAAACTTGTTTCCATGCTTTTATAGAAGAAACGTGACCTGTTTAATTAGCCATGACATCTGATGCGCACAGATGATGGGATTTGAACCACTATTGCTGGTCAACTTCTTGGTATTCTCATAGTCAAATGTAACATTGCTAGCTTTGATTGTTGCTTGCAACTCGGGTAGTATATCTCGTAATATCTTGGACACAAAGCACTCCAGGTCACTTGAATAATGACTTGAGTTAGATGGCTTTACAGCTTTACTGTAGTCTTGCAAAGCTAATGAAAGTAATGTTGCTGTTGTATTTGCAATTTCATTGAGTTCAGCAGTGCTCCAAATGACCCTGCTTTTGCTATTTCTGTCTGGAGAGTGAGCAAATGATGCACAACAAAGAAGAATCTCCTTGGCCAACTTATATACTTCAGATTCCTCCTGTGCAATGAAAATCTTATCATACAGCAAAGCATCGGTTATTTTGAAAAGTGCATTCGCACGATGATGAAAACTCTCAATGTGAGATGCTGTATCCTTGTCCAGGTAAGTGACTACAAACTCCTCTGGAATTTTCAGCATCTACAACCAGCATAGAAAAATATAGGTCAAATAAGAAAATCTTCTGAAATAATAAAAATTTCAAAAACAAGACTTATAAGATTCGTACCTGTACAATATGCTTTAGCACATCAATTTCTACATAGCAAATCTTTTGTTTAACACATTCCTCAGGCAATGGACTCTGTCTAAACCCTTCAAATGCAACTGACAGGCTATCTAACATCGACTCTTCGCTCAACTCATGCAATACTGTGTTTATTTCATTGTTCATAAAGTTGTCCTTGTAATAAGCAGCTATTGTGGACCCAGAGTGAAGACGCTTCGTTGAAGTCATCATTTCAAGAAGAGGCTCTCTGTACTTCATCCCTAAGGACCTACCTTCCAAAACAACAACAAAGGCTGTGAGATGCTACTAACAAAATAGAGTGTCAAAAAACACTTTTAAAACAAGACTGACCTGAGTAAACAAAAGACCTGTTTTATCATCAATCGATGATCTGTTCTCCTTGCATCAAACAGCACAAATGAGGCTGTTGCAACCAGAAGTGGTACAACGTTGCTATTTTCATTAGCCCAATGTGGTAAAAGACCAGCATCGACAATAGTATTTAAGCCAGTAAACATCAACGACGCATTCGGCAGATGACTAAAGCTTGTCTCTTTTAAACTTCGTTCGGGCTGGCAACCAGCTGTTATTGTTGAAGCAACGGAAATAATAAACTGTTGTATTATCTTCAAAACCACCTGAGGAATTAGAGCATAACACAGAACATCATAAGTACTTCATACGGTCTTATCTCTAAAGCAGGCCTATATCAAAAAGCTCTTTGATTTTGTCCGTAGTTAGACATTGTTTCATTGTCCATCCGTCTGCACACCAGAACTAAACCATTTATCAACCCTGCTGTAGGTTTAGGCTGGATCCATGCAAAAGAACCAAGTTTTAGATATTATGCACGGTTTCTACAACCAAATTGCTATGGTTGCGTCCAAACTTAAACTCATCCACAGCAAAGGTAGCAATCTCCAGAGCTGTTTTATAACAACTGGTGTGAAGTCAAAAAAAATTCAGCTCCTCATAAGAAACTCCATAGCAGGCTATCACTATATTTATTAACAGACGTTAATATCTTTATAAACGCTTGGACATGGAAGATAGCCCTTTATTTGTGCACTGTTTGTCAAGACAATCGTCCCTATCTGGATATGCATTTCATATGACACTACAACATAGATCCATTCAAACGCTACTTAATGACAATCCTCTGGAAATGGACGAGCAATCATCCAAGACTAATTGCTAGGAACTTTATCTTTGGATTCCTTGTTATTCATGCATAACGTTTACCATAAACGTTGCACTGCTATGCATGACAATGTCCTAGGCAACTTTCTATTTGATGTTAAGATGTAAGTCTATGGTGAAGTTATGACAGGCTATAAAAATAATGCAGAAAGAGACCCTCAAACAGGACACCAATCTACCAGCCTGAGGAGATACTATGCTCGGGTGTGGTAGTCCAGAATCAGTCCTTTCTTAGCATATACTACGTTTACACTCAAGGAAAGTGCACTGAAATATGTTGAACAACGTGATCATGAACATGATAAACTTTGGTGAATTTTCATATTTGGCCTCTTGATACACTTTCTCCGATAAACAGGGATCCAAATTCAAATGATTTTTGTATGTGAATTCTGTATATTGCACTCTGAAAACTCACATTCTCATCCACGAAATCCTTGATAAAGCACATTGAAACGTGATCGATTTCTGGATATTGATGTCCTTTCGCAGCAAGGATTGTCCATATATGATGATTTTGCCTGAAATACAACTAGCATAAAAATTTGACAAAATAAATGGTTTCCATAGGGTCATGAAAATATGATTTTACCGAAACGGAAGAGTGCCACTGGCAACAGAGGTATAAGCTTTATAGTTCACAGATAAATGATCCCAGAGCCAGGCAACAAAAGCCGGGCTTTGTTTTCCCAGAAAAGCTTCAAAAGCGGTTACTAGCTGAGCTTGATGTTTGCCATAGCCGACCAACGCCACAACATATTCTACAAGTATCTCGACTCCGTGCCTTCTTTCAAGCTGCAATAGCTTGTCTCTGACAACTCGCTTCAGATCTTCGGCCCCAGCATCATCGACATCGAGAGGAAAAGTCTCCATTCCGGAAGAATAATTCAAAAATTAAAATGTCTTGAAAAATCAGATTGTAGATTGTTAAAAGATTGTAGATTGTAGATTGCACATTGTTAAAAGATTCTATTCTATTCTATTCGCCAAAGTCTATGTCTACTACACCATATACATGGCACGTAATAAACACTTAGGTGGGATTCAGCCATCCGCGTGTCCCGCCGTGCCACAATGGCACATTATTTTTTTCAAGAACGTTAACACGCAGAATAAGGTGTGCGCACGAGGGGTTGCCTTTTGATCGCTCGAGATAGAGAGTGTGTCTTCGTGCTTTTTGTTTGATTGTTCTTTGAGGTCAAACTTAAATGCTTGATCTCGAAACATTTTGGCAGTTATTTTCATACATGTGCCCTCATATTGAAAAGTTGTGACCAATATGACCACTCCAATTTCAAAATAGACCAACACTAGCACAATATATCCAAATCATAAACCATTTTTTTTCACAATTTTTTGGGTTGCCTGTAGGGGGCACCCTTTTGTTGGAGGGTGGAGTGACATATAGAAGGCTTTGATGTGATTTGAATATAATATCTCATAAAATATTCTAAATACGTGGTTGTGATTGTCTGGAATTAGTTAGAGTTTTTGTGACATTTGTGATACTTAGACAGCAGAGATTGTTTGGGATGCCTTTGACGGTAGAGATTGTTTGGGTTTTCTTTGGAAGATAGTGGAAGGTGGATAGCTATGGCTATGCAATCCCCTCCGGCCATGACAGTGGCATAGTGGCATGGGCGAGGGCAGCGGTAGGGGCAGCAGCAGGGGCGTCTGTAATATCTTCTACAATCATACCCAGGCGTTTACTTCTTACGTTAGAGTTATGGAGAGCTTTCGCTTCCATGGCTGCGGAAGAGCATGGGTCGATCCTCCCTTCTGTCTCGCCTCGACGATGCCTTCTCTACCCCCAGCAGATCGGCTAACCTTAGTGCCCTTGAGCTCATGCTTTCTGAGCGCTTCGAATCCTTGGCTATGACCAAGGATTGCTGCCTGAACCTCTCTTGGTTTCAAGACGCCGTGTCTCTGGTAACTTTTGCTCATACTTATGTCCAGAAATTAATGCCCCAGTTGCACCTTCCTCTGACACATAGAGATTCTAAGTGGCTTGATCAATATTTGAATGATGATGTCAGATTGCTTGATGTTTGTAAAAGCCTAGAACAGGGTATCTCAAAATTGCAGCATTATCAAATGTTGGTCCATCTCACTGTGAGAAGCTTTTAAAAAAAAGGCAGAAATGTCACCTCTACATTGTGCTTTCGCGCTAAGAATGCTTTGAAAGAATGCACCAGTATCATAGATGAGGGTAAGATTGGAAAGGAGGCAATGCAGCTTGAATCATGTTGTGCAATTCTTAGAAAATGAGAGACAATTTGGGATTCTTGCCATGAGATTTAAAAAGATGTGAGTTCATAAGGTCTGTACATGGTGCAAAATTAAGCACAATTTTTATCTTGAGCATGTCGAGTTCAGGGTTGTCAATGAAGAGAAAGAGGAGAATGAATCCAAATGTACATATGAGTAGCCATGATCATGAGTGGGCTTCTTCTTTGGCATTTTTGCAGCAGAAAGTGAGAGAAGAAACCAGCAAGAAGAGAATTCTCAATTTGAAGGAATTGAACCATACTCATGTTAGAGTTCTTTGTTTATATGATATGATTGACCTTATGAGGTTCCCATCGAAGCAGGAAAGAATGGATGAGATTTTTGAACTTGTTGAAGATTTGAGAAGGAGATGTGATGAATTGGAAAAATAGCTGATCAAACTGGAACAACAGGTTGGTCACCTGATCAAGATTTTAGTGGCCACAAGAATTGTTCTTCTAGATATTGGAGGTCCATTCTTGAGCAGATCTGTTCAAAAGAGAATGAGTTTCAGAGTCTTTCGCCCTCTAGATGTCAATATTCTGAGCGACTAACATGTCTCATTTTGAAGTTTGTGAATCTTGACTGAATTGCACAGAAAAAAGTTACCTAGTGTATGAAAGGAACTTTGTACACAAGTTAGTCTACAATGTAAATATCAACGTCAAACAATATACATAACGACTAAGATTTCTGGCAAATGTTTCTTGGTTTGGCGATAGTCCAGAAACAAAATAGAAACAACATGCCTGCCTGAATATCTATTCTCTTCAGAACTATTGTTGTGCTTAGTGCTGGAATGCCGTTATGATACAGTTAATTTTGTTATGCTTCCTGTACAATTCTATCCTTTGATAATAGATTATTCCTGTACGATTTTATCCTTAACAGATTATTCCCTGCAGCATGCTGCATCAGTATGTGGAGGCTTCCACTCATGGCAGGCCTATGTGCAATTACATCTTTGATATGAGCCGTTGATGCCCAACAATGCTATGATAACTTACAGCTCCCAACTAATGGTTATAATACTCTTTCGGTGTAGGAGGAGTAATTTTCATTTAAATATACAAAAATTCCAATGCATTGAAGTTAAATAGGAGAAACACAACAATAATTTCATCATCCAATGTCCCATAAGACCCGAATTCAACAGAGGATTTTAACATGATATTGGTTATTCTATTTCTCTGTTTCATGTAGAACAATCTGACTGGCTTTTGAAATTTAGCCCTCCACCCGCAACCATTCGATTAGCCTGACCCAATTTTGAACATCAAAAAATGTAATCAGTGGATTTTCCATTTTTGGGTTGCCCGAAGGGCAAATCTTAGGCGAGCTTATGGAGTTTCAGGAATATGCTGTGGATAATGGTATGGATGAATGTCTTGAAAGGAATAAGAGGAAAATATTTCAAATGGAGGAAAAGAGCTAGTAGACAAGAAAAGGGTGCTAATTTCACAGTTTATTTCCTAATCTGGCTCGACCACATATTCAGATTGCATGCGCTCAAGGCCTGATCTATTGGAGAGGAGGAGTTCAGGGCTCAGAACCTTGCTTCCATCTGTTTTTGTCCCAATCCGCCTTGCTTGACTTGAGAGCAAACTCACAGAAATTGTCGAAGCAGGTAAAAAGTTAAAAATATTTCATGGGGGGTCAAAAATCATAGCAAAAGGGTTGCCACCGTATTCTTTATAGCTTGTCCTTCATTTTGATCCCAATATCAAATTCTCTGCCGACCTCTAGCTTCCTTTGTTTTGGAGTTTATCAGGGCATTTTATGAATTTCAGTTTGTCAAATCTGTTCGTCTTTCCCTGCTTTTAAATGGGTCTTGTTTCTGCCAGATATGAAGCACATAATGTACAGATGCAAAAACAGATTTACTTCAAAATCAAAGCTGCATATTGCATTTTGTGGTTTTGATGTGCATTCTATTCTATTTGAACAAAAGTTTTTTTATTTTCCTTCACTTTAGTTTAAAGGGCAACCCTTTGTTCGCAAAGAACGCGTTTTCTTTGCTATGCGTCTTGTGGCGGACTCCTCCCGAACATATCTGGGCTCCCGGACGTATACATACAGGGACTTCCCCCTCCCATGGCAACCAACTCACCATGAGCAGGGCCCTCCGTCTAACTCGGGCCATCTATAGAAGGATGCCCGGGTGAAGGACACGGAGGTGTCATTCGGCCCACGCCTTCAATGGGACTCCTATGTCGCGGAAGCGTGAATACAAGGTTAGCACACAGCATAATCATATAATAAATAACCACCACGAAGGGTGGCACATCCATCCAACTGATGATAACAGAGAAGATACATCTAATGCTAAGGAAAACACCCCAAACCCCAGGTTCTACCCCGGCTCAGACTCCAGTGAGGTTCGACTGACGGCTAGGTCTCAGGAGAACAGCAGACGGAATCTTGACATGGCGTTGGCTGGCATAGAACATCGGCTAGGGTTGTCCACTCCATCCGCCCCTCCTGTGCACACTTTGCAGATGAGCTGAATCAAGCTATGGCGCCATTGTAGCCTTCCGGAGACGCAATCCCAAGGCATCACCCTTCGGGACTACTCCGGGTTACATCTTCCCGGTCCATTGAGGCAGGTCAGGGAAGTGTCCCTTCCCAGAGTCACAGTGAATCCATGGGTGAGCTAGAGAATGCGTGCCGCATCGGCGGTCCCACATCCGTGCAGGCTTACTCCCCTAATTCTACTCAAAGTACAGGGTGCTCACACAACTGCACCCAGGGAGTGTCGGATCCATACCCGGCCGGGTTCACTAGCCAGCTATCAGGCCTAGCTCACTACAGGAGTCCCCGTAGCCTTTTATGCTCAGGCGAGACCCCACCCCACACTTCATCACCACGGCTCCTTGTGCGGTGCTTCAATCATGCCATAGATTCCATTTCGGTGGGATATTGTGCACATGCCGCATTCTTGGGTACTAGGGGAACTACTAGGAGCATACTAATGAACATAGGTCACGAGAGGTCTCTACCCCCAAAACCCCCTCGCTTTGGGAAGAACTAACAAAGATACTAGCAAAGATATATCCATCCATACATCACAAAGCATAATCCATAATTGAGAACGAGTTCGAACTATCGACAAGGGTTAAACATAACCAAGACAAGCGAGATAAGACCCGACAGAGGCGTGGCCCTAGAAATGTCAAGCTAATCTATCCACTAACCCGAATTCCTGTTGGATCCATTGTCTTGTGGCATCTCCATCTTCAAGCAATCTGGGCGCTCAGCAGCTCTTCCTCTTGGTTCGATTTGGGGTCAAAATGGGATAGGGATCCAATTTGATGCCCCAAGTTAGCATTCTCCTACTGGCCAAGCGAATTTGGCCAGGTGCCACCTTCCTAATTAATCAATTATCCTAACTTAATTAGCTTAATTGAGTTAATTAGATAATGATTCCTTAATTATAGGAAATTAACCCTTAATTAGCTCTTTATTAATTTAGCATCAGCGGTCCCCGCATCCGTACCCGACTTACTCCCCTAATTCTACGCAAAGTACAAAGTGCTCACACAACTGCACCCAGGGAGTGTCAGACCCATACCCCGTGGGTTCAGCGGCCGGCTATCGCCTAGCTCACTCACAGGAGTCCCGTAGCCTTTTATGCTCAGGCGAGACCCCACCCCACACTTCATCACCACGGCTCCTTGTCTGGTGCTTCAATCATGCCATAGATTCCCGCATTTCGGTGGGATCTTGTGCCTGACCGCATTCTTTGGGTACTAGGGGAGCTACTAGGAGCATACTAATGAACATAGGTCACGGAGGTCTCTACCCCCTTAAACCCACGCTTTCAGGAAGAACTAACAAAGATACTAGCAAAGATATATCCATCCATACATCACAAAGCATAATCCATAATTGAGAACAGTTCGAACTCTCAGACAAGGGTTAAACATAACCAAGACAAGCAGATAGACTGACAGAGGCGCTGGCCCTAGAAATGTCAAGCTAATCTATCCACTAACCCGAATTCTTGCTGGATCCATTGTCTTGTGGCATCTCCATCTTCAAGCAATCTGGGCGCTCAGCAGCTCTTCCTCTTGGTTCGATTTGGGGTCAAAATGGGATAGGGATCCAATTTGATGCCCTAAGTTAGCATTCTCCTACTGGCCAATCGAATTTGGCCAGGTGCCACCTTCCTAATTAATCAATTATCCTAACTTAATTAGCTTAATTGAGTTAATTAGATAATGATTCCTTAATTATAGGAAATTAACCCTTAATTAGCTCTTCCTTTTAGGTCAACCCCCTAGGTTAACATACCCCCTGGTGGCGTATTCTTACTGCATGACGTGTCAATATATTTATACGTATACCGTATAAATACGTGGAACGTCACATTCTCCCCTTAGAAATAATGCTGCCCTCAGCATTGGGGTTAGTTAAAAGAAATGATACACATCTTAATAAGTTATATGTACCAAAAAGTGAAGTAATGTCTTATTCCCGAAGGTAATAGACATAGAATTTAAAAACCACATAAGTGTTTAAGCACCAAGGTGCATTTAAGATTATCAGGAGAAAAAGAAGTTCAAAGGACCAAGGTCCAATATAAAATAGCACACTACGAAGATCAACTCATGTAGACAAGATGAAAACTGGAAAACTTGGGCCATCAGCAACCCTCTATACATGGGCAGGTCACGTACCACTCACTGGCCTGCACATGTCAATACATCAGTATATATACACATTAATTAAGTATGTTGTGGTTGAAGGGACCACCCCCTACAAAAAAAATAAGAGAAAAACCTATCTACTAGGGAACCTATCATGCCTATGGTTCGCAATTCATTGCGGCATAAGGAATGGCGAAGTTCCCATTATAGCCGAGATGAACGCGGGCTATCAACTATATGCTTTCCAAGCAATCCGCGGTCATGCCGACATTGATAATACACCACGTCCTAGAGAACACAAAGGTGATCTCATCATCAAACTACTTCTATTTACGATGCATCTACCCTCACAGCTCACTGCATGACCCATGCCGAATCAAGCCTTCCAAGCTTACCGCCGGGTGCGGGGTTGATGACATCATTGATGGTGCGGCCTTGAGATTCCCGCATAACTGGATAATGTTTATCAAGGTCAATCTTCATCACCCAGGTAGCATCCTCAGCTGGCAAGTGTTTCCACTTGACCAAATACTATAGCATTTGAGTCCTTCTGGTCTGCTTATAGGCCCGATCAAGAAGAGCTTCAGGCACTATCTCTAGATGCTCTTCTGTCATTTCAAGGAGGGTGGGTGTATCTAATATCTCCTCTGGATCAGGAGTGTGTTGCTTCAGAAGACTCACGTGAAAGACCTTGTGGATCTTCAAGCGGGGTGGCAAATCCAAGCGATATGCCTGATCTCCAACACGTTCAGTGATCTTAAATGGCCCAGCCCATCTGGGTGCCAGTTTCTTGCAGTTCCCAATTTTGAGCTTGGCTTGTTTAACCTTAATCTTAAGCCAAACTGAATCGCCTACCTGGAAAACTCGCTGGGTCCTGTGCTTATCAGCGACACTTTTCTGATGACTACGGGCAGCTAATAAATACCCACGAACTTCCTCAACCAAAGCTTGCATTTCCAAGAGGAGTTGTTGAGAAACCTCCACCTTAGAAACAGGGTTATGCCATGTGTCTGGAGTAAGGCATTGATAACCATAATTTATCATGAATGGAGACATTCTAGAAGACTCCTGTTTCATGCTGTTATAGGCGAACTCGACCAAATAAATATAGTCAGCCCATTGAGATTGCTTACTCCACACATAACTTTTGAGCATATCCTCGATAATGCGATTGATGCGCTCTGTCTGTCCATCCGTCTGAGGATGATATGTTGTACTCATAGCAAGCTTGGTCTGGATGGTAGCAAAGAAATCTTTCCAGAATGCACTTACAAATTTGGGGTCCCTGTCGGATACTATGACTCGTGGCATCCCACGTAATCTGAAAATTTCCTTTGCAAACAGCAAAACTGTATCCAAGGCTGTATCTGTGGTGCGACATGGCAAGAAATGAGTCATTTTCGACAATTTGTCGACCACTACCATCAAAGCATCATACCCACGGAGAGTACGTGGAAGGCCCACAATGAAATCCATGGTTATGACTTCCCACTTGGCGTTGGGCACATCCAGAGGTTGCAACTCTCCTGGAATCCTTAATTGCTCGGCCTTGGTTTGCTGACACACTTGACATTCCTTAATATATCTGGCAATGTCCTTCTTCATACGCGGCCAATAGTAGCTGGAGCGAATCTTAAAGTAGGTCTTCATGAAACCTGCATGTCCAGCTATAGGGCTGTTGTGTGTATCATGGAGAATAAGCTTACGTACTCCTGAAGTCTCAGGTACACACAACTTATCTTTATAATATAGCAAATTGCCCTCTTTCTTATCTGAAATGAAAAGCTTCACGCTTATCTGTTCGTGCCTCCTTAGCCAAACTGTTCCACACTTCACGGAATTCTGGATCCGTGGCTAAGGTTTGCTCTATTTGTTTTCCGAACTCACTGGTGAGCGTGGAAATTGCATTACAATGGGTTCGAGTTACCAAGGGATGGCGTGACAACACATCCGCAACCACATTGTGTTTGCCTGGCTTATACATAATGTCAAAATCATACTCCTCCAGAAATTCCATCCATCTTCTCTGACGGAGGTTGAGATTGGGCTGGGTAAAAAGATAACGGAGACTCTGATGATCCGTATCAAGCTAGAATCTCCTACCAAGAAGGTAGTATCTCCATATACGCAGAGCACGGATAACTGCCAACAATTCCTGATCATGGGTAGGGTATCGCTGTTCGGTCTCATTCATCTTCTTTGAATCATAGGCAATAACCCTCCCTTCCTGCATTAAGACTCCATCGGTAGCAATCTTACTGGCATCCGTTGCTACTAACTTATCTTTTTCTAGATCTGGTAATGTAAGGACTGGTGCTGATGTCAAAGCATCCTTAAGCTTCTGAAAACTTACTTGGACCTTTGCTTTCCAGTGCTCCATCCAATCCTTGACTTTCTCGTGCTTTGTACGGTCGGTGAGAGGCGCTGCAATCTTTGCAAAATCCTTAACAAACTTTCGGTAATATCCCGCCAATCCCAAAAAACTCCGGACCTCCGAAACATTCCCTGGAATGGGCCACTCATTGATCAAGTCTATCTTTCTTTGGATCTCAGCAATTCCCTCCGGTGAAATGACATGTCCCAAATAATCCATCTTCGGTGTGGCAAACTTACACTTAGAAAACTTGGCAAAGAGCTGGTGACGTCTCAGTTTCTGTAAGGCCAACCGAAGATGCTCCTCATGCTCCTCTAGGGTTTTACTATAGATGAGAATGTCATCAAAGAAAATAACAACAAAATCATCCAAGTATTCTCGGAAGACATCATTCATTAACCGCATGAAAGTTGCGGGGGCATTAGTTAAACCGAAAGGCATAACTGTAAATTCATAATGCCCGTACCTAGTGCGAAAAGCAGATTTATGGATATCCTCCTCTTTAATTCGTATCTGATGATACCCAGAGCGTAAATCAATCTTTGAGAAGTACTTGGCTCCTTGCAATTGGTCCATAAGATCATCTGCTCTAGGTAACGCATAACGATTCTTGATCGTATGCTTATTGAGCTGCCGATAGTCAATGCACATCCTTAAGGAGCCATCTTTCTTCTTAACAAAGAGAATAGGAGCGCCAAAAGGTGAAACACTAGGCCGAATGAAGCCTAGGTTCAATAGCTTCTGGAGTTGCTTCTTAAGCTCTGCCAACTCAGGAGGACTCATGCGGTACGGGGCCTTACTGGTAGGCTTAGTACCCGGTTCCAAAGCTATCTCACATTCCACCCCTCTGAAAGGAGGAAGCTTCTGGATCTCATCTGGAAAAAGATCGCTAAATTCCCTGAGAAGATTGGCAATGTTCTCTGGCAATGCATCGACTACCTGTTTCTGTTTAGCATCCGACTCAATAGAGGCAAGTCTGATGACGCAAAGTATCGCATCCTTGCGTATAGCTTTATCTAACTGCCTGATAGACATGGACTGCATAATGGGGTTTAATGGATCACCTTTTATAGTTACTCGGGCTCCATTAGCTGCGTTGAAGGTCACTTCCCATTTTTCGCAGTCTATATTGGCTTTTGCAGATGCCAAGAATTCCATGCCAACAATCAGATCATATTTGCCAATATCCATTAACTCGACACCCAATGCAACTGGTGCTCCTGGCAGCTGCATTTTGAGGTTAATACGATGGCCATTTGTATGTCTGATCTTACCACTGGCTAAGGTTACTGGTTTCGGTCGGGATCTCAAAGTCTCAAGTTGCAAGACCTGGGCCATTCTAGGAGAAGCAAAATTATGGGTACTACCCGTATCCATAAGGATTATGAAGGGCTTACTGTCTACCTGACCTATAGTAGAAATAACGGCAGGCTGACTTTCAGCATTGCCGGTTTCAATAGCTGCAAAAATATGAGACGCACCGTGAATATATTCGTGAGCCTCCTCGTCAACAGGTGGTGACGACTCGAGGGCGTCCCAGTCGAGATCGGCCATGGCCAACTGAGCAGTTTGTGTGACATAAAGGCAGCTCTGCATCATGTGCCCGGGCCACATACACCTAAAACATGCCTTATCCCTACGGAGCTGTGCTTGAGCCTCCTTGGAAATAGACTGTAAGATGTCTCGAATGGAATTACCCACATTATTGGGCTTACCTGCCACGTTGAAGGTGACTTTCTTATCCTGTCGCCCATTTGAACTTTCTTTGAGGGGCCCAGACTTGAGAATGAGGCTTATCTGATTGTATAAGGGCGAGGCTTCAATAGGGCGGGGACGCCGGGTATCGGGTTCTTTGGTGTCTCCTCTTCGAGGCTCAATGCCTTAGCTTCTACCTCTGCAACTGATTTTGGGTCTATGGCCTTAACCATTCGTTTGATTGGTGGGGCCAACCCTTCAATATAACCCTCATCGCGCCCTCTTCTCGCTTCATACCGGGCACATACTGACCTCAAAGCGCATGAATTCATCAGTATAGGCTTGAACTGACATACCCTTCTGCTCCAACCTGTAAAAAGTCTGTATCTGTTGGCAGTTGTGCGCACGGGGCACATAATGCGACTTAAAAGCCTTGGCAAACTTTTTAAACTTGCATCTGCTCCTGTCTAGATGTTTGGCCCTAGCATAGCCTTCCCACCAAATTCTAGCTGCACCTGTAAGGTTGGTGGTGGCGACCTTCCCAGTATCCTTCTCTGTCATACCATAGGATTTGCCGAATTCCTTCATCTCGTCTAACCAAGATTCCGCGTTAAGACCTCCCCTGGACTTACCATCAAACTGTGCTAATTTCCTGTTCTTCCATATACTGGTAATGGCGGTGTCCACGGTCTTGCGGTACTTCTTATCTTTCCTAGCATGGTGGCCTGACGACACGGATGATTGTGAAGATTTAGAGGTGTTGGTCTGTGAAGACGTGGCACTCTCGCTAGAAGAGCTTCTTCGTCGCTTAGCATGGTGTCTCCTTTGTGCAGACACAGTCTTTGGGTGCCGTGCGTGTGTGGGCTTTCGGTTGGTGGACTTGGCGGTGGTGGCGGTAACTCCGTCCGTTTTCAAAAGTCTGAATCGGGAGGATTTGTGTTCAACACATAGGTCTGCAGCTCTACCAACTGTCTCTTTATCAACAAGAGCTCTTGCTCAGGTGTCAATCTGCCAGCATCCGAGGGGGTGTGCCAAGAAGCATTACGTACACCGTCTATATTGACCATAAGAAGGTATAAGCGGAAGTAATGTTATACAAAGTGTCACAATGAAGATCATTTTGTACCCTACCACGAAACAACAATAAGGACAATGAAAAAGAATTAAGGAAAGTAGCTTTACTATGAAGCCAAAGTGACAGTTACATTGAAGGGGTGTTTTAACAAAACTTGCGACTGTACAATACAAAACTAATGATTATACATTGGACGATTTTAACCAACACACACTTGGCCATAAAAAGGCTGTGAAGATCAGGCCTAGGGCTGCACGAAAGGGTACAGGATGGAGTAACGAATACTCTCCCGTACTGCCCTGACTACCTTGTAGTGAGCCCATGCCTGGATGATAACATACTGGTAATCGAACGTAGGACTAATGATGAGCAAATTGAAGAGATCCCGCAGTGCATAGAAGATCTGCCATAGATGATCATTTGCGTCAGCAAAAGCCTCGTGCTTCGTCATATCCCAGTAATTCCAGGTACGACGGAGAGTCTGTTCTAGATGCTCGAAGGTGCGCTCACGGAGGATATTGACAATTTCAAAGCCCTTAATTGGATCGTAGGGCTCTCCTTCATCCACGGGATCCTCTGCCTCATAATCGACATCCCCATCCTGACACTCTACATACTCTTGACCATAGTCTTGCTCTGGAGGTAGCTGATCTTCTCCTCGCAATTCCTCGGGTATTCCGTCCTCGTTCTCTTCCAGCTCATCGTCTGTAAGACGACAAGAATGAATATACAATACTGAACGATTCCTTATACTTCAAACTCTAAAAAAGAAGGACAAATATCGTAGGGAGAAGACAAATGAGTTGTACTCAACGATACAATAATAAAACATAAGAAAGTAACACATATATGTATTACAAGAATTTTATCGCGGCGGCCAAGGCCGCCGCAAACATTTCTCTTTACGAACTCACTTACATAGACGCCGGCCGCCGCAAACATTTCTCTTTACGAACTCACTTACATAGACGCCTTTGTATGACTTTTAACTTGCTGTTAATGCAAAATCAAAATCAATTATATACTCGACGATGTTGCATATCGTCGCATTTTAGTTTTATGAACTAATTAGGAGGGGGCATGGGCTTAATGTGTTGGACACAAACAATCAAAATAGTTACAAAAGCAAGCATCAGTAACATAGAGGCCATTCGTAACACAGTAGACAAACACTTCAAGAGTGAAGTAGACAAACATTTCAAGAATCCAGTAATCGATGGGACCAAAATAGCATCTGAACCCTATATTAAACTCTTTATCTTATATTTTAAAATAGCATCTAAACCCTATATTAAACTCTTTATCTTATATTTTAATATATTGGGCGGGATACATGAAATCCGGTGTCCCTCCCTAAATTTGAAAAAAAAATCAAGAACGACCTCAAAGGTACTTTTGTCTGTAAGTAGGGGAGATAGGAATTTTGCTTAGGAATTTTGCTTGAATTTGTTCCCGTGAATTTATCTTATGTACAGTATGGAAATAAATTTCAATGTTTCATTAGACCACAAAATGATGTGAATCTCCCATAACTCAGCGTTTGTTTGATGTCCGCAATAAATTCATTGACATTTGAGATAGGTGGTAAGGTTTTCTATGAAATCCGCGTTGAAATTGTGAGTAACATGGCCAGTGTTGGGCAAAGTTTTTAAACCCAATCGAAAATTTTCCTGCTCTTTCATCAAATAGCCAGATATTTTCAATTCCCAATCGGAAATTTGTATCATTCTCATACAAATATGCATAAAAATCCACCGGAATTTTTCCTGCAATGCGCTAACTCAACCGGAAATTCTTAGTTTCAACCGGAACAATCCTTCTCTACCCCGGAATTTGCCCAACAGTGACATGGCTCTTGAGCCTCCATAACAAAGCAGCATATTTATCTGCACATAAATTAAAGATCTAAAGCCCAAAAACTAAAGATAGCACATGATTTTTTCCATCAGGAAACAGATAGTTAGAGAAAACATACGTGAGAAGCTTCTCAAGGAATGCATTGTGTAGAAAGCACAAACATCTCTTGATGAAAGTAGGGCAAACCGGCAAAGACAAAGAAACCGAAATTATCGTGTTATTTAAAGGTCCCGCCAGCTCGATCTATGTTCCCCTTTGATTTCTCTGATCCTCAGTAAGATTGATTGTTTGGATATTCACATATCACTTTCGACAATCTTTTCGTTGTTTTACATTATTTTTGTTAAGTGAACGCTTTGTCTATGTGGGCTTTATCGCCGCTTGTTGGGCAACCAAACCGCATAAATTCTGTGATGTTCGAGTAGATCCTGAGTTGAGCTGTGGGAGTCCTTGAGACCATAATTGAAAACAAAGTGTGTCATGTATGATACTTGTCATGTATGATACTCAATTCAGGTTCGTAGAGGCAACCATAAACTGGAGCGGATAGGGTAGTCGCTTTTTTTGATCCAACGAATGTGGGGTTGGATGTTACGATATGCCTTGTTCAAGGCCAAAAGCTCCAGATAGCATGATGTTCCCCTTGAGTTCGTATGAGACCATCACACAAAGAGTCTGGGTTAAGAACAACGATAACGGTCTCATTTGGCCTGATTTAAGCGGCACATTAGCCTTAGGTAGAAGTTATAGCGATGTTAGTTGGCAAGCTTCAAACGGTTGTTACATATTAGAATTGTCCAAAAGTATTTTCTCATAAACTTCGTTCTGGATGTGTTTTCCTATGGCTCCTTTTTGATAAGAACTTTTGTTTACCCTTTTATTCAGATTGCAGTAGTAGATATTCCTAATTCGTTATTAGAAGAGCAAGGCCGTCGATGTATCTTTGCCAAGTCGATCGAATTGCGGTGGAAATCACCCGCAATAATCTTGTTTATGTTTTGTGCTCGAGGATGCATGTTGATATCTTGCTATATATTTGCAAAAGCTAGTGGCAAGCCAAGTAAAGACCAAGTTGTTTCTTTGTCAAGTGCGTAGATGGTCAATTATTTGCGGGCTCGTAAAGATGCGATTGCCGACTACGTGGAAGCAATCTCTTCTTCAGCTGCAGAGATATTCAAACTTGAGAAACTTGAGGTGATTCCTACTTTCACCATGCTGCTTATAAAATTGTTTCCTTAGGTCTTCACCCAAAGGTGTTCTAATTACCTGGTTTACCTTAAATCACAAACAGGTTCCCTTGATTGCACAGCCTAACAAAATAGGTTGCTTAGCTAATGTTTGCAAATTCCCGGTTTTGCGGATAATCGATGCGAACTAGATAAGGAGGTGAAAGATGCGATTGCGAAATTCAAACGTTCAAGAATATGATGAAGCCAAAGTGAAGGAGCAGGTAATTCTTGGTATCCAGATTTGTAGTCAGTGACAACATCGTATTAGATGACATATATTGTTTACCTGCATTGAATTTTGCAGGCAAAGGAGATGTTCGAATGTTTGAAGACAACGAACTGGCTGATTGAACATTCTGAGATTAACTATGTTACTAAAGGCAGCAAATGAAGAAATGGGTTTTTAAGTATCATGGAACAGAGAAATCAGCAATTTTGTATAGTATAGACAATCTTCTGCAATTTTGTGACAGTTTTTTTTTTAAGTTACCTTAGCAAGCTCTTTAATGACGGGTTTATGTCCCCTCCAACGTCTGCTTTTGATTCAAATTTGCCGGAAGTTAACTTTGCCTACAAAATCCAAAGACAATGAATCTATTCCTAAGCCTACTGTTCCCTGCAAACTTCAAAAACAATGAATCTATTCCTTAGCCTACTGTTCCCTGCAAGTTCGTATTTCAAAATACAAAGAAAATAGCTAGACGCAGATTATGCTTTAAACATGAGGTACACTCAAATAGACAGATTTGGGACCCAGACTCCGTAGTGTTCTTTCCAGTCTGGTTTCAGGTCTATGTTGGTCACTTACAGGCCCAAACAGCAATTTGCAAGCACAAAGGCCATACTCTTAGGATTTTGAATCAGATGCAAATTACCTGTCTAATAACAGATAATTGAGGTTCGATTTAAACAGAAGGGAACTCTAATTATGACTCAAATTCGGGGTGGAACAACAACCCAAGTAGAAAAAAAACCTATATCTGAAGAGGATCTTTGGCAAAGAAGAAGCGGTGCCGAGCCAATGAAAGCAACTTCGCTATAGTTTAAACCTCCAATCGCTTACCTGAAAGCATCTCTAAAACAGAGCAACATTTCTTCGTCAAAGGTTATAAGTATCTGCAACAGAGATTCGCGACAAAAAAAAAGGGAGAAAAAGCTTTACACCACAGGACGAGACTCAAAACCAAGCTTCATTTAAAGTCGAAACCCCAATATAGCTTTCCAAAGTAGCATCACTCTACACAAACTTCGTCTCTTCGACAGCTGACACAGGAACTACAGAGCTCTGCCCTTGATCCTTCAGGTTCAAGAATTAAAAAACAGGACGCAGATCTACTGACTGATCCATGGGTTCGCCGCCAATAGGAATTTCGGACTGATGTAGGATCCGGGGTCAGATTCCTCCACAAACCCTTTCCTCACGGGGAT
Source organism: Isoetes taiwanensis (assembly GCA_021234155.1). NCBI lineage: Eukaryota > Viridiplantae > Streptophyta > Lycopodiopsida > Isoetales > Isoetaceae > Isoetes > Isoetes taiwanensis. The sequence continues at coordinate 57,229 of JAJEKV010000247.1, read as the reverse complement.
ATCTCAAATACCAATCTATCTCGACCCATCTGGGTTTGAACTTTGTGCTTCTCCTTCTTTTATATAATCAGGACAATCCAGAAGCTTCTGGAACGGCATCCCTAACACCCACATGAAGCTTCAAGAAACTTCAGGAATATATCTATGCGTCAACTTCTGAAAGGTGTAGTCACCTCCCCAATAATTTTAAAGGCTTACACGTATACAACTCTAAGCAAAAATATCAATTTTCTATAAGTATCTCATTAGCCTCCATATTATAATTATATATTAGAGATATGATGGCTTATTGGAAAATGCCAATCAACGATTACATTTATACGCAATACAAAGATTTATAATCGTAAAAAGATATCTAAGAACTAGGTTCCTCATCTTCCTCCACAGGCTGAGGAGGCAGTCGGTAGCGCATTAAGGTGGAGCTGGGATTAGCGGAAAGGGCGGCTCGAGCCGCCGATCCTGTGGTAGGCAAGTGGCCAAGGGTGCGGCGACAAGGAGACGCATATTAGCGCAGCCCCCCACATCCCCCAATGCCACTATAGCAAGATCTCGGCGGACCAATGTGATAGTGGGGGCATGGTAGTCAATCTTCTTGTGGCCCGCCAAGGTGGATAATGCACGGAGTGCCCACCATTCCGATCTAGGCCCCAAATACTTGGAGAAGAAGAGAACCTTACCTTGCCGGAAGGCAGAAAGGAAAAATCGGGTCAAGTGATTGCCCATTGCCTTAATTTGTGGATCCCTTGAGGTCTCTGCTTCCTTTTCCAAGTTGACAGGTATCTTCTCCTGCTCTGCTTCTTCCTTGTCATCCCGAAGACTCATCTTGGTATCCCAAAGGTCTTCTTCCTCTTGATCCACCTCTCCCATGGTGATCTGTAATGGCTGAATTGCAGGAGGAGGGCGCATGTTAGCCGCAAACTGCTCCTCAAGAGGCTGTGGCTCATCAGTCAATAGGAACTGCCGAAGAGACAAGAGGGTCTCAACGGGCTCAATCTCCTCCGTTGGAATGCGGACTTATATGGATGCACAAACAAGCGTTGAAGTCGACGAAGTCATATTGACGTAATCCTTCGGCAAGGTCATATAGGACTTCTATCTTTTCGCGACCCAGCATATCGGATGATGACTTCGAAAGCCCACATAATATCCTCAAAAAATAAGATACTCTTGGTCATTCAAGAGTATGGTGGGGAGAAGATCTAGCCCTTCAAGCTTCGGGGCTTTATCACGACACTGCCGGTGCCTCCGTGTAGCGAGCTCTTTCCATCGTGCAAAATCCTCGCCGCCGACAACTTCATCGCCCCTCCGGATCGAGGGTACCGGCATGGTAGATTGCTCTGCAGGTATCTGTTCATCCTCTATATACTGGTCCATGATGATGGCCAGTGCAAAACGAGCCTCAAAGCAGAGTTCACGATCTATAGTGACAATAGGAAGGTCGGCCCCCCTACTTCTAATGCCCTTAATAACATTCCGGCCGTGGTCATCGCCTCCCAACATCTCCAGCAAGGTGTGGAAGTCAAGGTAAAGCCGTGAGTCGCCTTTCGTTGAAGACACATGCAGGCACAATCTCTTCGTGGTAGAACTGAAGGAAACTAGCATAGTCGGGGTGTGCTTGCATGTTGTGGATGAGATCCACTTGCTGGAGCAGATGAGGATGAAGAACATCAAAGGGAACCGCGGGGTCCCAGTGCTCACCATCTAGGTACCACTGTTGTAGAGTTGGGCGAGCCATGACAAGGAAAAACACAAGGGAGGAGGAGGAAAGCGCTGAAGGCAGAAATGGAAATGAAACCCTAATAGGCCAAAAGTGACTTTATACTTTCCGGCACGTTTTCCTAGGTCATTAAAAAAATTATTATTTACTTAATAACTTACATATCATAATATAGAGAAAATAACTTAAGCACCCCCCTTGTCCATAGAGATTTTGATCTCGACCGTCGATTGTGAAATTGACGGTTCGAATGCAGCCACCTCGTCTATTACATACAAGGGGGTAGCTTAATCCACATTGATCTCAGCCGTTGAATGTGCTGTATCAACGACCCAAGTTTAGCCACGTTTGTTATGTGCAATTAATGCCTTGTGATGAGGTGGCAACAATATTTGGTGTAACAGATCTTAACCGTTAGATCAAAAGGTGAGCATAAATCCTAGCCATTAACTTTTTAATATTAAATTTGTTTTTTTTATAAAAGAGGTGGCCATAGAGATTTTGATCTCGACCGTCGAATTGGAAATTGACGGTTCAATGCAGCCACCTCGTCTATTACATATAAGGGGTTTAATCCACATTGAAGGTGAGCATAAATCCTAGCCATTAACTTTTTAATATTAAATTTGTTTTTTTTTAAAAGAGGTGAGGTGGCACCCTCATTAATAAAAAAAGGTAGTGAGGTGGCAAAGCATTTATGAGTGGACATTCTAGGAAGCTTCCTTTTGCTTAATCACCTTCAAAGGCACGTATCTTGCAGTAGAGGTCGGATGAAGGTGGGACCCACGTCTTTGGATTGCTCTCATCGAGAGCTTTCCAATGAGTGGTGTTTTGCCGCCATTTTCTCGCAGTTGGAGCCGACATGATCTGGTAATCTTAGAGTTTCAAGGAATCTATGGTAAGTTGAGGGAATCTAGGAGAATCTTTAGAGGATCTTAGAGAATCAGAAGAATATCATGAGAATCTTAGAGCATCTATGGGAATCTCGAGAGAGCATTTTTGAGGATGTAAGGGAATGTAAGGAATCTTGATCAAATCTTTAAGATCCTAGAGGAAACTTGAAGGAATCTTGGGGTCTAGGGGAATCTTCATAGAATCTATGGGAACTATAGGAACCTCAAGAGAATCTAGAGGAATCTCAAGTGATTTTTTGGAAATCTAGAGGAATATTCCTAAAATCTTTGAGAATCTAAAGTAATCTTAATGGAATCTTGGAGAATCTAAAAGAATCTTCATAGAATCTTGGAGGGACCCACGTCTTTGGATTGCTCTCATCGAGAGCTTTCCAATGAGTGGTGCTTTGCCACCATTTTCTCGCAGTTGGAGCCGACACAATCTAGTAATCTTAGAGTTTCAAGGAATTTATGGTAAGTTGAGGGAATCTAGGAGAATCTTTAGAGGATCTTAGAGAATCAGAAGAATATCATGAGAATCTTAGAGGATCTATGGGAATCTCGAGACAGCATCTTTGAGGATGTAAGGGTGTAAGGAATCTTGATCAAATCTTTAAGATCCTAGAGGAAACTTGAAGGAATCTTGGGGTCTAGGGGAATCTTCATAGAATCTATGGGAACTATAGGAAATCTAGAGGAATATTCCTAAAATCTTTGAGAATTTAAAGTAACCTTGATGGAATCTTGGAGAATCTAAAAGAATCTCAAAGAATCTTCATAGAATCTTGGAGAATCTAGAGGAATCTTGGGGTATTCTTTTGGAACCTAGGGGAATCTAAAGGAATCTTCATAAAATCTTTAAGCACCTATGGGAATCTAGATGGAATCTTGGAGAATCTAGGAGAATCTTAATAAAATCTAGGAAATCTTTGTAGGATCTTAAGAATCTAGGGAATCTTTGTAGAACTTTAAGAATTTTATAGAATCTTGGGAATCTAGGAGAATCTAAGCGAATCTTAAGAGAATCTTTGGGAATCTAGGAAAATCTTCCTGAAAATTTTGAGAATCTAATCTTGATGGAATCTTAGAGAATCTAAGAGAATCTGCATAGAATCTTGGGGAATCTAGGAGAATCTTTATAGAACCTTGGGGAACCTAGAGGAATCATGGGATAATCTTTCGAAACCTAGGGGAATCTTAAGGAGTCTTAAGAGAATCTATGGAAATTGTCATAAAATCTTTAAGAATCTATGGGAATTTAGATAGAATCTTGGAGAATCTTGGAATCTTAATAAAATCTAGGGGAATCTCCATATAATCTTAAGAATCTAGGGGAATCTTTGTAGAATCTTAAGGAATCTAAGGCAATCTTGGAAAATGTAGGGAATCTTCATAGGATCTTAGAGAATATACAGGAATCTCAAGAGAATCTTAGGGATTCTATCGAAGTCTTTATAGAGCCTTGGGAAATCTAAGAGAATCTACATGGTTCAAGAAAGAATGTAAGGGAATCTAGGGGAATCTTCCTAAAATTTTTGAGAATCTAAGAGAATCTCGATGGAATCTTAGAGAATCTAAGAGAATCTTCATAGAATCTTAGGGAATCTAGGAGAATCTTCATAGAATCTTGGGGAACCTAGAGGAATCATGGGATAATCTTTGGGAATTTTAGAGAATCTTAAGAGAATCTATGGAAATATAGGAGAATCTAAGGAAATTGTCATAAAATCTTTAAGAATCTATGGGAATTTAGATAGAATCATGGAGAATCTAAGGTAATCTAGATAAAATCTAGATAAAATCTAGGAGCAGTCTAAGGGAATCTCAAGAGAATCTATCGTAATCTCAAGCGTTTCTTTGGGAATCTAGGCGAATCTTCCTAAAATCTTTGAGAATTGAGAATAATCTTGATGGAATCTTGGATAATCTAGAGGAATCTAGGAGAATCTTCATAGAATCTTGGAGAATCTAGAGGAATCTTGGGGTATTCTTTTGGAATCTAGGGAAATCTTTGGAGAATCTTAGGGAATTTAGGAAAATCTACAGGAATCTTCATAAAACCTTTAAGAATCTATGCTAATCTAGAAGAAATCTTGGGGTCTCTAGGGGAATCTTAATAAAATCTAGGGGAATCTAAGGGAATATCGAGGAATCTAAGGGAATCTGATAGAATCTTTGGGAATCTAGGGGAGTCTAAGAAAATCCTTCTAGAATCTTTGAGAATCTACAAGGATCTTGATGAAATCTAAGAGAATCTAAGAGAATCTTCATATGATCTTGGGGAATCTAGGAGAATTGTCATAAAATCTGCTATGGCAATTTAGATGGAGTCTTGGAGACTCTAAGGGAACAATGACGCGCATTAACATAACTAGTCATTTGCTCTAGCTTGGTAACTAAATTTGTTTAAAGAGCCTCTTTAACTTGACCTTATGAATAGTGCAGTAGTTCATTTACTGATTATTGTAGCTCGACACTATTTTTGCTTTGTTGTGTGACTGTTGGGTTCTGCCTAATATCATTCATGGTACAACCACTCATAATGCAACCACCCATAGTACAAAACTTTATATATATACAAAAAGTGACGAAAAGACACAATTTTGATTTTATAACTTTCAAAAAAAATATTTTACATGAATGTATGTCACAAAATTTTTACAGTAGAAGAGAAAGAGATTTTCAACATTTAGCGAAATTCCCCTCGGATTCTTCGCGCGAGCTGGATATCTTTGGGCATTATAGTAACTCTTTTGGCATGAATTGCACACAAATTAGCATCACTCAAAATTTCAACAAGGTACGCCTCTGCGGCTTCCTGAAGTGTGAGTAGAGCAAATGCTTGAAACCTCAGGTCGGTCTTGAATTCTTGGGCAATTTCGCGGACCAGACGCTGGAAAGGTAGCCGGCGTATCAAGGGTTCCGCCGTCTTCTGGTATTCCCGAATCTCTCTGAGGGCTACTGCATCTCTGGCCGAATCTGTGGGGCTTCCTCGGCTTAGCAGGCGGCCGGGGCAAGGGTAAGGACTTCCAGCCGGTCGTGGGGTGTTTCGCCCTTTGCACTATTTGCTCCGGCGCCTTTGCCAACGTTTTCTTGCCGATTTGGGCATCCTTCTGCAGCCGGGTCTTATACTGGACGCCTCCTCTTGTTGGCTTCACGCCTTCCTCTCCTAATTACCCCATCTTTCCTCTCATTTCACGCACAACATGTTGATCCCCCTCCTGATCAACATTCTGATCCGCGCCCTGCTGTGTTTGGGCAACCTCCTCTTCTCTACGGGTCCGTTTTGTCTCAAAGATCCCGGCCTCCTATCCCGGGCGACTTGTGTTCGCCTTTGCAATCTCCTCGTATGGTACCGGGTCCGTGAACTCGCATGTCGGGCTTCCCACGAGGTCCATGCGGTCTTGTGTGAAGTTAGGTGGAACATTTTCAAGATGAAGCTATGTAATTCTTCATTCCAATAGAAAGGGGGAAGATTGTAATGGTCCCCGCATAAGCACATGGCCTTTACCAAGGTAATAAAACGGGCTAGCTTCTTCTTACGGGAGGCCACTAGCTATTTGCTGGAGGTCCTCTACCCTAGCAAGGTGCAAAATCCTTTGGGCCTCAGTTCGGATAAGCTCTACGGGATCCTCCTCTGGGCTTGCTAGCGGATAAAACTTAACTATAGCATAAGCGTGATCAGGCTGCTGTACTAAAGTGTAGGCTGCATTAACCTCATTCAGCTTCATAAGGAACTGCTCGTTAAAGTGAAAAATAGGATAGGGTATTCTGCGGTTCTCAGTAAAGTGCTTCACCATCAAGTTTAGGACCACATCGATATCACTATGGTAGTCCCGTAAATGGTCTACTAGCACGCTATACAGCTGGAAGACATTCATCTTCTTTAGGTCTACTGTAAGCTTGAAGCGCGGCATGGTGGCGACCAGCGGGTACTTAGGGGTAAGAAGTGGGTGCTTGGGGTAGAATAGGTGGCGCTAGGTTCAGAAGGGAGGCGCTAGGCGGTTAGGGTAGCAACAGGGTAACATGCAAGGTCGGCTATGGCGGCAAAGCGTAGCTTTACTCCCGGCTATGGCCATGGCGGAAGACGTCTCAACAAACACACTTTTCAAAAAAAAACGAAACACAAATTTGAATCTAAACTTTTTTTTTTTTTTCAAATTTTTTTTTTTTGTTTAAAAAAATCGGACGGCGATTTTTATACGCCAAGAACCGTATATGCGCTTGATTAGCATTATACGCCCTAACTTTTCAAAAGAAACACCTCATCCCAAAAGCGTCGTCTCCTCCTTCCGACTTTTTCCGCCTGGTGTTGACTTTTCGACCTCGGGAGTCACGCCCCCCTAGGGTGTTTAGGAGGTGCCCGATCGATTGGAACTATTTTCGCCTTCATCTGAGCTACCTACAAAAAGTTATGGCCCATCTAAACTTGGGTCCTCCAGTCACAACTTTTTTTCCTCCAAAATCGCCCTAAACCTCCTAAAACTCGCAGTTAACTACATCAACCTAGCACAAAACCAAACATCGAAAGGTTAAGCAGTCCAACTAACTTAAACTCCCACCTAACTGCGAGTTTCTTGCAGTTCCCAATTTTGAGCTTGGCTTGTTTAACCTTAATCTTAAGCCAAAGCAATCGCCTACCGAAAAACTTCATTTGGGTCCCGTGCTTATCGTGACACTTTTACGATGACTACGGGCAGCTAATAAATACCCACGAACTTCCTCAACCAAAGCTTGCATTTCCAAGAGGAGTTGTTGAGAAACCTCCACCTTAGAAACGAGGGGTTATGCCATGTGTCCGGAGTAAGGCATTGATAACCATAATTTATCATGAATGGAGACATTCTAGAAGACTCTGTTTCATCTTTGTTATAGGCGAACTCGACCAAATAAATATAGTCGACCCATTGAGATTGCTTACTCCACACATAACTTTTGAGCATATCCTCGATAATGCGATTGATCGCCTCTGTCATCCATCCGTGCGAGGATGATATGTTGTACTCATAGCAAGCTTGGTGCGGATGGTAGCAAAGAAATCTTTCGAATGCACTTACAAATTTGGGGTCCCCGTCCGGATACTATGACTCCGTGGCATCCCACGTAATCCGAAAATTTCCTTTGCAAACAAAGAAAAGCTGTATCCAAAATCAGTATCTGAGTGCGACATGGCAAGAAATGAGTCATTTTTTACAATTTGTTCGACCACTACCATCAAAGCATCATACCCACGAGAGTCATTAAGGCCCACAATGAAATCCATGGTTATGACTTCCCACTTGGCGTTGGGCACATCGAGTTGCAACTCTCCCGGAATCCTTAATTGCTCGGCCTTGGTTTGTTGGACACACTTGACATTCCTTAATATATCCCGGCAATGTCCTTCTTCATACACGCCCAATAGTAGTAATGGAGCGAATCTTAAAGTAGGTCTTCATGAAACCTGCATGTCCAGCTATAGGGCTGTTGTGTGTATCATGGAGAATAAGCTTACGTACTCCTGAAGTCTCAGGTACACACAACTTATCTTTATAATATAGCAAATTGCCCTCTTTCTTATACGAGCGGAAAGCTTCACGCTTATCTGTTCGTGCCTCCTTAGCCAAACTGTTCCACACTTCACGGAATTCTGGATCCGTGGCTAAGGTTTGCTCTATTTGTTTTCCGAACTCACTGGTGAGCGTGGAAATTGCATTACAATGGGTTCGAGTTACCAAGGGATGGCGTGACAACACATCCGCAACCACATTGTGTTTGCCTGGCTTATACATAATGTCAAAATCATACTCCTCCAGAAATTCCATCCATCTTCTCTGACGGAGGTTGAGATTGGGCTGGGTAAAAAGATAACGGAGACTCTGATGATCCGTATCAAGCTAGAATCTCCTACCAAGAAGGTAGTATCTCCATATACGCAGAGCACGGATAACTGCCAACAATTCCTGATCATGGGTAGGGTATCGCTGTTCGGTCTCATTCATCTTCTTTGAATCATAGGCAATAACCCTCCCTTCCTGCATTAAGACTCCATCGGTAGCAATCTTACTGGCATCCGTTGCTACTAACTTATCTTTTTCTAGATCTGGTAATGTAAGGACTGGTGCTGATGTCAAAGCATCCTTAAGCTTCTGAAAACTTACTTGGACCTTTGCTTTCCAGTGCTCCATCCAATCCTTGACTTTCTCGTGCTTTGTACGGTCGGTGAGAGGCGCTGCAATCTTTGCAAAATCCTTAACAAACTTTCGGTAATATCCCGCCAATCCCAAAAAACTCCGGACCTCCGAAACATTCCCTGGAATGGGCCACTCATTGACTGCGTCTATCTTTGCTGGATCTGTAGCAATTCCCTCGGCTGAAATGACATGTCCCAAATAATCCATCTTCGGTGTGGCAAACTTACACTTAGAAAACTTGGCAAAGAGCTGGTGACGTCTCAGTTTCTGTAAGGCCAACCGAAGATGCTCCTCATGCTCCTCTAGGGTTTTACTATAGATGAGAATGTCATCAAAGAAAATAACAACAAAATCATCCAAGTATTCTCGGAAGACATCATTCATTAACCGCATGAAAGTTGCGGGGGCATTAGTTAAACCGAAAGGCATAACTGTAAATTCATAATGCCCGTACCTAGTGCGAAAAAGCAGTTTTATGGATATCCTCCTCTTTAATTAGGTATCGATGATACCCGGGCGTAAATCAATCTTTGAGAAGTACTTGGCTCCTTGCAATTGGTCCATAAGATCATCCTGCTCTAGGTAGCATAATCGATTCTTGATCGTATGCTTATTGAGTAGATAGTCAATGCACATCCTTAAGGAGCCATCTTTCTTCTTAACAAAGAGAATAGGAGGCGCAAAAAGGTGAAACACTAGGCGAATGAAGCCTAGGTTCAATAGCTTCTGGAGTTGCTTCTTAAGCTCTGCCAACTCAGGAGGACTCATGCGGTACGGGGCCTTACTGGTAGGCTTAGTACCCGGTTCCAAAGCTATCTCACATTCCACCCCTCTGAAAAGGAGGAAGCTTGGATCTCATCTCGAAAAAGATCGCTAAATTCCACGAGAAGATTGGCAATGTTCTCACAATGCATCGACTACGCTTACTGTTTAGCATCCCACTCAATAGAGGCAAGTCGATGACGCAAAGTATCGCATCCTTTTGCGTATAGCTTTATCTAAGCGCACGATAGACATGGACCGCATAATGGGGTTTAATGGATCACCTTTTATAGTTACTTTCGGGCTCCATTAGGCTGCGTTGAAGGTCACTTCCCATTTTTTCGATCTATATTGGCTTTTGCGGATGCCAAGAATTCCATGCCAACAATCGGATCATATTTGCCAATATCCATTAACTTCGACACCCAATGCAACCTGGTGCTCTGGCGGTACATTTTGAGGTTATCTGATGGCCATTTGTATGTCCGATCTTACCAGCGGCTAAGGTTCTTGGTTTGGTTAGGGATCTCAAAGTCTCAAGTTGCAAGACACAGGCCATTCTAGGAGAAGCAAAATTATGGGTACTACCCGTATCCATAAGGATTATGAAGGGCTTCTTGTCTACGACCTATAGTAGAAATAACGGCGGTGACTTTCAAGACATTGCGGTTTCAATAGCTGCAAAAATATGAGGCGCCGCGTGAATATATTCGTGAGCCTCCTCGTCAACGGTGGTGGCGACTAGGCGTCGGTCGAGATCGGCCATGGCCAACCCGGGCGGTTTGTGTGACATAAAGGCAGCTCTGCATCATGTGCCCGGGCCACATACACCTAAAACATGCCTTATCCCTACGGAGCTGTGCTTGAGCCTCCTTGGAAATAGACTGTAAGATGTCTCGAATGGAATTACCCACATTATTGGGCTTACCTGCCACGTTGAAGGTGACTTTCTTATCCTGTCGCCCATTTGAACTTTGCTGAGGGGGCCCAGGACTTGGAGAATGAGGCTTATACGGTGTATAAGGGCGAGGCTTCGAATAGGAGGCAGGACGCTGGTACTGGTTCTTTGGTGTCTCCTCTTCGAGGCTCAATGCCTTAGCTTCTACCTCTGCAACTGATTTTGGGTCTATGGCCTTAACCATTCGTTTGATTGGTGGGGCCAACCCTTCAATATAACCCTCTACTGCCCTCTTCTCGTTCATACCAGGCACATACAGCCTCAAGCGCATGAATTCATCAGTATAGGCTTGAACCCGACATACCCATACTGCTCCAACACATGTAAAAAGTCGTATGTCTTTGGCGGTTTATGCGCCGCGGGGCACATAATGCGACTTAAAAGCCTTGGCAAACTTTTTAAACTTGCATCTGCTCCTGTCTAGATGTTTGGCCCTAGCATAGCCTTCCCACCAAATTCTAGCTGCACCTGTAAGGTTGGTGGTGGCGACCTTCCCAGTATCCTTCTCTGTCATACCATAGGATTTGCCGAATTCCTTCATCTCGTCTAACCAAGATTCCGCGTTAAGACCTCCCCTGGACTTACCATCAAACTGTGCTAATTTCCTGTTCTTCCATATCTTGGCGGTAATGGCGGTGTCCGCGATCTTCGCGGTACTTCTTATCTTTCCTAGCATGGTGGCACGGCGACCACGGATGATTGTGAAGATTTAGAGGTGTTGGTGCAGTGAAGGCGTGGCACTCTCGCTAGAAGAGCTTCTTAGATTAAACAGCATGGTGTCTCCTTTATGCGAGCCACAGTCTTTTGTGCCGGTGCGTGTGGCTGCTCGGTTGGTGGACTTGGCGGTGGTGGCGGTAACTCCGGTCCGTTTTCAGGTGCGAACTGCGGAGGATTTGTGTTCAACACATAGGTCTGCAGCTCTACCAACCGTCTCTTTATCAACAAGAGCTCTTGCTCGGTGTCAATCTGCCGACATCAGGGGTGTGCCAAGAAGCATTCGTACCGTCTATATTGACCATAAGAAGGTATAAGCGGAAGTAATGTTATACAAAGTGTCACAATGAAGATCATTTTGTACCCTACCACGAAACAACAATAAGGACAATGAAAAAGAATTAAGGAAAGTAGCTTTACTATGAAGCCAAAGTGCAGATTACATTGAAGGGGTGTTTTAACAAAACTTGCGACTTGTACAATACAAAACTAATGATTATACATTGGGCGATTTTTTTAACCAACACACACTTGGCCATAAAAGGTTGTGAAGATCAGGGGCCTAGGGCTGCACTTGAAAAGGTGCAGGATGGAGTAGCGAATACTCTCCCGTCTTGCCACGACTACCTTGTAGTGAGCCCATGCACGGATGATAACATCTTGTGTCGAGCGTAGGACTAATGATGAGCAAATTGAAGAGATCCTTGATTACATAGAAGATCTGCCATAGATGATCATTTCGCGTCGGCAAAAAGCCTAGATGCTTCGTCATATCCCGGTATTCCAGTGCGGCGGAGATGCGTTCTAGATGCTTCGAAGGTGCGCTCACGGAGGATATTGACAATTTCAAAGCCCTTAATGGATCGTGGGGCTCTCCTTCATCCACGGGATCCTCTGCCTCATAATCGACATCCCCATCCACGACACTCTACATACTCTTGACCATAGTCTTGCTCACGGAGGTAGCTGATCTTCTCCTCGCAATTCCTCGGGTATTAGTCCTCGTTCTCTTCCAGCTCATAAATGCAGCCAGGCGACAAGAATGAATATACAATCTTGAGCGATTCCTTATACTTCAAACTCTAAAAAGAAGGACAAATATCGTAGGGAGAAGACAAATGAGTTGTACTCAACGATACAATAATAAAACATAAGAAAGTAACACATATATGTATTACAAAAGAATTTTATCGCGGCGGCCAAGGCACGAAACATTCTTTTCTGAACTCACTTACATAGGCGCCCGGCCGCATAAACATTTCTCTTTACGAACTCACTTACATAGGCGCCTTTGTATGACTTTTAACTTCTTTGTTAATGCAAAATCAAAATCAATTATATACTCGGCGATGTTGCATATCGTCGCATTTTAATTTTATGAACTAATTAGGAGGGGCATGGGCTTAATGTGTTGGACACAAACAATCAAAATAGTTACAAAAGCAAGCATCCCGATAACATAGAGGCCATTAAGTAACACGATGAACAAACACTTCAAGAGTGAAGTAGACAAACATTTCAAGAATCCGATGTCGATGGGACCAAAATAGCATCCGAACCCTATATTAAACTCTTTATCTTATATTTTAAAATAGCATCTAAACCCTATATTAAACTCTTTATCTTATATTTTAATATATTGGGCGGGATACATGAAATCCGGTGTCCCTCCTAAATTTGAAAAAAAAAAAGAAAACGACCTCAAAGGTACTTTTGTACGTAAGTAGGGGAGATAGGAATTTTGCTTAGGAATTTTGCTTGAATTTGTTCAGTGAATTTATCTTATGTACGATATGGAAATAAATTTCAATGTTTCATTAGACCACAAAATGATGTGAATCTCCCATAACTTCGGCGTTTGTTTGATGTCCCATAATAAATTCATTGACATTTGAGATAGGTGGTAAGGTTTTCTATGAAATCCAGCGTTGAAATTGTGAGTAACATGGCGGTGTTGGGCAAAGTTTTTAAACCAATCGAAAATTTTCCTGCTCTTTCATCAAATAGCGGATATTTTCAATTCCCAATCGGAAATTTGTATCATTCTCATACAAATATGCATAAAAATCCTTTTGGAATTTTTTCACACGCAATGCGCTAACTCAACGGAAATTCTTAGTTTCAACGGAACAATCCTTCTCTACCCGGAATTTGCCCATGATGACATGGCTCTTGAGCCTCCATAACAAAGCGACATATTTATACGCACATAAATTAAAGATCTAAAGCCCAAAAACTAAAGATAGCACATGATTTTTTCCATCGGGAAAGCAGGATAGTTAGAGAAAAACATAATTAGAAGCTTCTCAAGGAATGCATTGTAGAAAGCACAAACATCTCTTGATGAAAGTAGGGGCGGTGGCGGCCTAAAGAAACGAAATTATCTGTGTTATTTAAAGGTCCATTGACTCGATCTATGTTCCCCTTTGATTTCTCTGATCCTGTAAGATTGACTTTGTTTGGATATTCACATATCACTTTCGACAATCTTTTTTTTTTTACATTATTTTTGTTAAGTGAGCGCTTTGTCTATGTGGGCTTTATCGGCTGCTTGTTGGGCAACCAAACTGCATAAATTCTGTGATGTTGAGTAGATCCGGAGTTGAGCTGTTGGGAGTCCTTGAGACCATAATTGAAAGCGATTGTGTCATGTATGATACTTGTCATGTATGATACTCAATTCAGGGTTAAGTAGAGGCAACCATAAACTGGAAGCGGATAGGGTAGCTGTTTTTTGATCCAACGAATGTGGGGTTGGATGTTCTGATATGCCTTGTTCAAGGCCAAAAGCTCGAATAGCATGATGTTCCCCTTGAGTTAAGTATGAGACCATCACACAAAAAAGGTGGGTTAAGAACAACGATAACGGTCTCATTTGGCCTGATTTAAGCGGGCACATTAGTATAGGTAGAAGTTATAGCGATGTTAGTTGGCAAGCTTCAAGCGGTTGTTACATATTAGAATTGTCCAAAAGTATTTTCTCATAAACTTAGTTCTGGATGTGTTTTCCTATGGCTCCTTTTGATAAGAACTTTTTGTTTACCCTTTTATTCGATTAGCGTTAGTAGATATTCCTAATTAGATTATTAGAAGAGCAAAGGCCGTCGGATGTATCTTTGCCAAGGTGTCGAATTAGCAGGTGGAAATCACCCGTGCAATCTTTGTTTATGTTTTGTGCTTTCGAGGATGCATGTTGATATCTTGCTATATATTTGCGGGCTAGTGGCAAGCCCGAAGTAAAGACCAAGTTGTTTCTTTGTCAAGTGCGAGATGGTCAATTATTTGCGGGCTCGGAAAAGATCGATTGCCGACTCGTGAAGCAATCTCTTCTTTGCTGCTTGAGAGATATTCAAACTTGAGAAACTTGAGGTGATTCCTACTTTCACCATCTTTGCTTATAAAATTGTTTCCTTAGGTCTTCACCCAAAGGTGTTCTAATTACAGTTTACCTTAAATCACAAACGAGGTTCCCTTGATTGCCTGACCCTAACAAAATAGGTTGCTTAGCTAATGTTTGCAAATTCACGTTTGCGATATCTTGATCTTGAGAACTAGATAAGGAGGTGAAAGATCACGTTACGGAATTCAAGCGTTCAAGAATATGATGAAGCCAAAGTGAAGGAGCGGGTAATTCTTGGTATCGATTTGTAGTCGGTGACAACATCGTATTAGATGACATATATTGTTTACATTGAATTGAATTTTGCGGCAAAGGAGATGTTGAATGTTTGAAGACAACAACCGGCTGATTGAACATTAAAGAGATTAACTATGTTACTAAAGGCGACAAATGAAGAAATGGGTTTTAAAGTATCATGGAGCAGGAGAAATCAACAATTTTGTATAGTATAGACAATCTTACGCAATTTTGTGGCCAGTTTTTTTTAAGTTACCTTAGCAAGCTCTTTAATGGCGGGTTTATGTCCCCTCAGCGTCTGCTTTTGATTCAAATTTGCTTGGGAAGTTAACTTTGCCTACAAAATCCAAAGACAATGAATCTATTCCTAAGCCCTTTTGTCCCCCAAACTTCAAAAACAATGAATCTATTCCTTAGCCCTCTCATTTCCCTGCAAGTTCAGTATTTCAAAATACAAAGAAAATAGCTAGGCTTTGATTATGCTTTAAACATGAGGTACACTCAAATAGGCAGTTTGGGACCCGGACTCCGTAGTGTTCTTTCCATGGGTTTCAGGTCTATGTTGGTCACTTACAGGCCCAAACAGCAATTTGCAAGCACAAAGGCCATACTCTTAGGATTTTGAATCAGATGCAAATTACCTGTCTAATAACAGATAATTGAGGTTCGATTTAAACAGAAGGGAACTCTAATTATGACTCAAATTCGGGTGGAACAACAACCCAAGTAGAAAAAAGACCTATCTGAAGAGGATCTTTGGCAAAAGAGAAGCGGCGGCCCGCCGGTGAACAACCGCTATAGTTTAAACCTCCAATCGCTTACGAAAGCATCTCTAAAAGCGAGCAACATTTCTTAGATCAAAGGTTATAAGTATATCCGAAATGAGATTAGCGACAAAAAAAAGGAGAAAAAGCTTTACACCACGGGGGCCGAGACTCAAAACCAAGCTTCGATTTAAAATTTGAAACCCCAATATAGCTTTCCACGGTAGCATCACTCTACACAAACTTAGTCTCTTGACGGTGACCACGGGAACTCTGAGCTCGCCCTTGATCCTTGGGGTTCAAGAATTAAAAAAGCAGGGCCTTGATCTCCGGTGATCCATGGGTTCGCCGCCAATAGGAATTTCGGACTGATGTAGGATCCGGGGTCAGATTCCTCCACAAACCCTTTCCTCACGAATATCTCAGCGCCCAATCTATCTCGACCCATCTGGGTTTGAACTTTGTGCTTCTCCTTCTTTTATATAATCAGGACAATCCGAAGCTTACGAAATCGGCATCCCTAACACCCACATGAAGCTTCAAGAAACTTCAGGAATATATCTATGCGTCAACTTCAGAAAGGTGTAGTCACCTCCCCAATAATTTTAAAGGCTTACACGTATACAACTCTAAGCAAAAATATCAATTTTCTATAAGTATCTCATTAGCCTCCATATTATAATTATATATTAGAGATATGATGGCTTATTGGAAAATGCCAATCAACGATTACATTTATACGCAATACAAAGATTTATAATCGTAAAAAGATATCTAAGAACTAGGTTCCTCATCTTCCTCCACAGGCTGAGGAGGCAGTCGGTAGCGCATTAAGGTGGAGCTGGGATTAGCGGAAAGGGCGGCTCGAGCTGCTGCATCCGGTGGTAGGCAAGTGGCCAAGGGTGCGGCGACAAGGAGACGCATATTAGCGCAGCCCCCCACATCCCCCAATGCCACTATAGCAAGATCTCGGCGGACCAATGTGATAGTGGGGGCATGGTAGTCAATCTTCTTGTGGCCCGCCAAGGTGGATAATGCACGGAGTGCCCACCATTCCGATCTAGGCCCCAAATACTTGGAGAAGAAGAGAACCTTACCTTGCCGGAAGGCAGAAAGGAAAAATCGGGTCAAGTGATTGCCCATTGCCTTAATTTGTGGATCCCTTGAGGTCTCTGCTTCCTTTTCCAAGTTGACAGGTATCTTCTCCTGCTCTGCTTCTTCCTTGTCATCCCGAAGACTCATCTTGGTATCCCAAAGGTCTTCTTCCTCTTGATCCACCTCTCCCATGGTGATCTCAGAATGGTGAATTGCGGGAGGAGGGCGCATGTTAGCCGCAAACTGCTCCTCAAGAGGCTGTGGCTCATCAGTCAATAGGAACTGCCGAAGAGACAAGAGGGTCTCAACGGGCTCAATCTCCTCTGGTTGGAATGCGGACTTGCGGCGGATGCACAACAGGCGTTGTGAAGTCGACGAAGTCATATTGACAGAACTCGGCAAGGTCATATAGGACTTCTATCTTTCGCCGACCCCGCATATCGGCGATGACTCGGTAAGCCCACATAATATCCTGCAAAATAAGATACTCTTGGTCATTCAAGAGTATGGTGGGGAGAAGATCTAGCCCTTCAAGCTTCAGGGCTTTATCACGACCTGTCGGTGCCTCCGTAGCGAGCTCTTTCCATCGTACAAAATCCTGCTCGTCGACAACTTCATCGTCCTCCGGATCAGGGGGTACTGGCATGGTAGATTGCTCTGCAGGTATCTGTTCATCCTCTATATACTGGTCCATGATGATGGCGATTAAAAAGCAAACCTCAAAGCGAGTTCCACGATCTATAGTGACAATAGGAAGGTCGGCCCCCCTACTTCTAATGCCCTTAATAACATTCCGGCCGTGGTCATCGCCTCCCAACATCTCCAGCAAGGTGTGGAAGTCAAGGTAAAGCTGTGAGTCGTCTTCGTTGAAGACACATGCAGGCACAATCTCTTCGTGGTAGAACTGAAGGAAACTAGCATAGTCGGGGTGTGCTTGCATGTTGTGGATGAGATCCACTTGCTGGAGCAGATGAGGATGAAGAACATCAAAGGGAACATGGGGTCCCGTGCTCACCATCTAGGTACCACTGTTGTAGAGTTGGGCGAGCCATGACAAGGAAAAACACAAGGGAGGAGGAGGAAAGCGCTGAAGGCAGAAATGGAAATGAAACCCTAATAGGCCAAAAGTGACTTTATACTTTTCAAGACGTTTTCCTAGGTCATTAAAAAATTATTATTTACTTAATAACACATATCATAATATAGAAAATAACTTAAGCACCCCTTGTCCATAGAGATTTTGATCTCGGCCGTCGATTAATGAAATTGGCCGGTTCGAGAATCTGACCACCTCGTCTATTACATACAAGGGGTAGCTTAATCCACATTGATCTCGGTAGTTGAATGTCTTTGTATCAACGACCCAAGTTTAGCCACGTTTGTTATGTGCAATTAATGCCTTGTGATGAGGTGGCAACAATATTTGGTGTAACAGATCTTAACCGTTAGATCAAAAGGTGAGCATAAATCCTAGCCATTAACTTTTTAATATTAAATTTGTTTTTTTTATAAAAGAGGTGGCCATAGAGATTTTGATCTCGACCGTCGATTGTGAAATTGACGGTTCGAATGCAGCCACCTCGTCTATTACATATAAGGGGTTTAATCCACATTGAAGGTGAGCATAAATCCTAGCCATTAACTTTTTAATATTAAATTTGTTTTTTTTTAAAAGAGGTGAGGTGGCACCCTCATTAATAAAAAAAGGTAGTGAGGTGGCAAAGCATTTATGAGTGGACATTCTAGGAAGCTTCCTTTTGCTTAATCACCTTCAAAGGCACGTATCTTGCAGTAGAGGTCGGATGAAGGTGGGACCCACGTCTTTGGATTGCTCTCATCGAGAGCTTTCCAATGAGTGGTGTTTTGCCGCCATTTTCTCGCAGTTGGAGCCGACATGATCTGGTAATCTTAGAGTTTCAAGGAATCTATGGTAAGTTGAGGGAATCTAGGAGAATCTTTAGAGGATCTTAGAGAATCAGAAGAATATCATGAGAATCTTAGAGCATCTATGGGAATCTCGAGAGAGCATTTTTGAGGATGTAAGGGAATGTAAGGAATCTTGATCAAATCTTTAAGATCCTAGAGGAAACTTGAAGGAATCTTGGGGTCTAGGGGAATCTTCATAGAATCTATGGGAACTATAGGAAATCTAGAGGAATATTCTTAACATCTTTGAGAATTTAAAGAATCTTGATGGAATCTAGAAGAATCTTCATAGAATCTTGGAGAATCTAGAGGAATCTTGGGGTATTCTTTTGGAACCTAGGGGAATCTAAAGGAATCTTCGTAAAATCTTTAAGAACCTATGGGAATCTAGATGGAATCTTGGAGAAGCTAGGAGAATCTTAATAAAATCTAGGGGATCTTTGTAGATTCTTAAGAATCTAGGGAATCTTTGTAGAACTTTCAAAATTCTGTAGAATCTTTGGGAATCTAGGAGAATCTAAGCGAATCTTAAAAGAATCTTTGGGAATCTAGAAAATTCTTCCTGAAATTTTTAAGAATCTAGTGGAATCTTGATGGAATCTTACAGAACCTAAGAGAATCTTCGTAGAATCTTAGGGAATCTAGGAGAATCTTGATAGAATCTTGGGGAACCTAAAGGAATCATGGGATAATCTTTCGAAACCTAGGGGAATCTTAGGGAATCTTAAGAGAATCTATGGAAATTATCATAAAATCTTTAAGAATCTATGAGAATTTAGATAGAATCCTGGAGAATCTAGGGGAATCTTAATAAAATCTAGGGGAATCTGCATATAATCTTAAGAAATCTAGAGGAATCTTTATACAATCTTAAGGAATCTAAGGCAATCTTGGAAAATGTAGGGAATCTTCATAGGATCTTAGAGAATATACAGGAATCTCAAGAGAATCTTAGGGATTCTATCGAAGTCTTTATAGAGCCTTGGGAAATCTAAGAGAATCTACATGGTTCAAGAAAGAATGTAAGGGAATCTAGGGGAATCTTCCTAAAATTTTTGAGAATCTAAGAGAATCTTGATGGAATCTTACAGAATCTAAGAGAATCTTCGTAGAATCTTAGGGAATCTAGGAGAATCTTGATAGAATCTTGGGGAACCTAGAGGAATCATGGGATAATCTTTGGGAATTTTAGAGAATCTTAAGAGAATCTATGGAAATATAGGAGAATCTAATGAAATAGTCATAAAATCTTTAAGAATCTATAGGAATTTAGATAGAATCATGGAGAATCTAAGGTAATCTAGATAAAATCTAGATAAAATCTAGGAGCAGATCTAAGGGAATCTCAAGAGAATCTATCGTAATCTCAAAGCGTTTCTTTGGGAATCTAGGCGAATCTTCCTAAAATCTTTGAGAATTGAGAATAATCTTGATGGAATCTTGGATAATCTAGAGGAATCTAGGAGAATCTTCATAGAATCTTGGAGAATCTAGAGGAATCTTGGGGTATTCTTTTGGAATCTAGGGAAATCTTTGGAGAATCTTAGGGAATTTAGGAAAATCTACAGGAATCTTCATAAAACCTTTAAGAATCTATGCTAATCTAGAAGAAATCTTGGGGTCTCTAGGGAATCTTAATAAAATCTAGGGAATCTAAAAAAGGGGAATATCGAGGAATCTAAGGGAATCTGATAGAATCTTTGGGAATCTAGGGGAGTCTAAGAAAATCCTTCTAGAATCTTTGAGAATCTACAAGGATCTTGATGAAATCTAAGAGAATCTAAGAGAATCTTCATATGATCTTGGGGAATCTAGGAGAATTGTCATAAAATCTGCTATGGCAATTTAGATGGAGTCTTGGAGACTCTAAGGGAACAATGACGCGCATTAACATAACTAGTCATTTGCTCTAGCTTGGTAACTAAATTTGTTTAAAGAGCCTCTTTAACTTGACCTTATGAATAGTGCAGTAGTTCATTTACTGATTATTGTAGCTCGACACTATTTTTGCTTTGTTGTGTGACTGTTGGGTTCTGCCTAATATCATTCATGGTACAACCACTCATAATGCAACCACCCATAGTACAAAACTTTATATATATACAAAAAGTGACGAAAAGACACAATTTTGATTTTATAACTTTCAAAAAAAATTTTACATGAATGTATGTCACAAAATTTTTCTGAGAAGAGAAAGAGATTTTCAACATTTAGCGAAAATTCCCTCGGTTCTTGGCCTTGAAATTTTGATATCTTTGGGCATTATAGTAACTCTTTTGGCATGAATTGCACACAAATTAGCATCACTCAAAATTTCAACAAGGTACGCCTCTGCGGCTTCCTGAAGTGTGAGTAGAGCAAATGCTTGAAACCTCGTGCCTGGTCTTGAATTCTTGGGCAATTTCAGGACCGGACGGGCCGGAAAAAGGTAGCCCGGCGTATCAAAGGGTTCCGCCGTCTTACGGTATTTCGAATCTCTCGGAGGGCTACCGTGCGGTCGAATCTGTGGGGCTTCCTCGGCTTAGCAGGCGGCCGGGGCAAGGGTAAGGACTTCCCGCCGGTCGTGGGGTGTTTCGCCCTTTGCACTATTTGCTCCCGACGCTGTGCCAACGTTTTCTTGCCGATTTGGGCATCCTTCTGCAGCCGGGTCTTATACTGGACGCCTCCTCTTGTTGGCTTCGTCAGCTTCCTCTTCCGGTTACCCCATCTTTCCTCTGTTTCACTTTTTAACATGTTGATCCCCTCACGATCAACATTACGATCCAGCGCCTAACGTGTTTGGGCAACCTCCTCTTCTCTACGGGTCCGTTTTGTCTCAGCATCCCGGGCCTCCCTATCCTGGCGCACTTGTGTTCGCCTTGCAATCTCCGTATGGTACCGGTCCGGGTGAACTCGCATGTCGGCTTCCACGAGGTCCATGCGGTCTTGTGTGAAGTTAGGTGGAACATTTTCGAAGATGAAGCTATGTAATTCTTCATTCCAATAGAAAGGGGGAAGATTGTAATGGTCCCTGTACATAAGCACATGGCCTTTACCAAGGTAATAAAAACGGCTAGCTCGCTCTTCTGGGAGGCCACTAGCTATTTGCTGGAGGTCCTCTACCCTAGCAAGGTGCAAAATCCTTTGGGCCTCAGTTCGGATAAGCTCTACGGGATCCTCCTCACGGGCTTGCTAGCGGATAAAACTTAACTATAGCATAAAAGCGTGGTCCCGTTCTTTAAAAGTGTAGGCTGCATTAACCTCATTCAGCTTCATAAGGAACTGCTCGTTAAAGTGAAAAATAGGATAGGGTATTCTGCGGTTCTCAGTAAAGTGCTTCACCATCAAGTTTAGGACCACATCGATATCACTATGGTAGTCCCGTAAATGGTCTACTAGCACGCTATACAGCTGGAAGACATTCATCTTCTTTAGGTCACTTGTAAGCAGGAAGCGGCATGGTGGCGACCAGCGGGTACTTAGGGGTAAGAAGTGGGTGCTTGGGGTAGAATAGGTGGCGCTAGGTTCAGAAGGGAGGCGCTAGGCGGTTAGGGTAGCAACAGGGTAACATGCAAGGTCGGCTATGGCGGCAGGCGAGCTTTACTCCGGCGGCTATGGCGGCAGGAAGACGTCTCAACAAACACACTTTTCAAAAAAAAAGAAACACAAATTTGAATCTAAACTTTTTTTTTTTTTTCAAATTTTTTTTTTTTGTTTAAAAAAAACGGACGGCGTATTTTTATACGCGCAACCGTATGGGGCGCTGTTAGCATTATACGCTCCTAACTTTTCAAAAGAAACACCTCATCCGACAGCAGCGTCCCTTCTGACTTTTCCGCCTGGTGTTGACTTTTCGACCTCGGGAGTCACGCCCCCCTAGGGTGTTTAGGAGGTGCCCGATCGATTGGAACTATTTTCGCCTTCATCTGAGCTACCTACAAAAAGTTATGGCCCATCTAAACTTGGGTCCTCCAGTCACAACTTTTTTTCCTCCAAAATCGCCCTAAACCTCCTAAAACTCGCAGTTAACTACATCAACCTAGCACAAAACCAAACATCGAAAGGTTAAGCAGTCCAACTAACTTAAACTCCCACCTAACTACCGAACTAACGAGTTAGAAGTTTGGTCAGTGCTAGGATTTCGGACAGCCAAAATCACGGCTCTGATACCACTGTGACGCTCCCTGAACATATACGGGGCTCCGGACGTATATATACAGGGACTTCCCCCTCCCATGGCAACCAACTCACCATGAGCAGGGCCCTCCGTCTAACTCGGGCCATCTATAGAAGGATGCCCAGGTGAAGGACACGGAGGTGTCATTCGTCCCACGCCTTCAAAGGGACTCCTATGTCGCGGAAGCACACAGCATAATCATATAATAAATAACCACCACACACAGCATAATCATATAATAAATAACCACCACGAAGGGTGGCACATCCATCTAACTGATGATAACAGAGAAGATACATCTAATGCTAAGGAAAACATCCCAAACCCCAGGTTCTACCCTGGCTCAGACTCCAGTGAGGTTCGACTGACGGCTAGGTCTCAGGAGAACAGCAGACGGAATCTTGACATGGCGTTGGCTGGCATAGAACATCGGCTAGGGTTGTCCACTCCATCCGCCCCTCCTGTGCACACTTTGCAGATGAGCTGAATCAAGCTATGGCGCCATTGTAGCCTTTCGGAGACGCAATCCCAAGGCATTACCCTTCGGGACTACTCCGGGTTACATCTCCCCGGTCCGTTGAGGCAGGTCAGGGAAGTGTCCCTTCCCAGAGTCACAGTGAATCCATGGGTGAGCTAGAGAATGCGTGCCGCATCAGCGGTCCCCGCATCCGTACCCGACTTACTCCCCTAATTCTACTCAAAGTACAGGGTGCTCACACAACTGCACCCAGGGAGTGTCAGATCCATACCCGGGTTCAAGGTTCACCGGCTTCTCGCCTAGCTCACTACAGGAGTCCCCGTAGCCTTTTATGCTCAGGCGAGACCCCACCCCACACTTCATCACCACGGCTCCTTGTCTGGTGCTTCAATCATGCCATAGATTCCACAGCTCGGTGGGATATTGTGCACATGCCGCATTTACTGGGTACTAGGGGAACTACTAGGAGCATACTAATGAACATAGGTCACGAGGGTCTCTACCCCCAAAACCCTGCTTTCAGGAAGAACTAACAAAGATACTAGCAAAGATATATCCATCCATACATCACAAAGCATAATCCATAATTGAGAACAGTTCGAACTATCAGACAAGGGTTAAACATAACCAAGACAAGCAGATAAGACTGACAGAGGCGTGGCCCTAGAAATGTCAAGCTAATCTATCCACTAACCCGAATTCCTGTTGGATCCATTGTCTTGTGGCATCTCCATCTTCAAGCAATCTGGGCGCTCAGCAGCTCTTCCTCTTGGTTCGATTTGGGGTCAAAATGGGATAGGGATCCAATTTGATGCCCCAAGTTAGCATTCTCCTACTGGCCAAGCGAATTTGGCCAGGTGCCACCTTCCTAATTAATCAATTATCCTAACTTAATTAGCTTAATTGAGTTAATTAGATAATGATTCCTTAATTATAGGAAATTAACCCTTAATTAGCTCTTTATTAATTTAGCATAGCTAAATTAATCTCTTTTAGGTCAACCCCCTAGGTTAACATACCCCCTGTGGCGTATTCTTACTGCGTGACGTGTCAATATATTTATACGTATACCGTATAAATACGTGGAACGTCACACGCACAGAAACACAATATGCTAGGAAAAGTAGACAACTTCTATAAGACATTTTGCTATTCACGTTTAGACTTTGGAAGCGGGCAATAGGAATTTTATAAAGCCTTCCACTTGTTAACAATTTGTGTCATGAACTTTGAGCCAACGTACAATCTATTCTTTAATTTGATGTAGTTTGATTTTGTTGTGTACAATTGACATCCACTTTATCTTCTCGCCAATTGGCATAAAAAACGTCCATGATTCTAGGCTGTCGGATTTGTTCATTAGTTTGTTCATTACGCCTTTTGTTGCCTCTGTACTGCATGTTGGAAAATTGTTGCTTTTGCATGTTTATTGTTGGAATCTGCCAGTTCTGGAGTATGGCAGTCTGGGGAGGACACAGTGGAATGGTAACAATTATAACAATGTAAAATTTAATTAATTATTGAAGTATGCTTTATTGGGTTAAACAAGAAAAATTGCTAAAGAAACATGAGGCATTGAACGATTGGTTCCTGGAGATGTGTCCTGGGCTTATGATAAGTTGACAGAGGTTACATGCAGTTACGGTCGTAAGACCCTGCGGATTTTTAAGCCGGAAGTGCATGATCTTGAGAACCCATTTTGGATGCACCAATAAATCCATTAGATAAGGAAGTGGTTTTTAAAATAAAAATATTAAAACCATAGCTAACGATTTATTTCTAATTATTGAGATGGAAGGAACGGTTGAAGGTAATGGAATTAAAGTAGTTTGGCAAGAGGGCCATTAGGAAGCTTATGGGGGCTTCTGATAGTTGGCATGCCATAATAGAGTAAGTTATATTATATCCTTGTGAGTAAAGGAAAGATAAGTATCATGGTAATGAATAAACGGCATGGAACGTTGTATTCCTCATGGATGAAAGGGTTCTGAGGTAAGTTTCGCAATTTGGAAATGCTAGTATTTCTCCTTGTTCAGTGAAGTGCCTAGATATTGGATCGACTTCAATATGACAGTTAGGCTTGTGACTTCCTTGACATGTTTAAATTGTGACCATGATCTTCTCAGTAAGTTAGCTGCTTCAACATGAACAGATTGTATGGGCAACCTCACCAAGAGTATGATCTAGGCACATGTTTAGCAATTATTCTAATGAACATCACATGTTACGGTCTTTGCATTGTTCCACTGTTGTCTTGCTATTTTGACGTCTCTTGAATGCTCCAGGGTCGGACTTCCAGGTTCGGTGGCCTGGGTTGTTCCGGCGTTACTCATGTCATCTGTGTTTCTTTGATATGTTCTTGTGCTTTGTGACACCGGGCGTGGCATCCAGGGGAAGGGGATGCATGTCAACTCTTGTAACCCCATGGAAAGAGGTCCTCTAGTGCCAGACATAGGCTGTAGAAGGGTGTGTGCATACGAGGTTCACCCCACCACTCCCGCTACAGGGTTTGGAATGTAAGCTGGCTAGGCATGTTTTTGCTAACAGGGCCTGCATGTAGGATGGCTGAGCTTTCCATTATCCTGGAGTTGTGTGTAATGATGGTTTGGTATGTTGGCTATGTTCTTTGCTCCTGATGCTCATGTGTTATATTTCATTCGGTATGTTTGTTGGTGCAATTTCAATGTTCCTCATTGTGTCTATATTCTTATCATTCTTTCCTTCTTATCATTCATTCCTGACCATTGATCACTGCAATATTCCCTTAGTTATTCCTTCCTGAGCATTCTGGACCGTCTATTGACTCCATGATGGGGTCAAACTGCCATTTCCACATCAGCCTATGATTTATCAACATTGTCCAAAGTCAACATACATCTGTGCCAAAAATAGTCATGCAAAAGAGGGGAATTGAACCCCCTGCCATCAGAGGCAGACCAAGCACTATATAACATGTCTGTACACACAACAACTTATGAAACAAAATGTGCTTCTGCCTTCTGCCTGCAAAGCTTGTCCACTGAGCAATGCACAGATAGTTTCCAAACAACACATTCACTTACCATAGCGCTGTAAACAGGGCAGACTGCATGAGGAAATAGATCCCTAAAGATGTCCCACACTGCAAGTAAATAAATGAGAGGACAACCCAAGCTTCTTGTGCAGCGAAATCATGATGACATCAATTGCATAAGAATTAAGCTTATGTGAAACTAAAGCTCTAGATTCTGGCCACAAGTAAATTTATCTAAAACTACGATAAATTTTCTGTTTAGTTAAATACCACACTTGCAAATGAAGCGGATGTCTAGGAACTTCAATGTTATACTCTTACAACTACTTCGATCATTGCGGAAGTCATTGATGAAAATGGAATATGAATTCAACAACTTTTTAAGCTAATAGAAATGCATCCTTATTTAATCCTTAAACAAACATACCGTAACTATGTCAGCTTGAATGATGCGCCTTTGCAACATGCTGATATAATAGCATCCATGTTTGATTCGTCCCGTGCATACTTGTCCTATATACCAATTACAGTTCAAATGATCAGTTTACTCTAGCCTTTTTCAGATCTTGCTATCCAATCAACAGCCCCATAGCAACCATTTTATACGATCATACAATATCCTCAGTTTATCTGCAGCTTCTCTGTACTTAGCTTGAAGGATGGCCTCAAACCACTTTCGTCTCAACAGGCCCATATGAAGCATCCTATCACAGATTCTCTGCAACATCCTCTCTGTGCTTAGCTTACATTCGTCTAAACATACACTAGCTCCACAAAGATTACAAATAAAATACAAACAGCATTACTTAGGCTTGCCCCAATGGCAGACCCAAGTTATATGTTATAGTTCAACACATAGAGAAAGAGTAAGGAGATTTATGCAACCCATTTTTCATATATGCAATACCTAATGAGCATAACAAGCAAATCCAGAAATTCTTGCAACAGAGCACAACCATTGTGCTCTGACCTGTGGCATCTCACCTATGGATCATTACATATGACAGCATGAAGGGCACATCAAAGTCATTAGGTGCACCATCCCTCTCGCCTTCGCATATGTGGAAAGAAGTAGAATAGCAATGTGCAACTCACTATTGAAATTGCAGAGAAAGAATATAAGGCCCTTTCCATACATGGAGTGCTTTAAGGACCTAGGCCAGCTTCCCCTTGGGCAGGTTCACATGCCTCATTGGCTGTCACAGCCCAAGTCACCAACATACAACACCTTAAACATGCTCCCTCACCAGTGCTACAGCTCAAGCTCGCTTCCTCCATTCTGCAACTCCCATATACGAATAGCTCCTACTGCATTTCAGATAAGTGTGGCTCCCCCAGCAACGACCTGCCCACAGCAACAGCAAATGAAAGTGAGTGCACATGCTGAAGAATTATAGGACCATGACAGCCATGTGTTCATACCTGCACATGCATGTCTTCCATTCAGCACGTGTCGCTCCTGCGCATGTCCTCACCTGTACATAACCTGCATGCTCTAACAAGCAAGCAAGCAAGGAGAACGGGGACTTGAACCCCTCAAGGAAGCCGCTCTTCAATGCTCCACCACGGCCTAAAGCCGGGGGGCTATTCCCATGCAGTGTATGTCAATCAACACACAACTACCATTAACATTATTAACACAAACCATTGCATTTAACACATTTTAATCAAAATTCCCCTTAAACCCCCTTTAATTTGGGTGCATATTCACACGGGGGGTTACTCTGGGCATCGAGAGCTGTGGGATGGGCATATTTGGCCTTTATTCCTTCATCTGGACCGTACATAGCGATCCTCGTTTGTGGGGTATGCATGTACAAGTGTATATTGAGATTTGTAAAATACTATAAGGTTTGAGAGAATGTACTTAATGGTGTTAATTTTGTACATGTATTATAAATATATCTCGCTGCCCTACGTAAACCCTTGTGTGAATATGCACCCAAACCAAAGGGGGTTTAAGGGGGATTTTAATTAAAATGTGCTAAATGCAATGGTTTGTGTTAATAATGTTAATGGTAGTTGTGTGCTGATTGTTATATTAAAAAAAATTTTGGGCCCTTCGGGCCCTAACTAATGCAAACATAGGTAAATAAAGCCAGTGCCACTAGTTCAAGAAAATCAACTATCAAAATAAATACCGCCTTCTATTGTAAACTGCACATTGTCATGCATATGCTAGTGCATATGGTAACATGTGCTGGTAGCAATGCAAGCCTGTTTTGCCATGGCAAGCATTCATAAGCATATGGGATATGCAAAACAAATTTAATTCTACAAAGATACAAAAGAAATGGCAATCATAACCGGCATTGACATCCACAAATAAGAATATTCATAGGATCAAAAACAAGATATGATTTATAATCATCCCCGAGCTGCCAAGATTGCAAATTCTTCTCTGGAAAAACCACATTATGGCAATGTGTTTTATAACAAAGTTGGGCAATCCCTAATGGTTGTTTCCAGAACCACATAATCTGTAACATCTGGTGCAAGATCTCCAACAAATATGGAATGATATGGTATTATTTCCATGGATTTACCTGAACAAAATAAATCAAACTTATGCGTTTCCTCAAACAATCTATTTCACATGAAGAACACAAGAATGCAAATGGGAGGGGATTACCTGTAGCAAAGCAGGGCATGTAATCGGCAAAGCAGGCCATAACAACAAAGATTCCTCTACTTTGCAACCAGGCGACCATTCAAATGAAGAGCTGAATAAGCAAACAGACCATGTTCAATAATTCCAACATGTTTGGATACAATCTGCAATTCTTACAATCTGCAGCAGAGTGATAATTGATTGAGACACAAGTTCTTTTTCTGCTTCTAATTGTGTTCGCTTAAATAACTGCCTTGACATGTTTTAAATGGTCGCAAAAGCATCATTATATTTTGTATGTACTAGTTATGGAGAAACCATCTAGCCATCACACTTACAATATTGACATTTATGCATAGCTCCAAACAGAACACTCAAATAAATTCCCCAACAATAGGAAACTTACAGCCATGAGGTCTAATGCTGCCTGCCCAAGCTCAATTTGCCATTTTCCTTATTCCCACCTACATTGTTTGCTGGCAAAATTCAGGAACATTATGCGGCAGAGTTTTTTGCAGAGCAACAATGCCCAAAACTTAACTTGTCTAGCAAATGATATTATCGTTTACATATTGATTTGAAATATATGCATTGCTTTCAAATTGCTAATTATCTGAGATAGTATCTCGAATCTTCAAAGAGATAGCACCTAATAATGTTTTGTTGCACATTGCAAGTGTAAAATCAGTTCTGTGCCAATATAAAAGCATTACCTGAGATGCAGCAATCTATCCATCGTAAAGCGTGACGCATTGCTTCCTCAATTCGTGGGCCTGTTATTGTAGTTGCCACTACCTCGTCCATATTGCCATAATTATGTCCTCCCCAATCTTATTCTGAAAGCAAGAAGCCTGTAAGTAACAGAAGAAATGTAACATGCATCTTACAAATTTAAGGCTATTAGAGAAACCTGAATGCGTATTGATTCTTCAGGATTCAAAAAAGTTGGCTTCCCATCAACTAGTGACTGATGCACAAATAAAGTCCGTCCCTGATGACTAAATCTTTACTAGCCTGTGATAAGGGCAACGCCCAGTTGGCTTCACGACAGGACAACATGGGGCTCTGCCCAGATAGACACAAGAATGATGTCGCCTCCATGTCTGCGAACTCAAACCGAAATAAAAGGGTTAATTCACAGAACCAAGCAAAGAATCGGGTCGTGGAAAATCGTAGTGACAGGGGATCGAAAGGGAAGAACACACTTTCCTAACGTTTCCTTGGCATAAAAATTTGAAAACAATGCCTTGTAAGGAGCTAACATTGTTTCTCCTCTGTAAACGTCCAGAAGGCAACATAAAGATGAGAATCGTTGCCAAAGCCAAGCGCCCTCAGCATCATACCAGTCTCAAAAAGTGGAAGCAAATGCACGACTGAAGAATCCTTTCCAAACAATCTTTTTCTTTTTCTTTTTCTAGTCCACGATTTCCTTCTTTCGAGACAGCCTTATTGTAATCAGACCAGAAGGCTCGTCGGATAATAGGGCTACAAATGGCACATGTATGAATAGGGCTAACAGAGACCCATGCCAATTGATATGCAGTTGATCTCCACAAATTATTTGGATGCCAGTGTGCCCGTTTCTACCCTGGCGCTTGTATCAGGTCTGACAGAGCTTGAAAGCCTAGATGCAAGCTCGAAGGGCTTCAAGGGCGCAATACCGAGCTCCTTTTCCAAACTTACCAAGCTCAAAAAGCTGTCCATCTCTGATAACAGAGGTATTTCTGGTACCATTCCTGCGTTTTTTGGTTTATTCCATGGCCTGGAGAAGTTTATGGCATCCAACACTGGCCTCAAAGGTCCCATCCCTGCGGCATTCAACTAAGACCTCGAATCCACACAACCCTAAAAAAACCCTGAAAATAATGGGAGGATATCCACACCCACCACAAAAGAAGCCTCCACCACAGGATTTGCCCCCTTTTCTAAAATCAACGGCCACCAAATCATATGAAAACCTTAGAGAAAACAGTACAAAAACAAAAAAAAAACCCATGTTATAATGCTAGATATTCATGTCTACAAGAAGAAATCACAACTTTTTTTTTTCCTTTTTATTCTTTCTGGTCACACGTCCTGCATCCTCATTCCAATGCACAAGTAAATGCTCAAGCACACAATGCTATACTATACACGCTATACTATACACGCCATGCAAGCAAGAAATCACAAATTAGTTGTACCTCAGAGGGCAACAGCATGCCTTCGTTGCAGATTATCGATTCGTCTTAGCTCACAAATCAACATTCTCCTAGCCAAATTCATATGGGCCCTCAATGCCTGTCTCTCTTCCACAGACACATTAACATGTTGCCATTCCATCAGGCCGATGCATTGCTCCAACACATGGAAAAGCCTGCTCAATTGAATCCGAAGCACTCTAACTGCAGCTGCCACCCCTTCAGCTATTGTATTTATCTCCACAACGTTCTCAAGCAGCTCCGTCGCTACATGCACATGTTCGCTCCCTGCAGACGCAATCACCGGATGTGGCAGCCCATTTGCCACAAGATTTGCAACAGGGGGCGATGGGCTGGGATGTGGCAGCCCGTTTGCAACTGCCATGGGAACAATGCGCGGCATTTCAGCATTACTAACATGGGGAGCATTTGTGACTGGGACAGGAGGCGGAGCACTTAGACGAGAAGGAGGGCCAGACACAGCCACGTCACTATTGCTGTCACTTATTTCAATAACTTCTGGCGCCACAACGTGCCCATTGGCCTCCATTCCTGGCATACCTGCATAATCGAATGCGAGCATGTGCTATAACCAGTATGACACTACTGTTCTAAATTAGCTTCAACAACATAGAGCTTAGCATCGAACTACTCTTATAAATCAGCTTCAAGCAAACTTCAATTTAACATAAAAGCACACATCTATATTCCATGTAGAGTCCAAATACAACAAACACAAACATGAGAAGAAAACAGTAGAAGAACAACACACTATCCCGCTGCCATAAGAACAAAACAAGTGAACAAAAGGACACTATCCCACTGCCATAGTGTGATCAAGCAAGTCCAGGGGTATGTAATCAACCCCGCTGAAATCTCCGTCTACAACTGTCCTGAACTCTTACTCCTCGACATCAACAAAGTGCGCATCGTCATCGCCCTCGCTGCCTGCATCGTCCCAATACCTCTTCCTCGCCTTCCCAATCCTCTCCACTGGCTGCATCCCAGCAGGCACACCAAAGAACACGCATCTAACATCGCTTGGCATAGCATGTTCAGGATTCAAGGTCATCCTCTAGGCCGCTTTCACCCTGTGCTCAGAAATGAATGCGGTGTTGGACGGCAAGATCCATTGGCTAGACACAGCACAAACTTCCTTGTGCGTACCATTTGACATATTGTGTACACAAGACTTGCAGACATCTGTTTCCTCCCATGATAATTCACATGATGGGCAGCCCTTTACAGGATGTTCTTGTTATCCAAGACAACAAGATTCTTCAGATCCCCTGCGCCATAACGCAGGTACAAATCCTTTCCTATTTCTATTTGCTTTTCAGTGACATTATGTAGACTGAATTTATGATGCACTTTACCATAATCCTTAAGACAGTAGCCCACAATACCCTCGAAGCAATGAAGCTTCGTGTTCTTCAGGGCTTTGCAAATCAGGAGGACCCCAGCTGGCTTGTGAAAACCCCAACCAAAGAATTTCTTTATTGCAGTGTTCACTTGTCTTGGAGTTTTGATGGCTTTCCTGAAGACTGCCTGGCAATGCAGGTGGTCCAACTCCGAACCCCTTTCAAGTGCCACTGCACCTGCTAATGTCTCAGACTTGCAAAACCCTACTAGACGATCATACATGTCCTCTGGGATATCCATTCCTGCATATCCCAGAGTCACACTCACGTCAAGTAACCCAGTTCCCTCCTCTGCAACTTTCCCATCCTCCCTGCCCCTTGCACTCCCCCTACCCTTCCTACACAGATCTATGGCCTCATCTATGCTTCCAGCATACAAATTCACTCCACTCTTCCCCTTCCCTTTCCTAGTCTGCCTCTTTAACATCTTACCTATGAATTGTAGAGACCTTTGACAGCTCCAACAGAGATGGCAGCAACGAAATTCACAGACAGAATCTAAGGCTTCAACAAGCAACGAAATTCACAGACAGAATCTAAGGCTTCAACAACTGCTAGCACTATGCTCTGACTGGCTTTAATTGCTAAATCTCCCTACCCATTTCTATAATAGAACAAGAGATTATATTCAATCTATAAATATTCTCAAGTACTCTACTTGCTTCCTATTTCTAGAGGGGCCAGATATGTACAGGCATCAGCAATAGTAATTCATATGAACTTGTTAGGCTTTATGCCTTCAATCTGCATTTCTTACCACTATATTTGCAAAAACCAAAGCCTTACCTTGTCAAGGTGGGTCAGCGGGTGACCGGATCCTTTGAGGCACATACTCTCTGCTCCAAAGTGAAAAGTAGACATAGACATAAGAAGAATGGGATGCTCTGTTATTTGGACTGACTCAACTCTTTTTGTTTTCTCTCCACATTTGGTGCATATCCCCCTCCTGCTCATGACCTGTACATAGGCCACAGGGAGAACATAGGCATTCCAGATCAAAATAAAAGAGTTTGAAAATGAAACAGACTGCATGACAATCAAATTGTATTTCAATATATCGTAAAGACAAATCTCTTTGGTTCTTCATCCAAATGCTCAACGGCGGATCTATGGAAAATCTTCAACTCGCCATATCTTGACCATTCTTGGCAAAAGAATTAAATCTTTGTAAAAAAAAAATGTGTGCCAAAAACAAATTAGAGTGAATTATCAGCAACTATGCATAGTCTGCTGTTTATTGAACATACGAATCTATTGGAAGTAAAAAGTGCATGTCCTGCACAACTCGAATTGTATAAGTGTATGCAGTATATCAAACATTCAATCAATGAAAGACATTAACTGATAGTAGAAAAATGTGAAGCGTTCTTCTTCAATGGACCATTCTGAAACAATGTCTTATTTGATGATATACTTATCTATAGCAAATCCATAGAAGAGCACAAATAACATCTTCAACAAGTTTTTGAACCCCTTAGGCAGAACAAGTTGTTTGGTAATGAGTCAAAGAGTCGATTCTTCATGCAAGAAGTTCGATACTTAGGTCATATTATATCCAACAATGACATTAGGATGGATTGGCAAAATTAAGGCTATATTCTCAGTCGGCCTTGACCAGCAAATTTGAAGGATTTATGTTCTTTTGTGCAACTATGCAGCTACTATTGGATATTTTTGAAAGATTTTGTAAAAGTAACACTTCCTCCTGAAAAGGCAGGGTGTATCTTTTGTTTGGGTTAAGGAGACTAATAAAGCTTTTCAGATTTTGAAGGAAGTGATGAAAACCAAACTAGTATTAGCCCCACCCAATTCGAACAAGCCTTTTCTAGTATGTTCCAATGCTAGTGGAAATGCTATTGGCACAGTGTTCATGCAAGACAGACACCCATTAGCCTATGCTAGTCGCAAGCTAAAACCATCGGAGCAAGGGTATAGTACTTATGAAAAAGAATAGATTGCCGTGGTGCACAGTTGGAGACATTAACTCATGGGATCAAAGTTTATTTGCCCGCTTTGATCAGAGACTCAAGATATATCAATGCTCGACAATTGAAGCTCATTGATACGATAAAGAAATTTGAAAGGTTACAACTTGAGTACAAACCTGGGAAGGAAGACCAAGCTGTCGATGCCCTGAGAGAGTAAGCATTCATGCTATATCCATTGCATAAATCATTGAATTGGAGACCATGAAAGCGGATTATAGAAATGACCCTTCCTTTGATGTTCCATACGCACAGATAGAGACGTCGTCTATGCTTATTTGGAAGCATATTAAAAACTTAGGAGGTGTTTGTTATAAACCTTAGCATATATTTGCATAAAAGGGCACAACCAAATGTCCATGATGTGACTCCAAAATAGAAAGACTAAAAGACAAAGAGATTGGTCATGTTAATACTGCTTTAAAATGCTTGGCATGTATTGCTTAAAGGACTTAGACACATAATGTAGATAAATATAGTAGTAAAAATTTAAGAACGAGCTAGAGACTATGTGTGATACGAGGCCATGGTTTTCATGGCCAATTATTAGTGAACAAGGCACATGCCAAAAAGAGAGTTCCCTTTACCTTGATCCAACAAAAATTCTCCAATAATGATTTAGCCGCGATAAATTTCTTGTTATGTGGAATGGGAAGAGGGAGGCGATTCCTGTACTAGCAGGGAAAGCTGGCTACTGCCAGCAGCTCGACGCTCCTGGCTGCTGGCAGTAACCAGCTTCCCCTGCTAGCACAGGAATCATCGACCTCTTCCCATTTCCACATCGTCAAGGAAAGGCAGGAGGTGATCCGGCAGTGGTGCTTCAGATTTCGAGCACGATTCAAAATCCTGAGTGTTTTTTCGTCAGATTCCGAGTACGATTCAAGTTTCTGAGTGTTTTGATCGTTAGATTCCGAGTATGATTCAAGCTTCCGAGTGTTTTTCGTCACATTTTCAAGCTCCTGGGTGTTTTTCCTTGAAACGACTTCAGCTATGGCGATGCTTCACCTACGCAGGTAACTGGCCCCAACTCGTCATTCCAGAATGATGGATCCATTTTTCATTCTTGGATAGAATGATCACCACGTGGCAATCTATCATTGGACTACAGACAAGAACGCACACCAACTTTCCTTGACGTTTGATAGAAGAACAAATGTTGTAGTGTTCGCACCTTGACGTGAAAAAATTAAGGACTCAGTGTAAGTGTTCCTAACTAAGTGCCCCCCTGCCGGACGCCAACCCACACGAGCAACCGTGGCGCTTCTTTCTCTTGCTTTCAAAACAAAACCTATTCGTTCTTCATTTACTTAGGTCTATAAACAATCGCAAAATTCTGCCTTCTTCTCTTCGAAAGGACGTAGTTAGCTTGCTTAATCTATGGCAGAATGGATTAATCCACTCATCTGACCGCATTGTTTCATTTCTTGTCACCACCCTGCCCAAAATTTTCCTCCCGAACAGGGGAAATTGCAGAATTGATTCCGGAAGCCGATTATGAAGCATTACTCGATTCTTCCACGCTTTGCACATTGATATTACTGGAGTTTTACAATCTGTCATAGAAAGGGGCGTTGGCAGGGCTTCGGATCCGCATTTTCTTGCTTTTAGAACAAGTTCTCCTTTGCAGAAATGGGCCTCGCCGATACAATTCTTGGTATTATAGGTACGTATGGCTATGCTTGCATAAACTTCTAAAGCGTTCCCTCAAATGGTTTCATCCTTGAATCCAGCCGTTTCCATAATCTGGATAATCGATAGACGAATGTCTTAAAACAGAGACTGATATTATAATCCTCTGTTTTTTCCACAGGAAATATTACTGCCACGATCATGTTCATATCACCTTTGTAAGTTTTCTATTATTTAGTTAGAATCGTCTTAAGAACAGATGGGATAATCTTTCTTTCGTAACAGGCCTACATTTTGGATCATCTTCAAAACGAAAGCAACAGGACAATTTTCAGCAGTACCTTATTTAGCCACGCTTTTGAATTGTCTGCTGTGGTTCTTCTATGGGCTTCCTTTCGTTACAAAGAACAACATGCTAGTGCTTACAATAAATGGAATTGGAATAGTTCTTGAAGGAGCCTATATTATGATGTTTCTGATTTACTCTGACGTGCCTGGCAAGGTAATTTCTGCTCCGTCTGTCTCTTATTACTCTTGGAAGGCTGATCTTCAAGCATTGCTTCTTGCAGATGAAGATGTTCAAAATTTTGGGGGGCATAAGCGCATTCTGTGGTGTGATTTTTGCAGTCACGGCAGCAGCCTTTGAAGGTGACGATAAGGCCACATTTCTTGGCTCTACATGTGTGGTGATTGGAACAATGATGTATGCTTCACCTTTGTCTGTTATGGTAAGAGCTCTCACTCTCCCTGTATTCTCTCAGTTGATTAGTTCTTTTCTTTAACCTCAGAACCCCCCATTAGAATCCAGCGGTATTCTCCTGCATTGGAATTGGAAATTAGATCAAATTCCTCGAAACGTTGCTAATCTTCCTAGGATAATTTGTTTATAAGCTATCATTTAAAGTTCCTGTCAAATGGGGATTTTCCTGGGGTAAATGTTTTCTACTGATATGAGAATTCATTGGGTCCAGTGTTGTAATACTCATTTGAATGACGTAAACAGGTGTGTAATGTAAATAAACTGAGTAACTTGTAAGGATTTGATACTCTATTTTCAGCTTTTGAAACAGTTTCTTCCATGGCCCTAATGCTTTGTGGAAAATCAGTAAAGCTTGTTGCTAACCTACGTTTATGTTTGCAGAAACTTGTGATAGTCACAAAGAGTGTGGAATACATGCCTTTTATGCTATCTTTCTGCAGTTTCATCAACGCTATTCTTTGGACGTTGTATGGTATTTTAAAGAAGGACAAATTTATTATTGTGAGTTCTTTACAAAATGCTGTGAATAGGATGACGTGAAGCACTATCCTCACTATTGTCAATTTGCAGATCCCCAATGCCATGGGCGTATTTCTTGGAGCAGTCCAACTGCTACTTTATGCGAGATATCGCAAATACCCACATGAATCGTTTTCAGCAGTTTCTGAAGATGGTATTCCTGATCACACTGTTGATATCCCCTCAACTGACCTATCCGATATTGTCACAGCCAATGCTGCCTCTCAAGA
This sequence comes from Isoetes taiwanensis, assembly GCA_021234155.1. Taxonomy (NCBI): domain Eukaryota; kingdom Viridiplantae; phylum Streptophyta; class Lycopodiopsida; order Isoetales; family Isoetaceae; genus Isoetes; species Isoetes taiwanensis. The sequence continues at coordinate 19,608 of JAJEKV010000247.1, read as the reverse complement.
ACCATCTTCCAATGTGGAAATGGCAAAACGTGTAAGTATGTTACACCAGTTTCTACTGTTATGTTGCCTTCCTTATTTCTTACACTATACACTTTGTGCACACAGTAGGGCATTTAAAGGTTGTGAATTCATATTTCAAGGTAAGTCGAGATTGACGGAGGAAGAAGAAAAGATTTTGCGAAGGAAGCTACTGGAGAAGCCAATGTCATTGGTGGAATTTCCACTCACTCTTATGTGCTGAATAGAGTGGCATCTTTTCGCCCTCTTCAATTCCTAAAAGATAAGCTCATAGCGTTTAGTCTGCACTACAAGATGTAAATTCTGTAGCCATAAATGTTAAATATAATGCACAGACCATAAGATTGAAGCCTTCATGCTCAATGGTGGCCCCAAAGAGAGGGGCGTTGCAAGCAAGAGTGGCCTTCATTCTGTATGGTACACAAATAGAATCTGGGATCTGGAACCTGCGTCTGGCTAATATAGTGCTAATAAAAGTTTCTTGTGATTCAAACCTCGGAGATGTGCAAATATGATCTTTTCTGATTTAATCTTAGTGATGAGAACGTTTCTACTGTAACTATTCTCATGTGCAGCATCCTAAAAATACAGCTAAAGTTCTACTGTGTAACTATTCTCATATGTAGCATCGTCAAAATAATACAGGTAACGTTGAGAATTTAACCAATTCAATTCAACAGGATTTAGATAAGATACAAGATAGTGTGCTCTATTTGAACCTGGGCTGTTAATCATACAAGCAACAATAGACATCCAGAAGATTATGCAGCAGAAACCGAAGCAGTGCCTCTGATTCTGATTCTGGTATAATGATGGCAAGGCTCAACCATGACAGATAGAAGCCTTGGGGTTTGAAACACAGATATTGGCATACTTTTTCAAAGCATCCTTGGATCCGGGTTTGGGTTCACCTGGAGCAACTTTTGGAACTGCATGAGCTGCATTGACTCCGGCCACCATAGCCATAACTCCAGCTGCAAGGCCTGTAATGACAGTCCTCCTCTGCATATCCTCATTCTCCTTAGTCTGGCATCTTGGAGCCATCATCTTAACAGAAGAAGGTGCCTGTTTTGGAGCAGCATTGCCAAAGTTGCTTCCCACAAAAGATGATGCTGAAGCCTGCAGTGCTGAAGGTGGTGCCATAGCTAGAGATGCCATTGCTTTGCTCCTTGCTGATTTGCCTCAATTTCTTATCTTCCTATCTACTTGGTGTATAGTGTTGTATGTTAGGAGTCCCTAGCCACATGTGGGCCTTAGTGGATTGTATTTTGTTGGTCATTGGTTGTTTCTAGATAGCCTTGGATAATGGCATTTCTCCTTTAAGTTCTATTCAGTCTTTTTTCTTTATTGGCTATCCTTCTAGTTCTTCATGGTCCATCCATTCTTTTCGTATTCTTGTGTGAAAATCTGGCACGTTGGTATGTACACCCAATCTTGACCATATGTTGTTGTGAATTTGCTACCATACTCTCAAGATATCCACCAAGGAAAAGGAAAATGCCTAGAAATTCTCGTAATATCTTTGTCTTATTGTAATCAACGGTTCCTTCAAATTATGTAAGTACAGGTTACACTATTTTGTTGCTTGGTCCAATAGCATCGTGCCACGTCGCCTGTTTTCTTTCTACGATGCTTAAAATTTGATGCTCGTCTGCGGCGCCGCTTCCAGAGTTTTTGCTTCGGCTACTGCTTTAGCTTCTGAGTTTACCCCTAGTTTGAGGGTTTTTACCTTCATTCCGATCATTCTACCCTCCATTCTGACGGTTTTACTTGCAAAGAATAGTGATTAACTTGTATTCACATTTCACCAATAACTTGTATTCACGTTTCACCAATGTCACCTAAAGTGACATTCTTGTATATACATAAATATTCCTTCGGTATTCAAACGCGTAATATCCTTCGGGGTTTTATGGAGCATCTCCACTCCCAGAATTGTTTCTGCACCGAAGTAAGGTTTGTCACCGATATCAGTTTTTTCATCGTCAAGGGCACATGGTTTCTATAATATACCATGAGGGTTTAGTTTCTGGTTATTGCTAGGCAGCTTAAACTGTCTGTGTATAAAATTGTTGAAAACATTTGTGCAACTCCAAGTTCATCTAGAATTCTTCTTACCCAAATTATTTCCCTTGCAACTAATGATGTTGCATTATATTCTGCCTCGGCTGTGGGCGTTGCAATACATCTTTGTTTTTTGCTTTTCCACGCTACAGAAGTGCCTCCAAGCATTAAAACATATCCTGAAGTGGATTCTCTTGTATCCAGGTCACCTCCCCAATCTGCATTTGAGTGGGCTGCGAGAGTTAGATTACCATTAGAGAAAGTAAGACCATAGTTCTGTGTTCCCTTAAGAAACCTTAATACATGTTTTGCTGTCTGCCAATGCAATTTACTTGGATTGTTAGAAAATCTACTCAACAAATTCACACTGTAAGCAATATCAACCTACAACAATTTGCTACATATAGCAAACAACCAATCAATTCTTTATATGGGTACTTTTGCATTTCTAAAAATTCTTGCTCATTAGTAGGACTGTGTTCCAAAGACAATTTTTGAGATGTCGCTAAAGGAGATGGTGCTGCCTTACAGTCTACCATTTTAATCTCTGTAACATACCCTGTATATTACTTGTTTGTGAAATACATAACCACTTTTGCTCTTGATTCCTCCATACTTCCATTCCTAAAAATTTCTTTAAAGGTCCAAGATCAGTCATTTTGAATCTATTATCAAGAATCATTTTGCAGTGACTTAAGCATTCAATATCATTGGCCACCATAATATTATCATCGACATAAAGTGCAATTATACAAAACTAATCATTGTGCTTAAAGTTATACAAGTTTCCATCATTCTGAAGCTTTATGAATCCATGTTCTCTGAGAAAACTGTCCATACATAAAAAACCATTGCTTTGGTGATTGTTTTAGATCATATACAGCCTTTTTGAGCTTCCAAACCATGACACCTTGCCCGTACCCTCTGGCTTGTTTCATAAATATATCCTCCTCCAAATCAGCATTTAGAAAAGTCGTGTTTACATCCATATGATGTACATGTAAGTTAACAATTTTTCAATCTAAAAACCCATTTGTTTCCAACTATATTTCTATTTGGCGGTCTTTTAACCAATTCATATGTTCCTATCCTTTGAAAGGACAACATCTCACATCATAGCTGTCTTCCAACTATCAGCACCTATAACACTTATTGCATCTTCATAACTTTTAGGCACATTAGGTTCCAACAGAGCTAAGATCTCATTAATTTTAACGTTTTCTAACCTTTTACTCATTTCTCCTTCATTTCTTTCAAAGTTTTCAATGTCAACATCTTGCATACTTTCTTTGAGCATTTCAGCCTCTGTACGTTTTCTTCTTCTTATTATTTGGGTTGTTTGTTGCTCTTGCATTTTTGCCGCATCATTCAATCCTTTTGCTGTACTCTTATTTGCAACTTGCTCTTTCTCTCTATTTACTCCAACTATATGCACATTTTGACCTCGGATATCATTTTGAATTTCATTATTTTCTTCATCATTATCTATGTCCACTTGTTTGTCTTGATTCCTTGCTTGAATATACTCATTATACAAAAACTCATTCTATCATCAATTAGTTTTCTATGCTTAAACAAAATGCTTTCATAAAACCTAACATCCCTACTTACAATAATCTTTCTTTTTTCTGGCTGGTATACTCTGTAGGCTTTTGACAAATCATCATATCCTAGGAGAAACCTAAGTGTTAGTCCCAGGCCTCCCGGTGCGGACTATTCATGCATACCATGACGCACCGTGTCAAGCTCAAGGATCCCCGATTCGACCACCGGGTCCATCCAAGGCTCGCGAAAAAACCAAGCAAAGCAGACCACGCAGTCAAAGCCTCGTGGGTCGTCAACAAGAGGCGCCGCCGGACAAGTGACGACCCGCCACCGCCTCGCGTCGGCCGGGCCGGGCCGATTCTAGGCACTTCAAGAGGCACCGCCAACATTCACAGAAATCGGGCCTCCTTCCGTGAGCTCCAAGACCGAGATCGGTCAGAAAGTATATGTTGGGCCCAAGGCCATTGTACTATATATATGAGTAGAGTTAGCACATAAGTTTTTAGATGAGTTTTGAGTCTTGTCTCCTTCAGTTTTCTCTCTATTGCGAGAGTTCATGTATTTTCATCATTGATATCAAGGAAGCTTATCATCTTTCTCTCATTTGTTACATTTTCTTCTTTTCTTCTCTTCTTGCAAATCCCGGCGTGACATAGTCCCGGACTCTCTGATAGATCCACGGGTCCCTCACGGTAGGTCTTCGAGGAGTTCGAACCCGGACCCCCAAACACCGCCGCCTGCCGGGTTACGATTTTATCCTACTTTTCTTACATGCATGTGCCGTCTCTAATTTCACGCCCGGAGAACTTCTTTCTCGAGACGGCCTCTCTCGCTTGGGCGCCATCGGCGTCGGAAAACCGTTCATGACATGTATGGATCTGCTTATGACATAGAGGCCATCTTCGGTCCTAGGGGCTCAATTCGCCACCCACCCCTCGTGTCGGTCTTCGTCCCGGTTCCCGCCCCAAGCGTGCAAACATTGCTCACAACCTCGGTCCCTCATCACTATCGGGGAACCTTATCGGGGCTCAACCTTCTCACCGTACTTTCACACCCCCCAACATGCCTACATCCATCATTCTTGAGGCCATCGCCTCTTCCTTCAAACCATCATCTCCCCGGGTGGGCACGGCTATCCACATGTCTCCCTTCGCCTACCCAGGAATATCCTTTCCCTTTTCGTTTCCCCACTTTGCTCTTCCTGTTTTACAACCTTCATGGGATCTCAAAACCAATGCTCCAGCTACTTGCCGTTTCTCAACCCGCGGTCACCCCTTCATCGAGGTCCGTCGGGCACAATGCCACATCCACCTCAACCTCAATATCCTCACTATCTTTTGTTCTGTCCATTGACACTTTCACATCTACCTTTTGGACTACGAACCGGCTTATCCCACCTTTGGCAACACGAAGGCAAACCGTTAGACCAAGGTGCTCAAGCCCACATGGAAGAATTTGAGGCTCTAGCTGTCCTAAATGGTCACGCCGCGCAACCTCAACTGAAATTCCACATCTTTTCCACCACCACTGCGTGGCTCTCTCCTCATCAATGGCTCATGTCCAACAAAAGCCATTGGAAACAAGACTGGTCCGAAATCGCCTTTGCTTTTACGTCTCATTACGGGACCACGGATGATGATCAACTTCATCTCAAGCAACTCAATGAACTTCAACAAGAGCCCGCAGTCCGCCCGGATTTTGGGATCGACTTCACATTACGCTAAGTAAGCTCAAGGGAGTACCCTACGAGCCGGTTTTTGGTCCGGTTTCTCCAAGGACTTCCCCCGCTATTCGACTCATGATCGAATACTGCGTCCAAAAACTTTGGAGCAGGCTATCGACCTTGTCAATCACTCGAGTCAATGTTTCCTCCCCGTGGCTCTTCAAGAGCTCCCGCTCATTCCACATCATGGTTCCACAAACGGCAGTTTGTTCGGCCTCAACACGCTAATCCACAGTAGCGGTCAAATCACGGTGCCATATTTGCAAATACCAAGGCCATTTGGCCAATGAGTGCAACTCCACCAATGGCCAGCCTCATTGCAAGCGATGCAACATGTGCAATCATGCCACCTAAGAGTGCACTCGCACTCATCCCAATAATCGTTCCGCAACAAAATGGTTTATCAAGTGCAAACCACACCTCAAAGAACAATCGCGACTATCGGCAGCCACCACCTCTTCAGGTGCGACCCGCAACTCTATCAGCAACAGGGACCCACCACGGGGATCCAAACCAACGTCCTCCTTTTGATCCTTCTAAAGCTCGGTGTTATCACTGTCAAGAATGGGGTCATACCACCACGGCGTGTCCTCAACTTCCACAAGTTCCGTCACGGCTTCACGGCACAAAATCCGGACCACATCGGTCCGCCTCACGGCTTACCAACTCGCTCGCTAATGGCAAAACAAGGCCGCGACCAGTTCTTAAAAGCCACCAAGGCGCCTCGGCAATCACGCTATCAACCAGCTCCAAAGCAAATCAACCTCAAATTTGGATCAACAAAGCCCAAGAGGAAATTTTTCGGCACTTAATCCTCCATGCAGACCCGTCAAATTGGGTTGGTTTAGTTTCACGCCAGACCAAGGCATCACGTCCCTTGACTATTATTCGAAAGGGCGAACCTTTGCCTTTGCGGTTGACACCATTCCTCATGAGGGGCGAAAAAAAGGTTCACTTTGCACTGACTTGGAAAAAGCTCATGCCACATGTCATGCCCAAAGTTAGCCAAAGCATTTTGAACCTCATGCAAGCTGCCGGGGCGCACATTGGCAAATGTTCATGCCACCACTAGAGCTCAACAAAGACAAGATACCCTTCAACATCTCAACCTCCACGCTCTCGGACATATCCCAATATTGCAGCCGGGTTGACTTACTCAAAGAAGTTCTTTGCTTCCACGCCACGCCTCCGCACCGATGGAACCAGCGGATCCTTTTTCTCATGTACCTCTCGAACTCCAAGAGGAGCTCGCCAAGATCAAAATTCCTTTAAGCTTGGCAACCATTTTAAAACTCATCCTGCTCTCAAGGACCGGTTACCACTCCCAACCTGCTTTTAGTTGGGGCTGTATACCTCTACACCCACGGTCCATGCCACGGTGGGAAATCGACAAGTCAACCATGTTCAAATCGATGGAGGTAGCGCGATCAATCTCATCACGGATAAACTCCGCCAAACAAATGGGCATCACACAACTCTTTTCGTTGCCCCATATGACATCAAATTGGCTAATGGCCATATCCAGCGACCTCAAAAGCGTCACACCTATCCTTCACATCAACATTGGTGATCTCTGTTTCCCCATGGAATTTGGAGTTTGGAAAGGCATGGCGAAGACCGGTGACTATGAAATCTTTGGTAGGCGAACCTTTTCTCCGCCCGGGGCAAAGAGTATCCATTCTTGGGCCCGCGGACCAGGTTAGTCATCAGCGATGGTCATCTCAATGCCACCATGGACTTGCAAGCGAGGCGGGATCATTTCGTTGACAATGCGGATCAGAATATTTATCAAGTTCGGGCTCCACTGCAGAAGTGCGCCTCGTCATCCTACCCGAATATCGCGATCCTTGGGGGAGAAATGACTCTTGATCGGGACCCGGCCAGGCTGCTTTGCTTGACCCCTACCTTGCTCCTTTGCAATCAGATCCAACGCGTTGATCACTTTTCGGATCCGCACCTCCCCGCAACTCCTGTTGATGTACACTGGCCATCGAAGCAACCTCTGCTGGATGAAACTGGCGCAACCCCTCTTTTTCACCACGCAAAGTGCCCCGCGCATCGGTTATGCTCCAACCTCCGCACACATTTGTCCAAGATACTGAAGTCATACCCCATATTCGGACTCGAGAAAATCGAAATTGTGGACGTCGGCAACAATCAACTTTGTCGCATTGCTGCCAATCTTCCGGCTCCTTATCGCATTAGGGGCCGTCAAGCTGTTCAAAAATTCAAACACATTTTAGCACGGAGTTACAAAGATCTTAGGGGAATCAACAAAAGCTTGGGGAACTCGCCATTCCTACCAAATCGATGCGCGACCGATTAGTAACGAGCAGCGGCGATTACCGGCTCAACCCTAATTACCGCGGATCGCGTCAAAGGCGGAAATTGACAAACTCCTTGCTGCGGGTTTGATCTATGAGGTCAAACATTACGAATGGGTGAGCCCCATCGTCATTGCCCTTAAGCACAATGGTAAGATCCGGCGTGCGTGTGGACTATCGAAACTCAATCGGGCTACCGCGGGCGTGATCATTTTTCCCACTTCCTTCACGGATTACCAAGTTGGAAGAAGTGGTACGGACATGAGATGTACTCCTTTATGGATGGTTTTTTACGGCTACAATCAGATCTCAATCAAAGAATCGATCAACTCAAGACCACTTTCACCACCCCGTAAGGCACTTTTTGCCTACAAGGTGGTTCCTTTTGGATTATCCAACTCTCCTTCAACATTTCAACGCATCATGCTCTCGGTTTTCATGATTTCATGAAGGAAAATCCATTCTTGCAAATTTTTCAAGATGACTTCTCGCCTCTGACGTTCCATGGCTGACCATTTGGATAAATTGGAACTCGTCTTCCAGAAATGTGATGAGTCCGGCATTAGTCTCAATCGGAGAAATGCACCTTTTGCGTCACTTCGTGTTCTGTTAGGCCATGTTGTCGGCCAGCGGGAATCACCAGCGATCCCGCCAAAATCGATTATTGTGCTCAAGGCTCAAGCACCCGCCAATATCAAGGAGACACGCTCTTTCCTAGGAAAGGTCAATTATTACTCCACCTTCATACACGGATGGCGGCCATTGCGGATCCCATTCATAAACTCACGGGTGACGAATCCACGGGCTTGGAATTCCCAGTGGAAGCTTTCCAACGGTGAAGCTTTTGCTTACTCGAGTGCACCGGTTCTTGTTCCTCCTCAATGGGACAAGCCCTTTCACGTTCATGTCGATGTCTCGGGCGTTTGCTATTGGGCTGTTCTTTCTCAAGAATATGATCGCGCACGACAAACCAAATCGCTTCATGCCCGAAAACTCACTTCTCCCTGCTGGCGCAACTATTACGCCACGGAGGGCGTGAAGCTTTGGGTCTCATTTTCTGTGTCCAACGCTTCCGTCATTACCTTTTAGGGCAGTCAAATCAAGTTCTTTGTGGACCACCAAGCACTCCTCTATTTGATCAACAAGTCCACGCCCACGGGCGCATTGCTCGTTGGGTCCTTCTTCTCAAATTTGCTCCTTTTGAAATCGTTCATAAAATTGGCAAATCTCATGTTGTTCAGATTATCTTTCACGCATCCACCACGGATGATCCATTAAACGGGGTCTCGAGCGCCTTTCACGATGCTTTCGGCTCTTTTTTAGTCCACGGCAACACCACATTGGTTCCATGATTTTCAGCGATACCTCCTCACGGGTGCTCTTCCACCGAAGACTAGCGAGGCGGCTCTCTCACGCTTAGCGACAATCCCGTCGCCATCAATTTCTCCAGGAGGTCCGTGACTACACCATGGTTGCCGGACATCTCTACAAAAAGGGTAAGGACACCATCCTTCGGCCGGTTCTACCTCATGAAGTTCCGGACATTGTTAGAAGCTCATCAAGGGGCTCGGTGGTGGTCATTTTCATGGTGACACCACGCGACGCATAAAATCCTTCTAGCCCAGGGTATTATTGGCCCACGCTCTTCAAAGATGCTCCACGCGCGCCAAGCCGCGTGTGGCGCTTGCCCGGTGGTGGGATGCCCCACCCGTGGCTCTTCCCTTGGCGCCGGTCGCCACGCCCACTTCCCTTCAGCAAATGGGGAATGGACTTTGTGGGACCTATAGATCCTCTGGCTGCGGCACACTTTCGTGCCCCGGACATTCAAGTTCTCCCACCGACCACGCCACCAAATGGGCGGAAGCTTGTGCACTTCCGCACAACAACTTGCAGCCAAAGCACGCTAGAGTCCTCTATCAACAAATTATCACGCGATTGGCGCCCCACGGGCTGGTCAAGGACCGTGGTGTTCATTTCATCAATCATACTATCAAGGAGCGGATTATCTCCCCGATACATCATCACAAGAGCACACCTTACTATCCTCAAGGCAATGGGTTGGCGAGCACCAACAAAACTACGGTCACCATTCTCAAGAAAATTTGTGGCCTTCCCGCACGCATTGGCGGACAAAACTTCCCTCTTTCGCGTTCTTTGGGCCTACAATACTTGTTTCAAGATTGCTACTGGTCACACTCCTTTTAAATTGGTTTATGGTCAGGAAGCTCTCATGCCGTTTGAATACATCCTTCCAACACTCCGTTTTCAACTGGCTACTGCTCATAATCCACTCCACCGCACTCAAAGAAAGGGTCTATCAATTAGAACAGTTGGATGAACTTCGACGGGATGCTTATATTCGTGTTCTTCATGGACAACAGTTGCAAAAATCTTTACATGACAAACGTCTGAAGACAAAAACATTCAAAGAAGGCGATTTGGTTCTTCTTTATGATTCCCGGTACAAAAAGTTTCCGGGTAAACTCAAGTTTCGTTGGCTTGGCCCTTATCAAATTGTTCAAGTGGTTCGACCAAGTGTTTTCCAACTAGCTGAGTTAGATGGCACTCCATTACCTACATTGGTTAATGGTTTTCGTCTCAAAGCATTTCATCACACAGAAAGTGAACATCAACAAACAGAGACAGTTCAAGAAGCAAACACCACAGAAAGTGACTAGAAAGGCGGTATATTATATTATAGTGGAGTTTTTTTTACAAAATGTGGGCGCAGCCCAGCTATTTCCGCTATGGGCACTGCCCTACATACAAAAACGGGCTCAGAGCCCTATTCACTAAGTCCTAAGAGGAAAAACCCTACTCCCCGGGTTGGGCAGAGGTGATGCGAGGGAGATGGTAGAGGTTACCTCCGGATCCCGGCCAAGGTCGTGAACCACCTCCATCCCGTTGGTCTTCGGGTCGGGATGTTCAGCCATCCCGGCACACCAGCCGTCCATTCGAATGCCACGGTTGTGGCAGCGCCAGAGATCCAGACAATTCATCTTGCAAGTGATCCACTCCTGACAGTTCGTGGGCATCGTGCAGTCTTCGTTCAAGCCAGCAGCAGCCATACTGAGCGCCATCGGATGCCTTCGTTCCTCTGGGTTCGTCTTATATAGCCCACTGAGGAACTCCTTGTCGACGTGGACCAATCACAAAAATCGCCAACGTGTTTGCAATGCAAGGCTGTTTCTAAAATGAGAATCTTTTCTCCCGCCGCATATCTAGCCATGGTACCTTCTGACACATTCCTTTTAATGATATCCCACTTCGAGTTGCCAGCATTGAATGCCATTCCTTCTTTTCACGCCCGTCGAACATTAATGGGTGTCCTTTGCCATCTGTCCCATCCGATCTTTCTTTCACGTCTCATCCTCACCGTTCATTGCTTCTCCCTTACGTTTTTGGGACTTAGCCAAATTTTTGCCTCTCAATACCCTTCTTGGCATCTTTTGACACCTGGCACCATCAACGGTTCCAGTTTCGCACTCTTCATACCTCTTAAAACGCCTCGGTTATAGCCCTAAAACAAACCTTTTCGTTCCTCTGCGCTTTGTCCTCGATTCTTTCGACTTTCGTCTTCCGCCTTTGGCATCCCTCTTCGTTTCTGCACATCATTCCCATGGCTGCCCCAAAATTTTCTACACTTCAAGCTACTGCTCCCAAGGATCCGGCCCTTTTTGCATCTGTATCCTTCTTGACGCCCACTTTCCGTGAAGCCCTTGTTGGCCCCAATAAAGAAGTCATTTGAGCGACACCGACTTTTACGAATTCTCTCAAATGGAACTTCCCGCTCCACATCGACCGGTTAGGCGGTTCATCGCCAATATCGTTACCAGCCCCGCCAAGGCTACACCAGCGTGGGTCGATGGCACCACTATTTAGTTGACTCAACATTTGATTTCTGAGGTATTTCATATTCCCTTGCACACCCTTTGTATATCATGGTCTCATATCACAGGGATCTCGATGTCACAGAGTTTGGTGCACCTGCTTATCATGCCAATGTCCATCGTCTGACCAATATCGACAAGCCTCACGAAACCTTTGTTAAATTTCTGTGGCGAAAATTCCTTGGGTATTCTATCAAGAACACCCATATCAATAAGCCTTTCTATAACCTGGTCCTCACTGCTACACACTCCAAACACCACATAGATTGGCCCCAAATGATGTTCTATCGTCTTCTCCAAGAAATGGACCGCCTTCCGGTGGTACCACTTCCACTTCGAAGTTTACGTGGGAGGCCACTTTCAAGCCCTCATCCGTCATTACTTCCTCCCACACCACCAAATTCTCATAATTCCACTCAGCGCTCCCTTCCAATCACTCACCAAGTTGGCACTTCACGCCCGTCTTCCACTGGTCATGTCCACAGTCACACCCATGTCACTGTCTCCTCCTCCGCTACACCATCCACTTCACACCATTTTTCCCAAACATCCCAAACCAGGCAACAGCAAGCTCCACCACCACAACACCCTCGTCAGTTGTTGTATCGAAGATCGGCCAGGATGCTCAAGCCGCTCTCAAGTTACAAGAATCCCAAGGCGCTCTTATGAGCGGGGTTCAATCCGTACTAGAGGCCTCGATGCGGTACACGGGGACCTTCAAAGTCGCCAAGCCCCAAGTTGCAACTTTGGAGGCCAAACTTCAAGACAAGCATGAAGCTCTCTTTACAGGCTCATGCGGATCTCAAAAATGCACGCGAAGCTCAAGTCAGCCAACTTTCGGCAGATCAACAGGCTCAGCTCCAGTCAGAAATTCAGACTTTATTGGAGCACAACAAGTCCAAAGCCGCTCTCCTGAGTACCAAGGACGCAGATATTGCTAAACTCAATGCCTTGTACTCCGAACTGTGTGAAAATTTCAGCACTCAAGTTCAAAATCTTTCAGCCCGGGACGCTCAAGTCGCCTCCTTGACGGCTCAGCTTTCTACACAGACCTCTCAGCTCACCTCTCTTCAAGATCAGCTTACAGAGGTGCGTAAAACAGAAGATACTTGGATGACCGCGAGATTGCCGCGCTTTCGTCTCAATACACCGGAAATCTTCCTCCCGTGTCAACACTTCTACCGAACGGGTCCGTGACCCGATCCGCGCCACTGCTTTCGAAAGGGACAACCGGATCCGTGATCTCGAACAACGGTAAAGAAGCTATTCGATCTGGCCGATGAGGCTCAAGCAAAACTTGACGCCCATACTGCCATTCTTCACAGAATGCCTGTTGACTTCCCAGTTCCCTCCTGCTATCACGATTATGTGGTTGCTCGACGCCACCTCTTCCTTTCGAAGTGGCATGCGGCCGATGGCCCTGTGGATATTCCCCTGAGCAGTGCAGATTTTCTTCGGATTTGGCCAGAACTCTCCATTGAAGACAAAGGGTTGTGCTGTGCCCTTGTCGTCTTTGATCTCATACACTGTGCCGATCCAGACTTTATCACCTTCAGAGTGGTTCAGCCCATGGCTTACATATTTCATGATTTCTATCTGGGTGATACACAGGAACACTTTGGAAATGGGCCACGCCAGCTTTTCCGGGTGACCCCATCAGGCAATGGGTGCTTCAGGATAACAATCCATATCTTGCGATCCTTTCCGGACCCAAACTCTTCATCGAGGAGTGCATGCGAGCTTGCCAATCATTTATCTCTCTGGCAAGCGGGCCTTTAAGCAACAAATCAAATCGAAGTATCTAGGACATCCCGAGGATCTTCCCTATGCACAAATTTATATGCACCTCCTCGCCCGATTTACAAGCTAAGCTTGGATAGCAAGGCGGTCCCCACCCGGATGGGATAGCCCTCTCCGCCAACTCTCGACTCTGCTTCTCTTTGGGATCGTTGGTGTCGGGCTCTTGATCCAGATCTTGTCGATCCAATTCAGGGAGACACTCAGAACCCACTTACGCATGGTTCCTTCTCCCTATGCTTCCTCGGCGTACCTCCACGCCCCGGAGTTCCCGACTTCGATTGGCGCCTTCCTTTTTGGACCAAGGTCATGGATGGTCATGCGGTGGACACCACCTCGGATCTCGACGGATCTCGGTGGGATCCACGTTTTGTTCGGCCACTCACATTGGGAAGAAGGTGCCACTCGGACAACACCACCAATTGGATCTACATTGCTAATGAGCGTGGTTGGCAACAGCCCGCGGATGCGCTTCATGGTCTCAACACCTTCTTGCGAGAATGCCTCCACCTCACCATCCTTACATCCATCTTCAAAGCAGGATTTCGCTTGCTCTCAAATGCATTTTGCTAAGCTCCTTAAATCGGCGTCCCATTTTCATTTTTCCGAATGCGATTAATCGGTGCCTTTGGCCTTCGACACTGTCTCCTCATGGAATGTCGGTACATTTCTTGAGGCAGCCCGCGCGCCCTTGAAGACATGGTGCGCTCTCGCTTTCTTATTGATCACGAGATCCCGCCCTTGGCCAAAACACTCCTCAAGCTCTTCAATCACGCCAGGGATCTCATAAGCCCGGTACCATAATGGTGCCCGGCCTCACTCTCGTGAGGATCACTTTCGAACAGATGGCTTCCGCCCTCCGAAACGCTTCCTCCTTTTTCTTCACTCGAGTGTCGTTTGGTGGGGGAGGTTAGTCCCAGCCTCCAGTGCAGACTATTCATGCATCTGATGCACCAGGTCAAGCTCAAGGATCCTCGGTCGACCACGGTCGACATCCAAGGACATCAAAGGCTCCTTGAAACCAAGCGGCCAGACCCGCTGATCAAAGCCCGTGGTCACAACAAGAGGCGCCGCTTTCGGACAAGTGATTTGCCCACACCGCCTCCGGCGTCAAAGTGATTCTAGGCACTTCAAGAGGCACCGCCAACATTCCCCGCAAATCGGGCCTCCTTCCAGAGTCGACGCAGACCGATGATCCCCGAGTGTCTATGTTGGGCCCAAGGCCATTGTACTATATATATGAGTAGAGTTAGCACATAAGTTTTTAGATGAGTTTTGAGTCTTGTCTCCTTTCAGTTTTCTCTCTATTGCGAGAGTTCATGTATTTTCATCATTGATATCAAGGAAGCTTATCATCTTTCTCTCATTTGTTCTGTTTTCTTCTTTTTCTTCTCTTCTTGCAAATCCCGCGTGACATAGTCCCCCGGACTCTCCTGTTAGATCCACGGGTCCTCACAGAGGGCTGTCTTCCAGGAGTTCCCGAACCCAGACCCCAAACACTTCTGTGGTGTTTGCTTCTTGAACTGTCTCTGTTTGTTGATGTTCACTTTCTGTGTGATGAAATGCTTTGAGACGAAAACCATTAACCAATGTAGGTAATGGAGTGCCATCTAACTCAGCTTGCATGAGGTTCAAAATGCTTTGGCGAACTTTGGGCATGACATGTGGCATGAGCTTTTCCAAGTCAGGTGCAAAGTGAACCTTTTTTTCGTCCTCATGAGGAATGGTGTCAACTGCTTTGTCATCTTTTTTTTTTTTTCGTATTTCTTATGGTACATGAACAAAGGCAAGACAACCAAATGCATCATACTTTACTTGTTTTTGAGTCCAAAACTCATCAGCAACTTTCCCTCCTAAGCTTGTAGATGGAATTTTGTTTTGGATATATACGGCCGCCTTCACTGCGTCCTCCCAAAGATAGTTAGGTAAACCTGAAAGTTTAAGCATGGACCTTACTGTATTGAGTATAGACCTATTTTTCCTTTCGGCAACTCCATTCTCCTGAGGAGTATGGCTAAAAGTTATCTATCTCCTTATGCCTTTTTCGATACAATATATTCTAAATTTTCCAGCCATGTATTCTCCTCCTCTGTCCGACCTTATGCACCTAATCTTATTTCTAGTGTCTCTCTCTGCTTCAGCTTCAAACATCTTGTAGGCTGCAAAAGCCTGATTTTTAGTGTTAAGAAAATAACATTTTGTCCTTGAAAAATCGTCTATAAATGTAATGAAATATCTTCTTCCTTGTAGGCTTTAAAGATTTATAGGACCACATAAATCACTATGTATTAACTCAAGTAGCTCTGTTGCTCTATATAGACTTTTTAAATGGTAACCTTGTGCCTTTGCCTAACGTACATCCAAGGCATGTAAAATCATTCATATCTCCAACAGAAATTAAACCCCCTTTCACCATAGCAATTAAATTACTGACATTGGTATAATTAAGCCTCTCATGCCATAATTTAAGAGACGGATATGTTACATCATTAATACTTCTAGCCAGAATATTATTATGTAAGCCATAAAGATTTCCTACACGTTTTGCAAGAAATTTTATTTCATTGTCATAATAAACTTCACAACAAAGTTTGTCAAAACAAACTTTATAACCCAAGTCTGCCAGCTGGCTTACAGAAATTAGATTTCTAACTAGATTTGGAACCATAAAACATTGTTTAAATTCACTACTTGTCCATGCAAATCAAATAGTGAAGAGCCTTTTTAAGGGAAATGTTAGGATTCCTGCCTTTCATGACCACCTCATTTCTATGTTTCCAAATTACCCATATACACAGATTTCTAGTGGTTTGGATTAGCTTATTGTTATTATTCAGGAAATCCAGTAAATTCCCCAGGCTGCCCTGATAGGAGTCTATGCATTTGTACCATTCCCTTGGTTATTGTTTGAGGCCATATACTGCCCTTTTTAGCTTCCAAACTTTTCCAATTCCTTCTTCAAAGCCTATTGGTTGTTTCATGTAAATCTCCGCCTCAAGCTTTGCATTTAAAAATGCCGTATTCACATTCATATGATGAATTTCCATGTTTGCTGCATTTGCAATGGCTAGTAGCATTTTTATGCTATTCATTTTTTTTTTTTTTTTTTGAGGGACGACAAACTCTTATTCAATATTCCAGAAGAACTACACACATACATGCAGTGACAGGAATAAAATCTCAGCAGACAAAGATAATCCACCGAAAGTGCGAACTGCCTATGCATAAGATAAGATACCCAAATATTCCTCAAAAATCAAACGTTTTTTCTCAGGAGAAAGCTGAGAACATAGGTATGCCTTCACCAATCTATCTTGTGCCTCGTGAAGAAGTTGGTCGACACTAATTGATAAGCCTTTGAAGATAAACATTCGCCTTCTTTTCCAAATAGACCACAACAACCAGACTGAAGCTAAGTGGAAAGCACATTGTCGCAAAAGTCGCTCCAAGTGGAAAGGATAAATGGCGAGAAGCACCTGGCCGGGCTAGTCAAGACCACATGGAAGAGATAGTAACCATGACCAAACCGGTGAACTTGGTCACATAGAAAAAGCGAAGGCTCGATACTCTCAACTTGCCGCTTACACAATGGGCGTAGTTAAAAAATGCGAGGATAAAACTTATGAACCAAAGACATTAACCCGCGGAGACATCCGTGAAGGAGTTGCCACCATAAGGTAGAAACTTTGGGATGCGACAATTTATTCCGACCGGGACCACATATGCTTCCACCGGGAGGGGGAATGCGGAGCTATAACCAAACAGGGGACAATGTCAACATGAACCAGCCTTTTGATATAACGAATGCACAAGACATTGTGCATTAACAAGGAGCATCTGGCAGAATGCCAGCCAGCTTTTGCCACAAAGCTCTCTCCCATCGAGATAGCGTAAACTTAGTTTGAAAAGCATCCCAAGTCAACAAGTGTCCTGCCTCATACCAAGCACCAACTCGTGAGAATACCAAAGACGCCTTCAACGCCGGCGGAGTCAATGGATGTATAGTAGCACATGAGGGCATGTGATTATCGAGAGGAATCCACCGACCTGAGAGAACACGCGGATGTGGACATACGCTGGATTAATCTTAAATAGCACCGAAATCTGTCTCCCAAGAATCAAGCGGTGTTTAAGAAGGGGAAGCATTCGGATATGGGCGAAAGCCGATAAAAGAGACACCAAGGAAGAATCGCCTAAGTGCGGTTCCCAAAGGAATACATCGCCCAAGGGCTTGCGCCAACCAATCTCATTCCGGGAGAATGTACCATACCCACCAAGTCGCGACAAATGAACTTAGATATCATAATTTTACTCTGTAAATGAAAGTCAATCATACCTAGACCTCCAAACAAATTTTGGTTTGATACATGTGGACCAAGCGACCTTCACAACTACACTGCCTCGATTACGCCCAAATGAGGTTACGGACAATTGCGACAACCTCTTGAAACTTTGTTTGTGAGGCAAGCACGGCAGATGCCATATACACATGAGTGTTGCTGAGAACCTGCTTAGCAACTACTATCCGCCCTGCCAGAGAAAGCCTAGTTGTATTCCACCAAAAAAGATGCCTACGCAGGCCTTCCACTATAATATCCCATGCATCTGAAGTAGAGATATGTATACCTACAGGAATGCCCAAGAGTTTAGTGGCCTTCCTTGAGGAAGCACTTTCCACGGGTACTCGTAAACACAGGGAGGAACATCCATCCAAAGTCCATAAAGCAAAGCACTTTAGCCACCTAACAAGAACTGTTTGGGGTCTGGGTTCGGGAACTCCTGGAAGACAGCCCTCTGTGAGGACCCGTGGATCTAACAGGAGAGTCCGGGGGACTATGTCACGCGGGATTTGCAAGAAGAGAAGAAGAAGAAAACAGAACAATTGAGAGGAAAATGATAAGCTTCCTTGATATCAATGATGAACATACATGAGCTCTCGCAATAGAGAGAAAAACTGAAAGGAGATAAGACTCAAACCTCATCTAGCCATCATATGCTAGCTCTACTCATATATATAGTACAATGGCCTTGGGCCCAATATAGACACTCTGACTGATCTCGGTGCCGACTCCTGGAAGGAGGCCTGATTTGCAGGAATGTTGGCGGTGCCTCTTTAAATGCCTAGAATCACGCTGACGCTGACACGGGCGGTGACGGGTCATCACTTGTCTGAGCGGCGCCTGTTGATCTTGACGCAGGCTTTGATCTGGCGTGGTCTGCCGCTTGGTCTTCTCACGAGCCTTTGATGGCTGACCCGTACTGATCGAGGATCATTGAGCTTGACCTGGTTCTGTCAGATGCATGAATAGTCCCTGCATCAGAGGCACAGGGACTAACACTCCCCCCCACCAAACCACACTCGAAAGTGAAGAAAAAAGGAGGAAGGGGTTTCGAGGGGCGAAGCCATCTGTTCGAAAAGTGATCCTCACGGGAGTGAGGACGGGCACCATTATGGTATCAAGCAATGAGATCCTCGGGTGTTTGAAGAGCAGAGGAGTGTTTTGGCCAAGGCGCGGGATCTGCATCAATAAGAAAAGCGAGATCGCATTATGTCTTCAAGGGCAAAGATGGGCGCCTCAAGAAATGTACCATTCCATGAGGAGGCAGGTCCGAGGCCAAAGGCACCCATAATCGCATTCTGGATTGCGGTGAAAAATGGATGTCATTACCGATTTAAGGAGCTTAGCGGTAATGCATTTGAGAGCGAAGACAAAACTCGCTTTGAAGATGGATCAAGGATCGTGTGAGGTGGTGGCATTCTCCTCGCAAGAAGGTGTCAAGACCATGAAGCGCATCCACCGGGCCATTGCAACCACGCCATTAGCAATATAGATCCAATTGTGGTGGTATCCAGAGTGGCACCTTCTTCCCAATGTGAGCGGCCCGAACAAAACGTGGATCCCAATCGAGATCCGCTGAGATCCGAGGTGGAGTCCATCCGCATGACCATCCATGACCTTGGTCCAAAAAGGAGGCGCCAATCAAGTCAGAACTCGGGCGTGGAGGTGCGCCAAGGAAGCATAGGGAGAAGGGAACCATGCCTGCGGGCGGGAGTTCTTGGCCCGGTCTCCTAATTGATCGACAAGATCCTATCAAGAGCTTGACACCAACGATCCCAAAGAGAAGAGAGAGTTGAGAGTTGACGGAGGGCTATCCTATCCGTGGGGACCGGCTCTTGCTATCCAAATGTAGCTCATAATTGATTATAAATCCCATGAGGTGTCAGCATATAAATTTGGGCATAGGG